>JACDJE010000214.1:1632046-1787740 GCA_016647715.1 Pavo muticus
CAAATTTCTGCTTCATTAAGGTGATTTCAAACTCGCTGTGAAATCAAGGACTCGGTCGCTGATCAGCGCAAACAAAAATAATCCAGGTGGCAAGTCTGATGAGATATGACCTTGTTCAAAATCAATAGACTGTTCCCCTTCCACCGAGCACAACCGACTCTCGAATGAGTTTACTTCAACGGAGGCATTTCCCTCACAACATTAACATTTTAATTGCTTGTGCAGGATTTTCTGGAAAATTAACCCGGCGATCGTTGCGCGCAGGCAGAGGATGCTCCCCAGCAGGTCTTGGTGCTGCGGGGAGCTGCAAACTCATACTGCCACCTAAAGGAAAGAGACCCACACAGAGGCAGAGAGCTGCTTCCTCTGCCTCTGTTACAGCTTGTTATAACAAAGAGTCATTTTCTCTTTGCATCCCAGCTCCCTGGTGCCTTCGAGGTGGTTGTCACACTGGCAAAGTGGGATGGCTTCCATCAGGACCGTGTAACTCTGCGGTGTAAAACTGGAAGTGCGGTGACAAAGGGTCGGAGTGCTGATGCTTTTTAACTTCTGGTGGCTTCCCAACTTCTCTTTGGGTGTGCAGGGTCCTGCAGAAGGGCTACACATTGGGTGGTGTGGCCAAGGAGAGCTGCAGAGCCCAGGGAGAGCTCTGCTGGTGAGCACAGAGAACCTGGGCTGCGGCGGTCTTCAGATTGTGCCTGATTTTCCTTCATTATTTCATGTAGATTGCATAAATGCCGAGGGGACGGAGAAATCCACTTCGGCCCGGCTGAATATTTTAACTGCCAGTGCTAAAGAGACAGACCTCTTTTGAATAGACTTTTTCTGGCTGCATAAATCCCACATTCCTGGCTGCGCAGCCGAGGCAGGCAGAAGAAGAAACTGTTTACAGAGCGCATATTCCCACTGAGCATTTTCAACCGGTTCATGAGCAAGGCCTGTGAAAATAAAGGGATGGGGGGAGGGGAGAGAAGCCTTCTCCCTGACTTCAGCAAGGGCTTGGAACATTAAGGGAGGAACCTCTTCAAAGCAAATATACGGGCACTGATGAGCCACAGATCCTTGTCCTCCAGCTGTAGCAGCCATTGTGCCAAATCACCAGCAATAAAAGTGGGCAAGTTTGAGAACTTTCTGTGTTTGGGAGTGCAGGCTGATTTCCCAGTGAGAGGCTGCCAATGCTGCGTGGGGAGCACCACAGCTGGCAGTGCCGCGGTGTTACTGAAGTGCTGCTCCAAGCTGGAGAGGCACAGAGACAAGCAAAGCAGCACCCTGAAAGCAGCCGTGTAGGAGAGAGCTGAGGTGAGATGAGCCTGTGTGCACAACAATCCTTTTGGTGGTTTAAAGGCAAGGCTTTGGTGTTTTGGGCACTTCTGAAGAGCAGGAATGTTTCCTTATGTGCATACTCATAGGCAGGCTTTTATACACATAGTGCCTTCTGTCCGAACACTGGCACCAGCCCATCATCTGAACTCTGAGTTCAAATCGTTACTTGTACCCAAACGTTTGGCATCACACGTTTCTCTTCCGACAGTGTCCCAGGCAGCAGGAGGTTGTTCACAGAAAACATCACCAGCTGAGTGGCTGTAACCAGCACATTCCCAGCATTCCTGCAGGGCTCTCCCAGATCTGCTACTCAGAGCTCAACCAGCAAGAGGACTTTTTTTTTTTTTTTGTTGGGACACTGGGTCACTGTTCTCTGAGTTCAGTCTCAAACAAGCACCAGGAAAGCTCTCCAGTAAAGCTACAAGGTCACAGACAGGCAGAACAGACGCTGGTTTCTCTTATGCTAGCTGTTTTCTTTCTATAACTGATTGTGATCACAGCAGCCCTCTTCAATGTGCACAGGAAGTGTATTTAGGAAGTGCCTTTCATTGCCCAAGCAGTTACACAGCTTACTGACTGTTGCAGTATGGAAAGTGCTCACTGAGAAGCAACTTTCTTAGAATGAAACATAAATTCATTGTCATGGCTTTTCTTCATACAGTGCTTTACTTTTACTTATGATACACTCTTCCAAGTTATGTATTTGTGCTTGAGGGATTTTTTTTAGCACTGTCTTGCTTGGAATGTTATTTCTTGAATTTATTTTTTCCTTTTCATATATAGACGTATTCAATGTTGTGAGCCAATGAACTTCTGTGTGTGAGTAGGGATTTTAATCCCAAGAAGCATCTGCTTGATATGACTTTTCCTGATGCCACCAGTCACACCAGTATGAGTTTCCTGAAACTAGGGCAGGATTTGTGAGCTGAGGAGCAGCCCTTCTCCTATCAGGTGAAACCTGTAGGTGCAGAGCTGCTACGTCTGCAGGGTGCTGAACAGCATTGTATGGGTGCTATGGCCTCATGGAAGTCAGAATAGGGCTACATGTCCCATGCAACTCAGTGATGTTTGTACCATCGGGTGACTTAAATGAATTGACTTCAGTGGGCCCTGACAGAGGGGCAAGAGAGGCACAATATGGGCTTTCCTTCTCTTTGCCTACCTTAACTAGCTCATAGCTATGACCGGGTGGCCATGACAAGATGGCCAAGAGTTGCAACATTGTATAAGAGCACTGAATGTACCTATGAGGAAAAACTGCCTGAAGAATAGAAAAGGTGGGCTCCAGGGAATATGTATCTGTGATTAATCTGTTCAGCCACTGGGTGCCAATGTTGGCTCATATTTGATAATTGGAGACATTTTTCTATGGGAATAGGAATTTTTGAAATCTAAAAGAAAGTAATACAGTTTTGGAAGGCTGCAGAGTCTGAAAAACATCCACTAGAGCGTGTGACTTCATTCAGACAAAGCAAGAAATGGAGCACCAGAAAGGGACCTGTGAGGGGTGGGAAGACAGGGGAGCCCTGGGTTAACAAAAGAAAGAGTGGAACCCTTAATGAAATGGGCTTGCTGAGAATTATGAATCTGTGAGCCTATGTCTTGTAGTGATTAATGATGAACCACTGTTTTAACTTTGTATCAAATAATGGGTTGCCTCTGAAAAGCTTCATTAATCACTGTTAGAAATAGGCCTGCCAATTCATTACTTCAGGGTAGACATCAGCTGAACAGTTCAGCAAATTCAGGATGGAGTGAACTCTACGCAAAGGCTGGTTAAAAAGAAAGCAGGAGTCTAATCTGCGTTTCAATGTGTTGGGATTTATGAGCTAGGCATATCCTCCCATTGGTAGTTTTCCCTTCTTTCCCCTCCTCTGCCTGAAAATCTTTTTGCTAATTGTAATCTGGGCACAATGGGCAGAAAAAGCACAGCATTCAGGCTTGTGCTTGGCCAGATTCTTCCAGGTACATAGATTTAGTTCCCACCCAAATCAGCAGAAGTCACAGTATGTGTCTGAGGGCGGTCAGGCTGCTTGGAGCAGCTGTTTCTCACTTAGCAGGTCTCATCTGAGATCAGCTCTTGGCCTCTGTGGATTCAAGTACCAGAGAACATTGGCAAGAAATGCATTTTGTGTCTTTTCCAGGAGATTGCTGTTGATAGCAAGAAGCTTCCATGCTTTGTAACCCAAGATTACATTTTCGATCCAATAGGGATATGCATTAATTGCTCTTCCAGGAAGTCAAGGACTGGGATACCCAAGAAAGTACAGCTGATGCTCCCTCCTTGGGAAAAGGAAAGCTTTACTACTGCCAAAAAAATAAGTGGAATGCCAGTTCTTGTACCCTCGCTTCTACCCCCAAAATCTGAAATGCTTTGGTTTTTGTTCCAGTCACTCCATCATTAGATTTACAAATTTTTACTTCAACACTTACTTTCTAACAAATTTTACAAGATTAAACTTATCCATTCTTTTCAGTTTGCGTTGCATGAAACATTCACCCAAAATGATCATTTATGCTGTTTTGGTTTTCTGGAAAATGTGTTCAAGATTTACTGAACTTCCTTGAAACAAACAAAAAAGTCATTTATTCGCACAGCTGGAGATAGAGAGGGAAAAACATCTGGATGTGAGAAGGGGGAGAAAATGTGCATGGGAAGGGAAAAACAGTAAAAGGACAAAAGGTTATAAGTAGAAAAAGGTTTGATATGGGGGTTGGAGAGTGTGTCCAGGGATTAAGCGAGGGCTATAGAAAGGGGCTTGAAAGAGAAATGTAAATATAGTGATGGAAAGGAGGAGGGGATGAAACAAGAGAAAAGCCAGTGAAAAAATGAAAACTGAATAAAATATAATAAACAAACAGAAAGTAAAAATATTAAAATAAACCCTGATATTTGAATGAAACAAAAAGAGGGAATAAATAAAACAAATAATAAAGAGGAAAATGCATGCTTTAAGAAGAGCAAAGCTAAGAAAACTGGCAAAAGTAAGGCTGAAAAAGACCTAGAAATTGAATATATTGCAGAAAAGGAAAACAAGAACAATTTTTAACAGTACTGTTGAAAACTTGTGAAAATCAAGCAAAAAGTTGTCCTGCTAAGGTGTAAAAATGGTCACATGTCTTTTTTTTGTCACAATATTTTCAAATTTGACCACTTCTCACCCAGCTCCAGCAAACGTGTCAGCACAGCAGCAGCTCTCAGTCCTGAGACAGTAGTGTCCTCATTGCCAAAACCCACGTGGGGGAAAGGCAAAGGCTGACAGGGAGCTGGAAGTAACATGTCAGCACCTGGGTGCCGTGTTAATTTGGTGCATCAGCACCTTGGCCTCTACTCACTCATTGCTTCCAGATGGTGCCTGAGTGCTGAACTGGTATTTGAGGCATTTAAGGTAGTCTTCAGTGAGTTTCCTTGGGGACAGGAATGCAGAGTGCAGTGAAAAATTCTTTGGTGTTGTGGTACTGCCAACCACTGTGAAATTCAGAGGGCCTTTGAGCAAAATGATATTTATTTACTCACCAGTATCTTGCCCCATTTGGTGTGAGAAAGAGGGGACGCTGGTTTGTGCTGGTCTCCCCTGTGCTTGCAGAATGGGTACATCCATCCTCTGATTTCTATCCACTTGTGGTCATGAGCTGAGATCTCTTTTTTCTGAGGACGGTCCCAGCTCAGACAAGCAGGGATGAGACTCAGGAATAAGACAGTCTTCTCTCCCTATTCACTCTGGGATGCAGTCAGAAGGCAAGCCAGCTGTCTGTATGGCCCTGGAATTTCAGACCTCACGTTTGAGTTCTGAGCTTAAGGGGCAGCATGAACACTTTCAGGAGAACTGACCTTAGGGCATATCTATGTGTATCTAAGAGCCAAAAGGAGACAGAGCACAAATAATTCAGCATTTTGAATGAAAGTTCCTCCTTCCCTCCAAAGTCATGATGATACCTCATGGCCATACATGGCCCAGGGGACATCATATAGGGCACAGAAACAGGTGGCATTGGACTGGCTCAGGCTTAAGCCTGCAGCTGTGCAGGCAGCAGCCACCCCAGCCAACTGGCCTCTGCTTCTTGCAGCATAGGCCTTTTGCAGTGAAGATGCACATCAGACAGATAAATGAAACCAGTCATCTTGCTCTTCTCTCATATTGGTTTAGCTCCACCATTAGGCGTTGATTACAAGCCTGTTCTCATCAAAGGCTTTTGTTACTAATTTCAGCGTGTCTCAAATTATTCACAGGCTTTAAAAATGATGTTACTTTTATTGTAGTATGTTAAAGGATAATCAGGCAGAGGTCTAAATTCTGGAAGTTTTGAGGGCAATACGTTCTCAAAGGGAATGTGACTCCTATATTTAGCCCTTAGCACTGAAAGAGTTAGTCAAACATGTAATTTTGATTTCCAAAGCTTGTATCACTAACATATCACAACTCTCTGTTTTTTTAGTATAGAAATGCATTTGTAACCAAGGAATTTGACAGGTCTTTGTTGTAACTTGTCTTAAAATTGAAGTTATTGGTCATAAGAATCAATATATACACGATCAGATCACTCCAGTTTTAATGATTGCCCTATTAGAAAATGTGACAGATTACAGAGGCCTATATTTCTGTATAGCATAGAGGCTCTGAAAGTATCACCCAAATATTCATCATCTTAAAGAATAGCATCTGGGAAATCTTCATCTACCATATGCAATAACTTGTAGTGGCATGAAAATGTATTATGAATCTTTCATCTGCAGGGTATGGAGAAAGCAATCTTGTGGGAACAGGTATCTGTACTTCCTGGTTACAAAATTAAATATCTCCAGTAATTCTGATTTTTTGGGGCAGCTAAGGAAATCTGATTGAAAATGTGCTGTGATTGATGGTATGTTATTGAAGTTCAGAACATTAGATTGAGGTTTACATTTACAATCTTAAAATATTCTTAATTAAAAATTAATTAACTAAATTGCTGGATGTGGCTCTGGGCAGCCTGGTCTAGTGGTTGGCGACCCTGCACATGGCAGGGGGGTTTAAACTAGATGATCATTATGATCCTTTTCAACCCAGGCCATTCTATGATTCTAAGAAGTTTCGTTAATTTAATGAAAATAGGCAAATAAGGAGCAATTCTGTTTGCAGTTGTACTACTAGAAACAGCTTGGAATCAACAGCTACAGAGAAATTAGACCTTTTAAACCAAATCTTTCTTATTTTTTTTAACTGAAAAGGAATCGGTGACATTACTGATATAATATAAAACTTTCAGCCAACAAAGTTCATATAAAATGATTTTGAAAACACCTGTCATATACATGGAACTTTGAGCAATAAGTGTGTAGGCCTGTTAGTTAGAAAACTTGGTGTTTTCAGACAGAAGATCTATGTACAAGAGTACCTATAAATCTGACTCATGATAACTCCAAATGAAGACTCTTTGAGAATCTGTGAAAGATGGCTATCGTGCTCCAGTACATGAAGCTTTGAAAAAGGAGAAAAGGTTTTTCATTATCCTCATTTTGACTGATTTGAATCACTGAGTCATTTAGATTGTAAAAGACCCTTAGGATCAACTCCAACCAGTCAACTAACTACAAAGTCCACCATTAATGTTCCTAAAAGTGCCACATACTGGAACAAATATTCAAACAGAATATTTACAAGTTCTTTAACATAAGAAAAAGACAAAGAACAATCCATGTGGTTTTCTTGCTAATTAAGCATGCTAAACATATCTCATTGTCTTGAACTGTAGCACAGGCCTTAGTAGTAGATATCAAAGACAGTGACATTAGCAAAATTTTTTTGATGTTCATTCTCACATTTTAAGAAAACAAGATATATGTGTATGCAGTATAGAGTAAGTAGCACACCATCCAGAAAAACACTGTATTTAGAGTTTAGTTGGCTGTACAATTCTCTGCCAAGGTCTAAGGTTATCAATTTTGCAATTGCCTTGTATTATTCACAGAATCACAGAATCACAGAATCACTAAGGTTGGAAAGGACCTATAAGATCATCTAGTCCAACCATCCACCTATCACCAATGGTTCTCGCTAAACCATATCCCTCATCACAGCATCCAAACGTTCCTTGAACACCTCCAGGGTCGGTGACTCCACCACCTCCCTGGGCAGCCCATTCCAGTGCCTGACCACTCTTTCAGAGAAGTAGTATTTCCTAATATCCAGCCTGAATCTTCCTTGGCACAGCTTGAAACCATTCCCTCTAGTCCTATCACCAGTTACACGAGAGAAGAGGCCGACCCCCAGCTCACTACAACCTCCCTTCAGGTAGTTATAGAGAGCAATAAGGTCTCCCCTGGGCCTCCTCTTCTCCAGACTGAACAATCCCAGCTCCCTCAGCCGCTCCTCATAAGGCCTGTGCTCCAGACCCCTCACCAACTTTGTTGCCCTTCTTTGAACACGTTCCAGGGCCTCAATGTCTTTCTTGCAGTGAGGGGCCCAGAACTGGACACAGTACTCAAGGTGCGGCCTCACCAGAGCTGAGTACAGGGGGACAATTACTTCCCTGCTCCTGCTGGTCACACTACTTCTGATACAAGCCAGGATGCCATTGGCCTTCTTGGCCACCCAGGCACACTGCTGGCTCATGTTCAGCCGAGAGTCAACCAACACCCCCAGGTCCATTTCCTCTACACAGTCTTCTAGCCACTCCGCCCCAAGCCTGTAGCGTTGCTTGGGGTTGCTGTGGCCAAAGTGTAGGACCCGACATTTGGTCTTATTAAACCTCATCATTCAATATTATCACTAATTTTTGGATAGTCCAGTAAATTATAATACACTTTTTAACCTTTCAAGTTGGGAAGCACTAGGGGAAAAACAAAATAACAACAAAAAAGATTGAATTGTTTTAATAGATTAGAGGAAAGAAAACAGAATAAAACCAATAGAAAAAAAAAGAAGAATACCATGTTAAGGCAGAAATAGTTTAAAAGATACATGCAGAGTTAAATTAATTACCTTAACCTTGATTGGTTCTCTAGAAAAGTGTCTGGGGTTTTGTGAGCTGACTATGATTCAGCAGTGATGAATTATCACAGAAGAGGCAAACACACTGCAAACAGGAGAGAACTCTACAGGATGTAGGAACTATGAATTCTTTCTGTAATATAACTTCATTTATAGCTCTGTGTCCAGTTTTTGGGTATGGCACTTCAAGAGAAATCTGGGCTAATGGGAGAAAGCTGAGAGAAGAGCAACAAAAGTGCAGAAGTCTGTGAATAAATAACAGATGATAGTCTAAAAAAGAGAAGATAACGTGTAAGAAAGAAAAGAGACAACACATTATAACAGCTTTGAAAATACAAAATTTTGGTCAAAACAAAACAAAACAAAACAAAAAAACAAAACAAAAGGAAACTCTATTCTTCATCTCTGGGGTGGGTAGGGAGAAGAAGTAGTATGCCTGAATACAGCAAGGAAGCTTTAGAGATTTTAGGAAAACCTTTATATTGCTTAAGCCCTAGAGTAGATTTAATGGTTATGGAGTATGCATGAAGGAAAGTGTTTTCAAATGGATTAGATGGACATCTGTCACGAATGACTGAGTGCTTGATCCAGTCTTAAGGCAGAATGATAGCCTCTCCTTCAAATGCTTTCCAAATGGGTTTGATTTTATAGCACTTCTTTGTTCCTTGCACATCAGTCACCTGTTTACACATTTCTTAGAAACAACTCAAGAGTTATTATTATGAATCAGTTCATTCGCTTGTGGTCCTACATTTGACAGTCAATCACCAACAAACATCTCCATGAACTGTTATAAACTGTTATAAACCTGTCTGTTGCTACCTTTACTAAGCAATGAAAGATCATTTCCTCTCTAATTCCAGAAAGCAAATGAGCATAAAGACCATTCTTGCTTTTACTGTGTATTACGGCATGTTGATAAACACTGCTGGTTAAATACAAGCTCATCCCAGCTGAAAGTATAGAAATAATATGTACACCTGGCTTTAGACTGTGGTATCATGACTGGTCTGTAGATTCTGTCCTCTCTGTGACATATGTTAACTAGCCCCTGATAACTATACAGATGAAAACTGCCATCAGACACCAGCAAATTATGAAGATACAATTTTTTTGAAGTTGACAAATGCTGTTCTCAAAATGCATTTTAAGAACAAAACTTTTTGCATTTTTAGTTCTAAGTGTAAGCTGCTGTTGCTTGAGACTAAGTGCATGACATATCCAATGAGATTTTAAGGAAGATAGCACGGATTCAGATATTTGGAAAGGGGATACTGCTTAAGATATTCCTCTGAATTGCTTTCTGGTCTTTTTATAGGTAAACGTCTAGTCCTCAAGTACTGAGTTCAGTGAGGTAATCAAAGGCGTCTCCTATTGTTTGAGGAAGTTTTCCATCTCATTTCTTGTCTCTAACTTGCTAGACTCCATTTTGGTTTTCCACCCTCTCACATGCCAACTATATCTTCAGTTGTTTAGCACAGTCTGACAGCAAAGTCCACCTCACTTTACATTACTCTTTCCAGATAAAATTTCTCAAGATCTCATAACCAGAAATCTGATAAGGAGCTGGCTTGCTACCATTTTCCAGACCTATACCTTACAATGACATGCAATAAACCATTGTAATAAAACGTTAGTGCACAGCTGGGACAAGGATTTGCTATTTACATAACCATTAATTAACCTTTCTAGAAGTTTTCTTCTTTCTTGCCCTTTCCTTACCCTTGCACTAAACTACAAGTACAAAACCAAAAGCCTGCAGTAGTATCATGTTTTAACAGACAAGCCTCGAAAGTGAGGTTACAGTCACGATTTTTATTGCAGCTTTTCAGTTTGATCCAGAATAAGGCCAATATCAAAAGAAAATTAAAAGAAAAATGTTATTTGTCAGCTTCAAGGTTAGTTTTCATAGAGAGAAAACACTACTTCAGAATTTCTAAGGCTGAATTCTACATTGAAAGCAAAGTTTAACCAACCATTACATTGCTCTGCAAGCCTTTGATTAATTGATTCAGCCTTCTTCTTATTCATGTGACAAATGAATGAAGGGATGGCCACTTAAGACAAGGGATGGGGGAAAGATCATTCTTTCTGGGAAACTGAAATGAAAGAGCAATTTTACAGGCAAAAGACAAACAAGGTTATAATTTAGGAACAGATCATTATACAAATGTTATTTGATAATTATTGGTGTTTGGGTTGTAATTCTACTCTTATGCTATAATTAATAACCAAAAAAGAAAAAGAAGGTCTTTTCTTTCTTTGGAGAAATGAACATTTTAATAACACTCCTTGCTTCCTTGTGAAGAAAGGACCTAAGAGAATAACCAAAAAATAAGGCAGAACATTCAAAAGTAGAAAAGGACAATGATGTTAATTAGGGGTCAAGTCCTGAAGCACTAAATTCATTAAAAAATGTGGGCATTACCTAATAGATAATCACTAGATTACTAGGTATTGCTTTATTTTGCACAGTGAATCTTGAATTCATCTTTGTGCTGCTAAACAACCTTGACCAAAAGGGTGTGAAGGTTCAACACCTACCTCTTCACTAAGCTTCATTGAAGTGAGACGAGTATTTATTTCCCAGGTGAAGGAAGAAATTGCTTAGTTGCACAGGGGGCACCTATAGGAAATGTATGCACAAGAATGACTCAGAACACCTTATTCAGAAAGGAGAAGTGTGAGACTCCACGTATTCCCTCCTTCAGAGCTTTTGCTGACCTAGCTGCATACAGCTCCTTGTTCCATGTTCTGCCCTGGATTGGGCCACTTCCGTAGGTATCAGACTAGGCCCACATAGAGGTCTCTAAGTCCTTGGGGTTTCACTTGCACTCCTTGCTCTGGCTTCATTCATACCTCATGAATGCGGAATTCCCAGTAGAACATCAAGAGTTCTTTTTCAGGCAGTGAAAGGAAATTTCTGCATGCACCTGAAGAGAAAATGGCAGGAATCATTCTGAATATGGACCTTGGAAAATGCTGGACATGATGACTGCACCAATGTAGAGTTTTGGAATATTTTTCCAGGCAGAAACCATCAGGCAGGGATGAATCTCATCCTTCTGAACATTTGAACTTTGGTGTGAATGAAAAGGCCCATTTAAACAGTAAGCCCAGTCCAGAGAGTAAAACTGCTCTGACAACACTAGGAAGGGCAACATGGGAGTGATGGGAAAACTCTAGAGACTGTGATAGCACAGCAAATGACTCAGATGACCAAGTCATTACACGGCAAGCGCAACTCCAAACATTAAAAATAGAGCAAAATAGTGTACTTTGAAAAAGCAAGTATGTGAGCGTCCTTTCTCGACGAAGCACCAGCAGAGGTCAGTACAGCCAGGCGAATGGAGCCGTGGAGGGCTCCTGCGAGCCCGGCGGAGCTCGCTGTGTCCCATGGAGTGCAGGGCAGCGCATGGGACAAGTGACAGCTGACACAGGTCGTCTCTTTCTCCTGGCCTACTGCGGGCTTTCTAAAATCAAGAAATGTAGCTCAACATAGCTCTTTATGTGGCAGAGAAAGAGAAAGAAATGCACGGAATTTTTTCACAGCAATAGAACCTACTCTACAATTTGTATAACATGGAAGAAATCTTATTTATCACTGTCTTTGAAGAAGCCCAGCCTGATGCATCCTTTTTCTTTCATGATGCCAGGTCTCACAGATCATTGCGGATAGAAAAACCAGAACATAATTCATCATACTTACTTAATCAAGAAAACCCGACTCCATGGGGCTGTTTGTTCCAGGAAGACTCTGTTTCATGAATCATTTTATATATGGATTTCTTGATTTAGAGCTATTGCAGCAAACTGAATTTCCCTAATGTAAGGTGATGTATCGTGTCTGTTTCACATGAGAACAATGCTGAAGCTTGTGTTCCTTCCACAGCAAATGATGGTGAATGCTAAAATGCACAAAGAAAACTGAGATGTAAGGAAATGAAATGCAGAAACACACACAGAGCTTGCTTCTGCAATAGAACAGTGCAGGTGGGAGAACATTTGCGTGTAGGTGAGTCTGAGCTTACTGGGTTATGAAATGAATGAATAACCATAGTCTTGCACAGCTTAAAATGGCAAGATGCTGGTGATTTCCTGGCTGAAAGGAACTGCAATTGGCTGACTGCTTTGGTTAGAATCATGTGGATCCTTTTCCAAATCCAAAGACACGGAGTTTCTCTAACATACCATATTCAAACTGTAACCTCAGGAAGCACCTTATGTGCTGTGCAGATGGCAGAGCATTGGCACAGGTTGCCCAGAGAGGCTATAGAGTCTCCTCTAAAGAGATCCTCAAAGGCCACCTGAACATTTTTGGAATACCTATACACAGGAATTTTTACTACTTAACTTTTTTCACTTTTACTTTTCCTTATCTTTTCTCCAACAATTCCAATATTCAATGCAATTGCTGACAGACCTAGAGAGCAAAGATCACAACAGCTGAAACTTAAATTGCAGTGCTGTCATGTATGTAGAATATGTTGAATCTCCCCTTATATGGAAAGAAACACGCAGACCTGGATTTCTCTGATACCCAGTGATGTCTGAGAATTTGATTCACTAATAGAATTTGAATAAAGAAAAATGTATTTTGAAGAATTGATTTATGTGTGAGATGGGAAAAAAATAATACAGCTTATTACCACTAGTATTCTTTTTTTTTTTTTCCCTGAAACCTGTGTCATTCAATGCATTCTTTTTCTATGATATAAAAACAATCAGAATGTATTTGATAATGTAAAACATCCTGAATGACAGAGATTTACCAGTAGCAAATGATGAATAAGGCTGAGGACTCCAAAGAATAACTGCTATGTAATGGTAGGGCTCCCTTTCTAGCCTAAGAAGAAAATTGTATTATTTCTGTATATCCAAGAAAGCTGCTAAAGTGCAGGAAAATGATTAATAAAATGACCACTACTTTTATTACTTAGCCTTGTATGAGACTGGCTTGCTTGATGAAAGGTGTTACCTGTGAGCCGATGTTACTGATGCAGATGATGGAACAGCCTCATTTTTGCTGATAGTTATTTATGCATGTTGCAGTGTTTTACTGTAGTATAAAAAACCTGCAAGTCCTTAATACATAGTGATGCATGAGAATGAGTTTCCCCAAAACTCAGAGAATGAAGAGAAATACAGCAACCCTTATCACTGAACAACTAAAAAAAGTGCCTGTGTATTCTCCTTGTGTCCAAAAAGGAAAAACCCAGTCTCACATATAAGAGTCAAGGATACTTCTTGACATGGATTTGTTTATATTAAAGAACTGTAGCATCATGCATCAGAGAACAACAACGAAACCTAACCCCATCTGTCACTGTCTCAGGGAAATGTAGCCATATCCATTAGTTTCATGAAAATCCAGGCCAGAGGATCAATTTATATCAGCTAGACCTTGTATCTCATCATGTCACACTAGAGAGAAACTCAGTGAAACAAGTTACATTAATTTACTTTTGATAAATCAGCACAACCATCACTTACTACTCAGGTAATCCTGTTATATAAACTAGTACCAATAAAAAAAATCCAGACCTCAGTACCACAGAATAACTGCCAGTCAGGACACACTTACGAATTGTGGCCTTAGATTTCACCAGTGCTTCTCATCAGGGAATATCACTTAGGCTGAATATGTTTCTGACGGTACCAATGCAGTGTAATGGCATGGCAATGTCGTGGAGCTGAGCTTTCCAGCAGGGGTTACATTACTGCACCTCCAGTACCAACACTGGTTCCGTCTCATCACTATCTGTAAGAACTGTACTCAGTTCTGTTTGGACATCGTGTCTCACATTATTTTAAATCCTCAGAGTCCTGGCAGGGGCAGCACTGGATTCATGGGCCTGCAGCACGCTGGGATTGCAACTGCAGACATATAGTATTAAAGGATAGTGTAGTGTCTCTAAAATGATACTGTATTTAGTCAGTCAAGTTCCATTTGACCATCTGTGTTCCAAGACCATTTGTGTCTTTCCTGACTTCAGAGAACTTCAGGGCATCACTCCTTTCCTGAGCAAAGGCTTGACAAACTGGCAAGGCAAATCAGTTGTCTTGGGCAGAAAAATGAGTGATGCTGCATGTAAAGTATTTCATATAAGCACATGTTTATTTGAAATGTTGGGAAAATGCAAGGTCACACATAAAGGAAAATACCTGGAAAATTTATAACATATTTTCTCAGGCGTGTTATATCTTTGGATCATGGCACTCCAGCTGTTTCATAAAAATCCATTCTTATCTGGAGGAGCAGGGAGGAGGAGAGTTGGTGTGGCAGTCTGTCTTGTGTTTCTGTAATGAAATGTATTTTTTTACAGTATGGTACATCCTGCTATGTAAATCATCTGCCTAAAGTTTTGCCTTTGGGCCTTCTGGAACCTCTTTGTGTCCCTGAGTCAAGTAACTCAGCTTCAATCATCAAGGTACCTCAGAGAAAATTATAATAGGGCATCATTTTATAATTAAGAATGGAAATTCAGTCTCCCAAATGGTCATGAAATTAATCCCATTTCATCTAGCATCTTCAGAATGAGAAACCTAGTCTAATACATCTCTTGACAGTAGCAACAAAATCATCATCCATCACTTTGCACAAGGGAAGTCCCTTCATTTGCTTCATTTTCAGTCTGGGAATACCACCTTCACACAAATGAATGAACACCAGAAAAACAGCTCTTCAGATAAATTGCCTCCTGAGGATATATATCTTTAGATACTGCACTGCATTCACATATTAGTGTTATATGCATTAGCTTTCCCATAAGATGAATAAAGTCTCTACACAGCAGAAATCACCCCGTGTATATTCACTTTATGATTGGAATAAACCTGCCATATTACATTTAGTGTGGGAATTCTGAATGAAGACCAGGAAGTCACTGGAGGACAGGAAAATCTACGTTATTGCACTACAAAGTAAATGTAATGGGATATGAAATTGCAGCTTTAAACAGAGAAAAAGCTACACTAGCAATCCTACACAAACACAAAACATACAAAACGTTTTAAATAACCTTGATATGTGTCTATACATTGAGTACAATGAAGCAGTGATAAATAAATGATAGTGTGGTTAGAAACCTTTCAGAGAAACAACAGTGAAAAACCTTATTTTCTAGCACACAGATTCTTTGCTTTCATTCATCAAAGAAATTTTTCCTGCTTGATACTAAGCTATGGATAGCTCAAGACAATTATATAAGTAAAGGCTGGAAACATTGCCTAACACAATACTGCCTGGGAAGGGAGCTTGGGCTTGTTTGTATCACATCATTTCAGTGAAAATGCACCAAGCTGGATCATTGAATTTAGAGGAAAGCAGTTATAGACATTGGTTCAGATCAAAGAAAATTCCATTGCCTGTAATCTATGTATATCAAGTGATTTCTCCTCCTCTTACGAGTTAGCAAACTCTTTGCTGCTAGAAAAGGGTGTCTTTTCTTCGTATTTTGTCAAGACACAAGGTATTTCATCACATGTATCACACAATATTAATTTTACTTGGTATAAAACCTTTAAAATTAAGTTTATCTAACTGCATCTGTCAAGCTTTGAGCAGAGGCAGGAAAACACATGCTCACTTAGTGCCTCTCATCAAATATTGTAGTCCTATAATTTGTGTTGGACTTCACTCAGGTGATAGAAAAGCAGTAGCACATAGAGACCAATGTTAAAACATCTCACAGACCTTGCTTGTGATAGCAATGGAGTTTCACAGCTCAAATGATTGCTTGCAACAGGTGGATCAGCATGGTCCTGGAGAAATGAAGATTAGAAAAAGATACTGTAATTGTGGGACCATCATATTAGAGCTAAAAAGGTGCAGGGTTTGTTTGTTTGTTTGTTTCCCTCACTCTTCACTATATTTCATTGTTTTCACAAACATGGAAGAGAAAAACAGCAGGTAGTCAAATAATATCCTTCAATGGGATGCTGGCTTCTTGAGTATCACTGCTTTGCTATATAGTTGTTACAAGGTCTATCAATTTAAGGAGTACAATAGTCATTTCTTAAACACTGGCAGATAACTAGATGCAAACTGATTTTGTTTTGTTTTGTTTTGTTTTATTTACATGGCTACGTACCTATGTAGGAGGCTACATTTTATTTTATATGGAGGGAAACTGGCTTCATACATTAGTGGGCAGCTCAGCAGGGATCGTACATCATAGCATGGAGTTGAGGGCTTGAGCTCATGAACTCACAGGCAAGGTTCAGGAGTGGAATGGGCCTTCTGAGGTCCAATCCCTCTCTCAGCCAGCAGTTTTGTACTGGAATTTGGAATAGGCAGATTGCATTCAGTCTAAAGTCTTAAGTATATAAAAGAATTCCTTCACTCCTTTCTAAAAAAAACTATTATCTTGTATTGAGAAAAATATTGCCTCTTCAAGGCCTTTAAGCAAGACATTAGATAGCTTGTGCCATGGCAACGATCATTGGTCTCTCTTGCCTAAACTTGCCTAAGTAAATTTTAGCACCCTTAACATCTCATATCAAGAAACTGTCTTCAGGTTTCTCATTCTATGGGAAATAGATATTAAGTATCTATGGACCTCTGAAAAACTAAATCTTATCGTAATTTGCATAGGAAAAATGTAACTCCATGCTTCACTGTGTTGGAGAAACTGTCTCATGCGTCACCATGATGGGGAGAGGCCATGCAGTGGCCTTTTATACTCTTTTATTTCTGGGGAAATATTTCTCCAGGCATCACTTTTCATTAAAGATACTTGGTAACATGCATCATTTTGCAAAATGTAGAGTGAGTATAATAAATCACAGTACCAGAGGGAGATGCCACCATGCATTACACAAAAGAAATTCTACCTCATGATTTTGTTAATACTGAGCAAAGGTAAATCTTTCTCATCATTTAACATCATGGGAACACATCCTAGCAGTGAGCAGCCTGAAATGGGAGAAACAAAAATATTTTAAATATTTAACTAGAATAGCAATGTTTGTTTGTTTGTTTGTTTTTGGTTTTGTTTTTTTTTCAGTTGAAAACTTTATTTGAAACAGTTATTATTTTTACCTTCTCTCAGTCTGAACAGTTAACTGAATTGCGTACTGTTGGTTACTTCTTCTGGTAGTGTATTTGTTTTGAATTCTACCATCTTGCTATGCTGATAGAGCACAGGGTGATGTCCCGTTTCCCAGAACATGAGAACAAATATTTCAGCTTTCTGGTTGTTTTCCATTCAAGACATTCTGGCCTCTTTCTTTAGAAAGCCCATTTGCAGCTGTGGTCACACATTCTTGAGGTTTTCATCTCTGATTTGCAGAATGAGAACTCATTTGAGACAAATGTTCCCAAAGATCACCGAAGTTTTCTTTGTAATTATTGAAGTTCATGAACTATGGGAAAGATTAAAATGACTGGGATTGTTTACCCAAAGGAAAAAAAAATGGAATGGGAGTGGAAAAGGTATAGAAGGTTATAAAAGCCCCAAGGTATGTTAAAGACTAGTGAAGAAGAGATTGTTCTGCTGTCCATGCCCGCAGTGAGCAGGACATAGAACACACTAACCCTGCAGCAAGACAAAGTCAATGTAACACCAGGAAAAGCCTTCTAGAGGTAAAGACACATGGGAAGGGTCTGTTCATGAGAAAACATATTATTTTGTTCATGAGAACTGTCTTAGGACATTAGGTTTGGATTTTTATAACCTTTCAATATTTTTTTTCCCAGTTTTATTTTTATCTATTATTAAAGCAAACATCACATGGTCTTCACTAGTTTCAATTCTGCTTGCAATTTGTCTAATATATTCTTTCTTTTAGACCATTTTTTAGCTTTCTGAAAATGTTTGAAACTGCAGCACTGTTGTGCTTTTTTTTTTTTTTTTTTTTTTTTTTTTTTTTTTTTNAGCAAGCTGCCCTTCAGAATTCCTCAATCAAAAGACTCCTTGTAGGGATACAGGGTCTGGTATGGCCATAACAATCTTCAAGATACATAGCAATGTTTCACTGTTTGGTCAACCCATCTACTATGACCATCAGTAGCTCCCTTTAGATAGTGTGAAACAATATGCCTTAAAGTGGCTTTTCTTCTAATTAGCCACCACCCTCCTGAGTCTACTAACTTCACATGTCAGTAACGAACTGGGCTGTGTGTATCACCTATCTCCCATGGCATTAGGCTTATGAGGAGACAGAAGTGGTTCCTTACAAGAACATTTGCCAAAAATGAAGGTGCTGAAAGATCTGCTGGCCAGATAAATGGTTTCCCTTTCTGTTCCCTAGTTCAATGGCTTTGCAGTCTTTGCAATACCACAAATACAACTCTCAGATAGAAGTAGGGTATTCTAAAGCATTGTTCATCTCTGACTGTTGACCAAATCTGTAAAAATCAACCCCAAAATATACAATTAATGATGTAGTTTCGTTCAGCTCCAGGAGTTTGTAGTTTGAATATTCTTTATGACTGAGTTTAAAATCCCTCCAGGCTTTTACTTTAAATAACTACAGGAAACCTCTTCCTCATCTACTGCTTTACAAAATAAAACCTTTCATAAGAAGAAAAAGCCGTAATATTGACATATTAATGCCTTCACAACAGTAAACTACTTTCTGTAACAACTGTCAGACTCAATGCTGCAACAGATCTTTCACTGGTGTATATAATTTACTTATCTTCTAAGAGATTTCCAAGGAATACAAGGAATAGAGACAAGAATTTGTAACACCTCAATTTTTGCTTTTCTTTCCATCATGTATCCAAAACATCTCTGACTTTACAGTTTGTGGATGGTTTCTTTTCTTAGTAGAAGCAAAATATCAACAGAACTTGAACATTAACAGTTTTGGTAGGGATGCATCGGCCTTTTATTCTTGGATCAAGGCTTTTTCTTGGCATTGGAGACCACTGGGTCTTGATATTTTATCTCTACAATAAAAAAACAAGCAAACAAACAAAGAAATAGAATGTATGCTGAATTATGCACAAATACTCTTCCATATCTGAGGAATTTTCCTCAAGCTTTTTTTTTTTTTTAGTTTCATTTTTCTCTCTTTTTCTATCCTGATTGCCACAGATTTGCAACTAGTGTACACAGATCATTGGAAAAAGACATAAGGAATATTACACAGTATTAAGAACCCTTGAAGAATTCCTACAAGGGGAACTTTGGATTGTTATCCCAATTTACTGTGAGTATTCACATCAGAACTTTCAGTGCAAGGAGAGTGAAGCGTCAAGGAAAAGGACAGTGCTAAGAGATACTAAATGACAGTAAGATATTAAGGAGCCTTTTTTGATAATCCTGGTTTATGTCTGTTGACATCATCAGAAGAGGCTTCAACTGTTTCACTGTGGTTCTGCCTGGTGGTAGGACCCAGCTAAACTTTCAGGAATCTGATCTGGTGGAAGGTGTTCAACCTCCATGGCAGGGCGCTTGGAACAAGGTGATCTTTAAATATACCATCCAACCCAAACCATTCTGTGATTCTACAATTTCATGAAACATAGAAAGCACACTGGAAACTACAGTCCTTCACAAAAAGACATGGTGTTAGCTTCTCTGAAGTCTTGGCTGTATATATAGATCCCATATCAATAGCATAGTCTCACTGATTAGATTGAGTCCCAAGGGAATCCAACCTAACAACGGGTATTACTAGGGGTAGCAGGCAACCAAAGATCTTTTTCTTCTATTTCAGTCTGTGATTATTCTCATTCCAATGATGATAGCCTTCTCCAAAAAACTCTCTGGAACAGTTCCTCTGATAGTGTAAGTAAGTTCTCAAATAAAATATTTGTGAATAAATTGAAATTTTATTATGATATTAAAAAAATGTAAAATCTCCTTGGCTGTGCTGCAGAAACGATCTCTGACAGAAACACATACTACTACTCTGCTTTTAAATGATACAAGACTCTAGATTTTCATAATCTCCTGTGTGGGAGAGTCTCATTTCTATATTTTGTTTAGGTATATTTATTTTATTTAGGTATGTGAAACAGTGAAGTTGACTGGGAACTTCAGTGAAGTGTGAAATAGGATTCCTCTGACATAAAACCATGAATAGGATCCAGGTTTTCTTTTCTTTTTCAAAAGCAAATTATGGAGTTGTGTTCTGATGATGGAGAAGCTCTTGCATGGCATCACTCTGTTATTGTCTACACGTCTGGTTTATGATTCAGAGAAGAGCTGTCAAAATATCATTGCTATATCATCTACAAAGTGTGCGTGGTGGAGCCAGACCCTGCATCATTCCTCAATAATCAGTATCCTTCAGGCATGGGATGATCAGTCCACCCCTGACCATATGTCAGCCTGTGACATGGCTAATTGACGAAGATGTGATGATGTGTTAAGGGGGGTTGCACAATCTGAATCATAGCCAAAAAAAAAAGGAAAAATACTTGAATCATGGAAAATTACTGATGAAAAGTCAACAATCTCACAATTCCAAGTGAGAACACTTTGAGCTCTCCAGGACTGAAGTGCGCTGTGAACCTTTATCTAACCCTGAGCTGGGACACCCCACAGGGAAGACTCCTCAAAGTTCAACGATCTTCTTCTGACAGTCAGTTCTACAGTTATGAGAAGCTGAAAAGTTCATGATGTAAGCACTGCTAAGCAACAACTAAGGCATCAGTGTATTATCAACATTATTCTCAAACTAAATCCAAAACACAGCACCATGCCAGCTACTAGGAAGAAAATTACCTTTATCCCAGCCCAAAACAGGACTGATAGCCTTATGAGCACAGTTGGTTTGTAATTTTTCTGACCACGTGCATTTCTTCAAAGTGTGAGACCTCAATTCAGTATTTCAAAATTAAGCTTAGCTTTTTCCTAATGTCTTAGTTATCTGTGATATAGGAGTTCTGACTTTATAAGGTGTTTGTTTGTTTGCTTGCTTGCTTGCTTTCCCTGATTTTATACGAACTTTATCTATCTTCTTCTAATCTAAATTAAAATTTTTGTCTTATGACTCCTAACAGAAGGACTCATTACCTATGACTAGGTTCTGTTTCTAGGCATATGATTTCAAACTGATTAAGGTGCCACTTATAAATGATCCTTGGAAAGAGTCCAAGAAACTTCAGGGTTTCCCCAAGTCCAGAAGGTTTCCAAGAAAATGTGGCAATCAGGTCACAAGATGAATAGACTATAAGGTTCCGGTTCTTACAGTCATTAAAGTCAGCAGAGTAGTTCTACTAATTTCTTTAAGGCAGTAGCTTACACTGGGTCAATAATGCCAAAAAACAGTCACTTGTTATGTCTGTCCTGATGGGCTGAGAGATTTGTCTTAAACCTTCACAGTTTTCCACCACTCCCAGTCATAGATTAAGAAAATCTTCCACACTAACAAACTTTCAGAGCTGCTTGGAGATAAGCCTTGATGTGATATAGTCCCCTATGGAACAGCTGGAAGAGATGTAGTGAGATGGTGTATTCACATATGGGTGGGAATTTGGTGACAAATTACAGGAAATTCTTCCAGTTTTACAGAGGATGTATCTTGGCTTTGATTTCACAGCAACATATAAACCCCAAGCTCAATCACTGGATGATTTGACTGATTTCCAGCAAGAAAGTGGTCACACAGAATATCCACTGCAGTATTTGAACCTTTATGAACAGAGACAAGTGGTTTGGCCAACACCTAAGCCTTTTCCTAAGAGAGAAAGACCAGAAGTATTTTTCAGCTCCATTCTTTTGCTTACACCTACTCCTTTGTATAACTTCGACCACACCACAAGGCTGCTGAGGAGGTGTACTCAGTGAAGAAACTTTTGTTCTCCCTGTGGTACGCTTCAGACCTCAACAGCTATTCAGAAATACCTGATGGCCCACATTCATGGCCATGTGGGAGATGGTCATAGATGTCTGTTAATGAGTTTATGATTTCAGATTTAGTTTCCATCTCTTACCTCTTTATCTGCTGTTCATAATAATGAGCTCTGGGACATGAATCACTGGGAGGAGGGGAAGCCCTTCACGTTTTTTCTCATTCCCACTAACAGAAGTAGTACTGGGACATAATTCTGTACGTAGTCTCAGAGGTACTTCTGCTGCATCCTTTCAAACCAGCAAAGAGCAGATTTCCAGAGATACGGGAAGTCTCTATTTGTTTCCCAATCTGAGAGAGGCAGAATGGTCTGAAGTCAAGAAGTTTTTACATCATCCCTTTTGGGGACACTTAAAGTAAATCTGAAACCTCTTTGAAGTTATACAAGTGTCTTTCAAAGGAAGAGGTCAAAAACAGCAGAGAGCATAAGCACACCACAAAAGTATAAATTAGACACAACTTTTGCTAAGGCTATATAGTGGGAAACACAGCTCTTGAAAATGGCCTTAATTACTTCTTGCTTCAGCTCAGATCACTTGTATCCCTAGAGGGAAGAATGCCTCACATAAAAAAGAAGGCTTGTGGTATTTGTAAAGATTGCCATTGTTTGCCGTAATTCAAAAGATGAAAAGGAACACACTGTGAGAAAAACAAGAGAGATCATGCAGTCCAACACCATAGAAAAGGCTTAGAAAAGGAAAGATGTGATCTCTGGGCATCATACAATTTCTGAAATACCATCTGTTCCAATTAACCTTTTGTCCCTGAGAGTCTGAGCTCTCCATGAAATAGAAGCACAAGGCAGTTATCAAACCGTCCCCTGGCTCACAGTCTGTGAGGTGCACAGCACCACCAGCCAGCTCTCTAGACACCAGCAAGGTGAGGTCCAAGGCCTGTCATCAATGAAGAAAGACTAGAAGGGAAATAACAGTAATTCCCAAATCAACAAGCCCACCTGGAACATAAGTAGCCTAAAATAATGTCTTCTTCAGAAAGGGCTCAGTACCTCACAGGACATCATATGTGAGACAAGGCAATATTGGACTTCAGCCTTTTTTCAAAAAATGAATGAGCATTCTCCACTGCAGGAGAAAAAGTAGAAATGCAATTGCTGGGATCAATTAATATCCTGAAAAAAATTTGAAATACCAGTTTTAAGACAAAAAAAAAAAACACAACAAGGAGGAAGAATACTGTCTCGGTATTTGAGACAGAAGAGGCATTTTAGGGTCACTAGCAAAGATGGCAGACATTGAGCATGTGAGAATTTAGGGGGAAAAAACAGTAAGTCTAGAGATTCAAGTAACAGGGCATGATCAGCATCCACAATAAATGACTTAGCAAAGAGACAGCTTCTTACAAAGAGATAGTGAAAGGAAGACTAATTCAGTCCTAGCACCAGATATATTCCCCTGAAATCTTTTAGAATTGCTCATGTATTTACTTGGATAAAACTTTGCCTTTACAAATACAAACTCTT
Organism: Pavo muticus; assembly: GCA_016647715.1. Lineage (NCBI taxonomy): Eukaryota > Metazoa > Chordata > Aves > Galliformes > Phasianidae > Pavo > Pavo muticus. Next base: position 1,655,633 of record JACDJE010000214.1, read on the forward strand.
AGCATATACAAACCCTTCAAACAAAACACCAGAAAAGGAAACTACATTATTCAGGTGGAAACTACAGTATTTAGTGGAAAGTTTCCTTTGAAGGTTGGCAGAAATGAGGCCCTTCGATCTGGTCCAATAACCCTTGAATTTCTAAAAAGCTACAGATCTTCAATACACACATTGTGCAGCACTTTCTGAAACAGGAAATATTTCAGTTCTGTTTGCACTCAAGTCATTGGGAGTTAGTTTCACATGTAGGAGAGCAGAATTATACAACAGGGCAGCATTCAATAGCTGCAGAAATTAAGGCTGTGTTCAGTAGAGGTGTTCATAATAACTATAAAACATGGGAAAATACAAGTCACTTCATGATACATAATAATTTCCCGTCCACAAATATTGTGTCCCCTATACAAGGAGATCATGTGATGGATCTCCTCTCTGTGTTCTCCTGCATGCTCTGTGCTTGTATGATTTCTTGTGTTTTGTCAAAACACATAGCGTGCATCTCCAGGAAGGGTTACAGAGCTTCTGTGAAAGAATATTTTGCCAATATCACTATGTTTTTCCACCATATTATTGCTTCCAAATATTGCTTCCAAATATTATATTTATTATATTATATATACCAAATGGTTTGAAAACATCATGCCGTATGACATTGGCTCTGTGAGTGCTAGTTAAAGCACCCCTCAGGAGAGTCTATCAGTTGTATTGTAGTAACTGCAGTAGGAAACTAAAACTGCTCCTTGTTTAATGACTATTTTCAGTCACAAAGTTCCTGTTCCAATTTAGTGGTCAGCTCTGATAAGGAAAAGCACTGTCAAGTGCCCTTGTCAAGTCAGAGAGGACTTTCTGTCACCTTTCACTGACATGTTATGTGCAGGGTATCACCTCCACTCTTACTCTGTGAAGATGACTAATGACTTCCAACAGCTCTAAATGACATCTACACTAATCTTCTTTCACTTGCGCTTGCGTCCATTCTTGTTGCCAGGAATATGCGGTTGAGCTGCTGACTGAACAAACTCTTCACTCAGGACACATTGGAATAAGACCTGTCAAACCTCAGTTATAAAATGAGAACAACATTTTATTGTGCTGCTGCTCACATTACTTTTCCTTTAATTGAAGTGATAACCAGAGATGATCCCAGACAGAGAATCCTGCTCTTTCAGTCTCTTCCTCTAATTCATACACAGGGACACTTTTCCCTAAACCACAGTACTACATCTCTCCATAAAGAGCACTTAAAAAGCTACCTTCAGTCAACTCTGCTGTTGCCTCCAGCTTATTACACACATGACATCTTTATGTTTCTTTTTTTTTCCAGGAAGTGATTTTAGTACGTATTTTGCTACAGGAATCCAAGGAAGAAGAGGACGCACATTTTAAGAACAATAATAACTTAACATGGGGACAACTTGTCACATCATTAGAGCAATCATTGAAAATTCTTCCATATCCTCTTTTTAATCACTTTCATCTAGTCAGACCTTTGCATCTAATCTGAGGATTTAGATCCACTAAAAATTTTGTATTTCAGGAGTAGAAATTCTTGAAACTTTCATTGCAGCAATAAATCTTTCTTAAGAGATACAATGAGTTTTTTCTTGGTATGTTAATTTATAAATCTTCCTAAAATTTACTGTCCAGCTGTAAAGATTCGGTATTGATTATATGACTCTTTCTCTGGATGAAAAATAGAACTGACTGTGTGTCCTGGTTTTATGATTTTTTGTTATCGGTATTCCACATCATAACATCATGTAGTGCATTAAAGAGTTAATGCTCCAGTTCTGTGGATTGTGGATAGTTCTAGGTATCTGTCCCAGAAGACAAGAAGAACTACATTTCCCAGTGGACTGCTGTTCTTTTACCATTTTCCGCTCAGAGGGAAAGATAAAAATTGTCTGCAGATCACGAGACAGCCCTTTTTTCCACCTTCTGGCTTGTCTCTGTTGTGGGTGCTGTATTGCCTCAGCATACTTAGAGTTCGGTTTTCGGACACTCTCTCAATTTGATCTATTAGCTTTAATTCCAATTATATTGTATTATACTGTGTTATCTTGCATTCCAATATCTTATTTAGTAAACTAGTTTGTTTCTCCTCAGATTGTTGCCACTGTTTTGTCTCTAGGCCCATCTCCTTACCCTTTCCCCTTTTACCCTTTTCCGTTTCCAAGGGCATGGGTCTGTGCGTCCCCCTGCCCCGCTAGTCACAGAATGGGGCCGAACCAGCCCACAAAACACTGACACTGTATTACATTTCCACAATTGCTAATGTTATTTTTACAAGTCCTAGTAAACAAGTGGCTGATGAAATACAACAGGTTATGAACCACACAAAGGTTTCTGGGAACTGATTAAATTCCTCAATGAATTCCATTTGGAGTCTGGCAGAATTTAAGTGGAATAGGTTTCTGTGTGATGTTGAGCTGTAGGAAAGGCCTGAGGCAGATTTTGGCACCTGACTGACATTTGATAGTTGCATGGTAAATATCCAAAGCATGAAAGCAGATAATGCCAACTCTCTCAGCAGTAGATAAGCAGATTGTTGGTTAGCTTGAAGAGGTTACAGCGTCTGATGCTCAAATCTTTTCTATCTGTGGAGATGAACACCAGATCAAAACATTTCCATCCCTATTCCTCTAGGTATTCAGTCAAATTACCAGGCTGTAGTCTATCTAGACAGTGATGTTCTCACTTTTCTTCTTGGCAACAGTGCATTATTTTGCATATAACACGTAAAAATTCAGAGGAGCAGGCCTGTACCTCTAGGACTTCTCCTTGCCAGCTGAGTGTTCTAAACTCCAGACTGTGGAATATTTCCACTGGCTCCAGTTCCAGCACAAAGGCTATTTATGCTGTTCAGACTGGAAGAGCTTCAACTGAAAGACAGTCACATTCACAAATGTCTTATTATATTTTCTGGTGATCTGATAATTTAGAATCACAGAATCCTTAGAGTTGGAAGGGACTTCTGAAGATCATCTGCAAATCCCCTGCAATGAGCAGGGGCATACACATCTATACCAGGTTGCCCAAGGCCTTATCCAGCCTTGCCTTGAAAGTCTCCAGGGATGGGGCATCAACCACAATACTAGGTAACCTGTTCCAGTGCCTCACCACCCTCACCATAAAAGATTTTTTTTCCTTATACCTAGCCTAAATCTACCGTCCCTGAAATTGAAGCTTGTTCTATTGCCGCAGATCCTGCTAAGAGTGTGTCCCCTTCTTTCCTGTAGCTCTCCTGTAGATACTAAAATGCAGCGTCTGATGCACAGACTCAGATGTGAACAATCCAAATCGTTTATTACAAGTTCTCACATCACTTATATAGCTTCACAAGTTTTCTTTTTCTAGCTTTCCCATCCACCTTTATATGTCAACAGAGCATTCTACAAAACACTCTTCAACCGTTCATGCAGGCACTTATCCAATCAGAGCCACAAGACATTTGTTCTTCTAGAGGTGTCCTTGGTTCTCATGCTGTTTATCTTGCTCCACAGCTGCTGCTCTGAACAGTTTTTCTTGTATTCCTACACTGAAAGGCCACTATCAGGTCACATTGGAGCCTTCTCTTCTCCAGGCTGAACAGCCTCAGCTCTCTCCTTGTAGGAGAGGTGTTCCATTCTGTGGATCATTTGTGTGGCCCTCCTCCAGATGCACTCCAACAGGTCCATGTCTTTACTGTACCGAGGACTCCACATCTGGACGCAGTACTCCAGACGAGGCTCACCAGCACAGGATCACCTCCCTTGACCTGCTGGTCATGTTTCTTTTGATGCAGTCCAGGATATGATTGGCTTTCTAGATTGTGAGGGCACATGGCTGGCTCATATCCAGCTTTCCATTCACCAATACCCCCAGGTCTTTTTCAGCAAGACTGCTCTCAATCCTTTTATTCTCCAGTTTATATTGGTAATGGGGGTTGTCTCAACCCGGGTGCAAGACCTTGCACTTGGATTTGTTGAACCTCATGAGGTTCACCTGGGCCCACTGCTCAAGCCAATTTAGATCCCTCTGAATGCCATCCCATCCCTTTGGTGTGTCAACTGCACCTCACAGCTTGGTGTCATCAGCAAACTTGCTGAGGGTGCATCTGACCCTGCTGTCAATGTCACTGATGAAGATATTAAAGAGCACTGGCCCCAATTTCCTTATGAGAGAAGTGTCAGATGGTTGCAGGCAAAAGAAAGGAGTTGAAAATGACTGTCCTTTGATTCACAATGTCCAGTGTTTGAGTAACCCACTGTCTACTAAAAGTACCTGGGTAAAGAGGACTTCCATCACTTTCTTCAATATCTGAAATATCAGAGCTGAGAATTTATCTTAATCTTGGTCTACAAGCATTATTATTACTTTGTGACTTCTGTGGCTTGGCTGTAAGTTAGGTGAGTTATCAGGGAAGCCTCCCCCACATGTTTTTTCAGTGTTTCTGGGGATGCAAGTAACTCAGCTCTGTGAATTCTGCACCAGAGATAAGCTCTGATACTTTAGTCACTCAGCACTAAGCACCACAGTACTCAGGCCTTTTGCTGGATCTATTTGTTACCCTCTAAATTAGTTAGTTCTCCATGTCTAGCGGCAGGAAATATCTTTGGCAGAAACATAGGTGCTAGGCAACTGAAAGGTATTTTTCAGATTTTAGATCATAAAGATGGAGTTAGATGCCTATATCCTGTTCTAGCATTAGGTTTTACTCTTCAAACACCACCAAGGGTTGCACAGAATGAGGAAAGCATCATGATCTGGGTCCATGTAAAATATGTTTTTGAACAGATGTCTGATGCATTCATCCAAGATCAGAAAGTGTGAATAAAATCACAGCATCTTTTGCTAGGTGGAGAAAAGTCAATCTGGAGTGTGAGCAGTATACAACGCAGCTATATTAGAATTGCCCAGTGTGAAAACATAAGGATGAATCAGGGGAGAAGTGAGAACCAGCTCTTAAAAGAAAGGACAAAGAGAAGTCAACACAAATGGGGACAAAGCTTCTAAGTGCACTTTAAGAAATATAGGTATTTAAATCTAATTTCTGCATTTGAGTCACATACTAGGATCGGAATGCCCTTGAGCTATGACGCTGATGATTATTCTTTCTGCTGCTATCAGCACATCCAAGGTCACTTGTTCTGCTTCATCTCAGCTGGGTTGGGAGGGCATTGCTGACTGACCATACTGTGAGAAACAGTATGTGTATAGGGACAAGGAGCAGGTGAAGTCACAGCACCCTTTACAGCAGAAAAAGCAAGGCCCTTCAGTGGATGAGTGGGGGGCCTTCACAGCAGTATGTAGAGCTTTGCTAGATTCTATGGTGGACTCCCCCAGTCATCCAATGCAGACAACCACACAAGACAGAAATGGGTGGGTACATGAATTTGTTGGAAGCTGTGGGTACAGACTTGGGGGAAGAACTCCTTGAGAGCAGCCCTGCGAAGAAGGTCTTGGGATTCCTGGTAGATGAGAAGCTGGACATGAGCCAGCAGTGTGTGATACAGCCCATAAGGCAGCTATATCCTGGGCTGCATTAAAAAAGGGTGGTCAGCTGGGAGAGGGAGGTGATTGTCCCCCTCTGCTCAGCTCTTGTGAAGCCCCATCTGGAGTATTGTGTCAAGGCCTGGGGCCCCCAGTACAGGAAGGATGCAGAACTCTTGGAACAGGTCCAGAGGAGGGCCATGAAGATGATCAGAGGGCTGGAGCACCTCTCCTGTGAGGAAATGTTTAGGGAACTGGACTTGTTTAGCTTGGAGAAGAGAAGGCTCCAGGGAGACCTCGTTGTGGCCTTCCAGTACTTGAAGAGAGCATATAAACAGGAGGGGGAACAACTGTTTATGAGGGTGGATAGTGATAGGACAAGGGGGAATGGTTTTAAACTGAGACAGAGGAGGTTTAGGTTAAATATAAGGAGGAAGCTTTTCACTCAGAGGGTGGTGACGCACTGGAACAGGTTGCCCAAGGAGGTTGTGGATGCCCCATCCCTGGAGGCATTCAAGGCCAGGCTGAATGTGGCTCTGGGCAGCCTGGTGTAGTGGTTGGTGACCCTGTCCACAGGAGGGGGGTTGAAATAGATGATCTTTGAGATACTTTTCAACCTAAGCCTTTCTGTGATTCTATTATTCTATGATTCTATGATTCCATGACACGAAATCCTAAGTTTCACTGACCTAGGAAGACAGGCTAAAGGAGAGATGTTTTTTCTAGTAGTGCTTAAAGAATCTTGCAATGAAAGGATGGACCTGGAAGGCTAGGTGGTAAAGAAAGCATCATAAAAAAAACAGTGGCATTTAAAAAAAATAGAAGGTGAAAGAATTCCCTCTTTTTGTTACCTTCAATCTTATTGCTGATGTGTCACATTTACGCAGGGAAATAGGTACCTGGAAAAGGCATTAACCACACGTATTAGTGATTTATTAATGGCTTTTTTCTCCACAGCCTTTATGATAAGATGATTAACTGTCTGCTTATCATAAACCGAAGGAGATCATGGATCTCTGGAAGAGTGCCTCAGAGGAGGAAAGGATCAGGAGATCAGGGGAGCCAATCCATGTAAATGCTCTTTGAGATTCAAGTTTAGAAGATTCATCCCATACTCAGAGAGTATGAACACACAAAACAGACCAATGGTTACAACTTGGATCTATCATGTGTTTTTGTAAAAGTTGCCCAAACATAGTTTTCAGGTAATTATGTTGCACGTTACACGTTGTTTTCTTGTTGTAAAGTGCACAGCCAGACTCTGGTTTTCCTTCCTTCTTGCTAGCACTCTGGTTGTAGGCCCTTGTTCTAAAAGGTGTGTTCACAATCCAGCACAAACTTAATGTTGTTAATGCCTCTGGCCTGAGTCTCTGCCAACAGGCCTTTCATTTTTGGTGAGCAGGGAGTTCAATCTCAAAACCAGTTTTCATATATAGTACAGTGTCTGTATGCAGAAGTGAGGATTTCTGCTTGCCCGTGCATGTGTGAATCCATGCCCACTGGCAGATCAGTGTAGTCAGAACAAGGCGACACTGTCAAATTCTCGCACTACTCTGAGGTTCTATGCAAAAAAAACAAAAAACAAACAAACAAAAAAAACCACCAACAACAAAACAAGACAAAAAATAAACAACTGCTTCTGAAAATTAAACAACTACTTACAGGTGGATGAAAATGCAATGCCCTCCAGTAGCAACCCAATTTGACCTGTCCCTAGCTTTCTCTTCTGGGATTTCCAGTCTCATTCAGTGGCCCCAGGATTGCAGTTTTGGCTGTCTCTAACTTTGAAACAAGAACATTTTGTGAGTGACTTGATTTAGTAGGAATACTCTGAGGGCAGCCACAGAAAAGGCAATGTTCCCATGACAGATGGTTTCTGCCTACTAACTGGTTTCTAAACCAGATGTGACATAAGACCTTCCAAGATCCCAAATGTTGACATGGGTTGATACTGGGATGAGACCAACATAAGAAGTTGGTCTCTCCTTTGCTTCTTGATGGAGGATTTAGTTCTGAATCCCATGTTAGTGTACCAGCAATGGATCCGTGATAAAAAGTAAGTGACTGAAGCAGAGATAGTCCAAGAAAGGACTTGCCTTTAAAACCACAACTCTTATTGGTCTCTGATACAAGGGGTTTGCTTAACTTCCAATTTTTAGCATGGAACTTTCCAATGATTTGAATAAGTGAGGAATTAGGCCAGCACTGAGGACTTTTGATAATCCCATCTAGAGTATTGTTAGGAACTGACCTATCTAGTTTGAATTAAAGAAAGAAACTATGACTTGAAATCTTATAATGTTAATCCTGTTAAGATATACAAGTTCACTTTTCCTTTGTAGCTTGAGAAGAAAAGAAGACTGTAGATAGCAAAATATCACTCTAAGTGTTTTGTACCTCCCTTTGTCAATGCCAGTTAAGAGCTGTAGAGAAAAAGACCCAGAAAAAGCTTAGGGGAACAATCTTGACAGAATTCCAGCTAGTAATTCTTTTAGGCTTTGTATTCCAGTACTGCTCTCCAGTTTGTCATATCCACACAGAGGTTGGGGAATTATTTTTTCTCTTTGGGTTTTCTTTTCTCTGTTTAGATGTATTGATTTTCTCTTCTGTTCTTTTATGTGGCTGAAATTAGCACTGCATTCTTATCCCAAAATCCTCATACCTTTGACTTCCGTGCTTAACAGAGGAGAGTTTCTAGGCCCACATTTTTAAATGCTGCCAGAGGTTACAGAAATCCTGGAATAGCAGTCTCTGATCTATAAGTAGTCACAGAGGTCGAGGGAGGGGGAAGAAATATATGCTATGGGGCGCAGGTAGGACTCAGCCGTAGGAGGCACCATCTGACCTGCAGGGAGCTGACGGCTCCTTCTGGGGAGGGCTCGCTGTCACACCAAGCCCTCCACAACAAACACTCAATAATGTTGTGCCAGCTGCTGAGCTGCAACCATTACTTGTGACACTGCTCATTATTATCTCCCTTTTACCATCTGCTGATTTTATTGGTAGTTTGTCTTTTGCTTTCCACTTTGTTTAGGAGTCTGGGGTCCCTAATTCTTCCTCAGAATTCTAATGCTCTCCAGTACCAGTGGAGACAATTAATACTGGTTGCACTTCTACAGAGGGCACTCTCTAACTTCAGCTGCCAGAGGACAAACACTGCCATTTGGCTGCTTGTCTTCAGATCTGACCAAGGATCTGAAAGTCAGGGTGAGTCTTGAGCAAGAGGCTGACACCAGCACAGGCATCCAGGCAGCAGACAGGTGGCCCTGCCAGGATGGCTCCTTTCCCTGACAGCTGGATAGCTGCAGGCTATAGCAGTGTTGTGTAGTAGCATGGTATTATATATAGAAGGCATGATACAAAATGAATATTTCCCTTGGTGTGAACAAATGAATTGTAATCCCATACCCAGAAAATTTGGAGCTGGGAAGCACGCTGTGAAACTGCTAATGAAGCAATACTTTTGCTCTAAATGGCATCATAGCCCTTCTCTAAAACAAAATATTTGAGGGATTTGGCCATTTATCTGATTTCACACACAGAATATACCACAGCTTATCCTACAAAAGCAGCTGCTAAGCCTGGACACATGTACATACAGCTGCTGATTCTACAACACACGCAGTAATAGGCACCTGAGAAATGGAGATCAGTAAAAAAGTTGGTAACGTGTTCTTGACACCACGGTGTGTAAAGAGCATTTGCAGTGAATAGAGATAGTTAAAGTATAAATCTAAGGGAATAGAGGGCTCTGAGTTAACAGCACAGCATCTTCAATCCTTTATTCTTTCTGAAATAAGTAGGCAAGTAAGTAACAATGCTGAGTTTTTTGGAGAGCTCATTAGTATGAGCTAATATGTACTAGTGATGTTATGACATAAGTGGAGCTGAAGGGTGAACTTCAAAAATGTAACCAGTGAAGGTGACTTACTGCCTGGAAGTAGAATGAAAGCTGAGAATTTAAAACTGTTCTCAGGCTAGAAATCCCAATATATTTCCTAGGGAATGACAGCAAACTGATTTCCAAAATAAAACATTTCCTGTGATCTCAACCAGCTTATCTATACAAAAGAAGTAGAACCAGGCAACCCAGACAGTGCTGCGCACAGTCAGCATGATGCCTGTCATTTCAATATCCCAACAGCAGCACCACGGATGGACAACAGGCACTCTTGCCTACCCTCTCACTCTCCTGTCTACCCAGCAGTAGACAGGTGGCCTCCCATCTGGGATTGGGTACTGGCTCTTAGGTCCAAAATTAGAATTATAGAATCATAGAATCATAAAGATTGGAAGAGACAACTAAGATCATTCAGTCCAACCGTCAGCCCATTCCCACCATGCCCACTAACCCATGTCCCACAGTGCCATATCTACACACTTCTTGAACACCTCCAGGGACGGAGATTCTTCCAGCTCCCTGGGCAGCCTGTTCCAATGCCTCACCACTCTTTCAGAGAAGAAATTTTTCCTAATATCCAGCCTGAACCTCCCCTAGAGGAACTTGAGGGCACTACTTCTCGTCCTAATGCTGTTACCTGGGAGAAGAGGTTGATTCCCACCTTGCTACAACCTCCTTTCAGGAAGTCGTAGAGAGCAATAACGTCTCCCCTGAGTCTTCTCATCTCCAGACTAAACAATACCCGTTTCTTCAGCCGCTCTCCATAAGACTTGTGTTCCAGGCCCTTCACCAGCTTCACTGGCCTTCTCTGGACACACTCCAGGGCCTCAGTGTCTTTCCTGTAGTGAGGGCCCCAAAACTGAACACAATAATTGAGGTGTGAGCGGTGTACCAAATGGCTTACAGATGCAGAGACCCATATACCTGTGTAAGGTCAATGAGGCCCTAGCCCTTGGTGCCACAAGTACCCAAGATCTAGGCTCTGAGCTTGGACAGCCACAGATAGCCAGAAATCTGAAAGAAAACAATCAAGCCTCTTCTCTCTGGTCTGCCTTCAATACCTGTCAAGAGATTGGACAAAATAATGCAGATTGATTTTAGTGAACTTAGCTAATTCCAATGAATAATAGAAAGGAGATTCTTTTCTTGCCAGTTCCGTTTTAAGGCTCTGTGTTTAGTGCTCTGGTAGTTCTGAGGGTCTTCCAAACAGAGAATATAAATGGAATTTTTGTTTAGAATAGACACGTTCAGCACAGAAATAGAAGCTTTCAGGATATTTAGGATAGAAGTTAGAAAACTGTCTAGATTCAGAGATCTGTGGGTCTAGAGGTTTGCTATGCTTCAAGTTGACTACTAAGTGATCCTTTGCAAATTAGTGCATTCACAGACAAATCAACACAAGCATTAACTGAAGACACACTGCAGCTCCTGAAGGACAACTCAAGTACTAGAATGGCACTGGAGTGATGTCTTGCCGAATATTGAAATATTTACAGAAATCCAGGCTTGAGAGAATATTTGAATTTTCAGTAGCAGTTGGTGGCAGCTGTTTTTTTGTTTTCGTAAGAAACACAGCAGCAGAGATTAAAGATGTGACTGCATTTTTTGCAAGTTGGCTAGCTAGGCTGAACTATTTCAGGGCATTGTATTCCAGAGAAGAACGAAAATGACTTTGGAGTAAAGGTGTTCTAAATGAAAGAGTTTAATTTTGAACTATTTTAACTGCAGGAATGGATTAAGGTCATGTCTGAAGAATTAGATTTTACTGCCTCAGTTTTGGCTTTGTTTCAAATGACAAATCCAAGTGCAGATAGATAACTTTTGGCTCTGTGGTCTTGTAGGAAAGACAAGTGTGAGTTCAGACTCTGGGAGACTGACCATGGCACCTCTGTAAACAGGTCTGGCTGGCTTATTTCTTGACCCAGAGAACAGTCCCTGAAGCCAATCAGTCCGTAATATGGGGATGAAACCAGTTTTTTGTTTTTTTCTTTTTAAATCAGGCTGTTTATAAAATATTAAATACCTCTGCAGGCACAACAAACACTGTCAAGTAAAGCACAAGATGAAATCAAGTTAAACAAGACAAACCCACACATGCTTCATTTATTTAAGAGAGAACAGAGAACAGCCCATGTTCTTCTTCCCCCAATAGAGTATTTCTCAAGGAGATGTCTGAAGGAAATTCACACTTACATGCTAACCAATGGGTCCAAGAGGTGAAGCATCAAACATTTTCTTTTCATCATCTTCCATGAATTTACTGGTATTTGCTGATGTCAGGAATAACACATCAACATTTATGCTACAGCTAGTGCCACAAACCCATTCTTCATGGATTATTATTTTTTTTATAATTGAAGAAGCTGATTTTTATTCTGTTAAGGTGTGTCCTGGCCATTTTAATCTCCTGCTTCACCACTTTAGTTCCTACTTTACTACTTTGGATTTGCCCTTCTTCTTGTGAAGAGCTAACTTGGCTTATGAAATTTCTGGCTGTTACTCACTGTGAAGGAACTGTTTTTAGGTACAAGTGGCTGTTTTGGTTCAATATTTTTTGCCACACCTTGGTTGCCTGGGTTAATTGACTTTGTCCCGAAATATGATAACCTCTGCAGATAAATAGTTTTATGTGAACCATTAAAAAAAAAANAGCAAGCTGCCCTTCAGAATTCCTCAATCAAAAGACTCCTTGTAGGGATACAGGGTCTGGTATGGCCATAACAATCTTCAAGATACATAGCAATGTTTCACTGTTTGGTCAACCCATCTACTATGACCATCAGTAGCTCCCTTTAGATAGTGTGAAACAATATGCCTTAAAGTGGCTTTTCTTCTAATTAGCCACCACCCTCCTGAGTCTACTAACTTCACATGTCAGTAACGAACTGGGCTGTGTGTATCACCTATCTCCCATGGCATTAGGCTTATGAGGAGACAGAAGTGGTTCCTTACAAGAACATTTGCCAAAAATGAAGGTGCTGAAAGATCTGCTGGCCAGATAAATGGTTTCCCTTTCTGTTCCCTAGTTCAATGGCTTTGCAGTCTTTGCAATACCACAAATACAACTCTCAGATAGAAGTAGGGTATTCTAAAGCATTGTTCATCTCTGACTGTTGACCAAATCTGTAAAAATCAACCCCAAAATATACAATTAATGATGTAGTTTCGTTCAGCTCCAGGAGTTTGTAGTTTGAATATTCTTTATGACTGAGTTTAAAATCCCTCCAGGCTTTTACTTTAAATAACTACAGGAAACCTCTTCCTCATCTACTGCTTTACAAAATAAAACCTTTCATAAGAAGAAAAAGCCGTAATATTGACATATTAATGCCTTCACAACAGTAAACTACTTTCTGTAACAACTGTCAGACTCAATGCTGCAACAGATCTTTCACTGGTGTATATAATTTACTTATCTTCTAAGAGATTTCCAAGGAATACAAGGAATAGAGACAAGAATTTGTAACACCTCAATTTTTGCTTTTCTTTCCATCATGTATCCAAAACATCTCTGACTTTACAGTTTGTGGATGGTTTCTTTTCTTAGTAGAAGCAAAATATCAACAGAACTTGAACATTAACAGTTTTGGTAGGGATGCATCGGCCTTTTATTCTTGGATCAAGGCTTTTTCTTGGCATTGGAGACCACTGGGTCTTGATATTTTATCTCTACAATAAAAAAACAAGCAAACAAACAAAGAAATAGAATGTATGCTGAATTATGCACAAATACTCTTCCATATCTGAGGAATTTTCCTCAAGCTTTTTTTTTTTTTTAGTTTCATTTTTCTCTCTTTTTCTATCCTGATTGCCACAGATTTGCAACTAGTGTACACAGATCATTGGAAAAAGACATAAGGAATATTACACAGTATTAAGAACCCTTGAAGAATTCCTACAAGGGGAACTTTGGATTGTTATCCCAATTTACTGTGAGTATTCACATCAGAACTTTCAGTGCAAGGAGAGTGAAGCGTCAAGGAAAAGGACAGTGCTAAGAGATACTAAATGACAGTAAGATATTAAGGAGCCTTTTTTGATAATCCTGGTTTATGTCTGTTGACATCATCAGAAGAGGCTTCAACTGTTTCACTGTGGTTCTGCCTGGTGGTAGGACCCAGCTAAACTTTCAGGAATCTGATCTGGTGGAAGGTGTTCAACCTCCATGGCAGGGCGCTTGGAACAAGGTGATCTTTAAATATACCATCCAACCCAAACCATTCTGTGATTCTACAATTTCATGAAACATAGAAAGCACACTGGAAACTACAGTCCTTCACAAAAAGACATGGTGTTAGCTTCTCTGAAGTCTTGGCTGTATATATAGATCCCATATCAATAGCATAGTCTCACTGATTAGATTGAGTCCCAAGGGAATCCAACCTAACAACGGGTATTACTAGGGGTAGCAGGCAACCAAAGATCTTTTTCTTCTATTTCAGTCTGTGATTATTCTCATTCCAATGATGATAGCCTTCTCCAAAAAACTCTCTGGAACAGTTCCTCTGATAGTGTAAGTAAGTTCTCAAATAAAATATTTGTGAATAAATTGAAATTTTATTATGATATTAAAAAAATGTAAAATCTCCTTGGCTGTGCTGCAGAAACGATCTCTGACAGAAACACATACTACTACTCTGCTTTTAAATGATACAAGACTCTAGATTTTCATAATCTCCTGTGTGGGAGAGTCTCATTTCTATATTTTGTTTAGGTATATTTATTTTATTTAGGTATGTGAAACAGTGAAGTTGACTGGGAACTTCAGTGAAGTGTGAAATAGGATTCCTCTGACATAAAACCATGAATAGGATCCAGGTTTTCTTTTCTTTTTCAAAAGCAAATTATGGAGTTGTGTTCTGATGATGGAGAAGCTCTTGCATGGCATCACTCTGTTATTGTCTACACGTCTGGTTTATGATTCAGAGAAGAGCTGTCAAAATATCATTGCTATATCATCTACAAAGTGTGCGTGGTGGAGCCAGACCCTGCATCATTCCTCAATAATCAGTATCCTTCAGGCATGGGATGATCAGTCCACCCCTGACCATATGTCAGCCTGTGACATGGCTAATTGACGAAGATGTGATGATGTGTTAAGGGGGGTTGCACAATCTGAATCATAGCCAAAAAAAAAAGGAAAAATACTTGAATCATGGAAAATTACTGATGAAAAGTCAACAATCTCACAATTCCAAGTGAGAACACTTTGAGCTCTCCAGGACTGAAGTGCGCTGTGAACCTTTATCTAACCCTGAGCTGGGACACCCCACAGGGAAGACTCCTCAAAGTTCAACGATCTTCTTCTGACAGTCAGTTCTACAGTTATGAGAAGCTGAAAAGTTCATGATGTAAGCACTGCTAAGCAACAACTAAGGCATCAGTGTATTATCAACATTATTCTCAAACTAAATCCAAAACACAGCACCATGCCAGCTACTAGGAAGAAAATTACCTTTATCCCAGCCCAAAACAGGACTGATAGCCTTATGAGCACAGTTGGTTTGTAATTTTTCTGACCACGTGCATTTCTTCAAAGTGTGAGACCTCAATTCAGTATTTCAAAATTAAGCTTAGCTTTTTCCTAATGTCTTAGTTATCTGTGATATAGGAGTTCTGACTTTATAAGGTGTTTGTTTGTTTGCTTGCTTGCTTGCTTTCCCTGATTTTATACGAACTTTATCTATCTTCTTCTAATCTAAATTAAAATTTTTGTCTTATGACTCCTAACAGAAGGACTCATTACCTATGACTAGGTTCTGTTTCTAGGCATATGATTTCAAACTGATTAAGGTGCCACTTATAAATGATCCTTGGAAAGAGTCCAAGAAACTTCAGGGTTTCCCCAAGTCCAGAAGGTTTCCAAGAAAATGTGGCAATCAGGTCACAAGATGAATAGACTATAAGGTTCCGGTTCTTACAGTCATTAAAGTCAGCAGAGTAGTTCTACTAATTTCTTTAAGGCAGTAGCTTACACTGGGTCAATAATGCCAAAAAACAGTCACTTGTTATGTCTGTCCTGATGGGCTGAGAGATTTGTCTTAAACCTTCACAGTTTTCCACCACTCCCAGTCATAGATTAAGAAAATCTTCCACACTAACAAACTTTCAGAGCTGCTTGGAGATAAGCCTTGATGTGATATAGTCCCCTATGGAACAGCTGGAAGAGATGTAGTGAGATGGTGTATTCACATATGGGTGGGAATTTGGTGACAAATTACAGGAAATTCTTCCAGTTTTACAGAGGATGTATCTTGGCTTTGATTTCACAGCAACATATAAACCCCAAGCTCAATCACTGGATGATTTGACTGATTTCCAGCAAGAAAGTGGTCACACAGAATATCCACTGCAGTATTTGAACCTTTATGAACAGAGACAAGTGGTTTGGCCAACACCTAAGCCTTTTCCTAAGAGAGAAAGACCAGAAGTATTTTTCAGCTCCATTCTTTTGCTTACACCTACTCCTTTGTATAACTTCGACCACACCACAAGGCTGCTGAGGAGGTGTACTCAGTGAAGAAACTTTTGTTCTCCCTGTGGTACGCTTCAGACCTCAACAGCTATTCAGAAATACCTGATGGCCCACATTCATGGCCATGTGGGAGATGGTCATAGATGTCTGTTAATGAGTTTATGATTTCAGATTTAGTTTCCATCTCTTACCTCTTTATCTGCTGTTCATAATAATGAGCTCTGGGACATGAATCACTGGGAGGAGGGGAAGCCCTTCACGTTTTTTCTCATTCCCACTAACAGAAGTAGTACTGGGACATAATTCTGTACGTAGTCTCAGAGGTACTTCTGCTGCATCCTTTCAAACCAGCAAAGAGCAGATTTCCAGAGATACGGGAAGTCTCTATTTGTTTCCCAATCTGAGAGAGGCAGAATGGTCTGAAGTCAAGAAGTTTTTACATCATCCCTTTTGGGGACACTTAAAGTAAATCTGAAACCTCTTTGAAGTTATACAAGTGTCTTTCAAAGGAAGAGGTCAAAAACAGCAGAGAGCATAAGCACACCACAAAAGTATAAATTAGACACAACTTTTGCTAAGGCTATATAGTGGGAAACACAGCTCTTGAAAATGGCCTTAATTACTTCTTGCTTCAGCTCAGATCACTTGTATCCCTAGAGGGAAGAATGCCTCACATAAAAAAGAAGGCTTGTGGTATTTGTAAAGATTGCCATTGTTTGCCGTAATTCAAAAGATGAAAAGGAACACACTGTGAGAAAAACAAGAGAGATCATGCAGTCCAACACCATAGAAAAGGCTTAGAAAAGGAAAGATGTGATCTCTGGGCATCATACAATTTCTGAAATACCATCTGTTCCAATTAACCTTTTGTCCCTGAGAGTCTGAGCTCTCCATGAAATAGAAGCACAAGGCAGTTATCAAACCGTCCCCTGGCTCACAGTCTGTGAGGTGCACAGCACCACCAGCCAGCTCTCTAGACACCAGCAAGGTGAGGTCCAAGGCCTGTCATCAATGAAGAAAGACTAGAAGGGAAATAACAGTAATTCCCAAATCAACAAGCCCACCTGGAACATAAGTAGCCTAAAATAATGTCTTCTTCAGAAAGGGCTCAGTACCTCACAGGACATCATATGTGAGACAAGGCAATATTGGACTTCAGCCTTTTTTCAAAAAATGAATGAGCATTCTCCACTGCAGGAGAAAAAGTAGAAATGCAATTGCTGGGATCAATTAATATCCTGAAAAAAATTTGAAATACCAGTTTTAAGACAAAAAAAAAAAANTTCTAAATGAAAGAGTTTAATTTTGAACTATTTTAACTGCAGGAATGGATTAAGGTCATGTCTGAAGAATTAGATTTTACTGCCTCAGTTTTGGCTTTGTTTCAAATGACAAATCCAAGTGCAGATAGATAACTTTTGGCTCTGTGGTCTTGTAGGAAAGACAAGTGTGAGTTCAGACTCTGGGAGACTGACCATGGCACCTCTGTAAACAGGTCTGGCTGGCTTATTTCTTGACCCAGAGAACAGTCCCTGAAGCCAATCAGTCCGTAATATGGGGATGAAACCAGTTTTTTGTTTTTTTCTTTTTAAATCAGGCTGTTTATAAAATATTAAATACCTCTGCAGGCACAACAAACACTGTCAAGTAAAGCACAAGATGAAATCAAGTTAAACAAGACAAACCCACACATGCTTCATTTATTTAAGAGAGAACAGAGAACAGCCCATGTTCTTCTTCCCCCAATCGAGTATTTCTCAAGGAGATGTCTGAAGGAAATTCACACTTACATGCTAACCAATGGGTCCAAGAGGTGAAGCATCAAACATTTTCTTTTCATCATCTTCCATGAATTTACTGGTATTTGCTGATGTCAGGAATAACACATCAACATTTATGCTACAGCTAGTGCCACAAACCCATTCTTCATGGATTATTATTTTTTTTATAATTGAAGAAGCTGATTTTTATTCTGT
Source organism: Pavo muticus (assembly GCA_016647715.1). Lineage (NCBI taxonomy): Eukaryota > Metazoa > Chordata > Aves > Galliformes > Phasianidae > Pavo > Pavo muticus. The sequence continues at coordinate 1,673,457 of JACDJE010000214.1, forward strand.
TAAGGTGTGTCCTGGCCATTTTAATCTCCTGCTTCACCACTTTAGTTCCTACTTTACTACTTTGGATTTGCCCTTCTTCTTGTGAAGAGCTAACTTGGCTTATGAAATTTCTGGCTGTTACTCACTGTGAAGGAACTGTTTTTAGGTACAAGTGGCTGTTTTGGTTCAATATTTTTTGCCACACCTTGGTTGCCTGGGTTAATTGACTTTGTCCCGAAATATGATAACCTCTGCAGATAAATAGTTTTATGTGAACCATTAAAAAAAAAAAAAAAAGGGTCATTTTCAACCACTTTGGTTATGTGAACTGATGATTTTGATACCAGGAGTGGATTTCAGATGTTGAGAATTTAGATAATATACTGCATTCAAAAAGAAGCTACATAAAACGTATTGCTCTGGGGAGCGCAGAAGTGAACATTTCTTGCAGACTCCTGAAGAGCCTGTGGAAGAAAGAACCTACCTGAAAGAGACAGCAAAGTTCCTTTCAAGGCTTTATAAAGTTTTAAGACAATTTAAGAAAACGTTGTAATCCTAAAACACATACAAAGAAGCTCCAAATGCCACTTCAGAGTGTGTTCATGGGTTAGATGTGTTTCTCCCCTTACCTTTTTTGTCACTTTGCAGAATAGGGTAAGAAAGGAGCGTTGTTGCTTAGGAGGAGGAGGAAATGAGGAAACAGTTTTATTCTCAAGGAAGAAGTAAAAAAAGGATGACTTGAAAGTCTCATTGCCAGGACAATATGAGCTGAGTGTGGGATCACGTCATCATTTCTCTTTCCGGACTGTTCAGCTGAAATCCTCTGTGCTTGTACTGACCTAAATATAAGAGAGCCTTGAGTCTAAGGCAACCAATTATTTTCAAGAAACAGGAGAGAAACAGAGTAAAATTGTGCAGGAAGAAAAGCAAATTCCCAGCCACTCTAAACTGCTGCTTTGACCCCTGGCACAGCTTTGGAGCCCATCCGATCTCAGTTCTTCTTGAGCTTTGTTGACCCACAAAGTAACTTGGTGTCCTTCCAACAGTCTTCTCCTTTATGCTTCATTTGCTGGAGACGCTGATGCAATGCTGCAGACATCAGCATGGGTATTGCTGTGCCCACCTCCGGATTTAGGAGGCAATAATAAGGATATACATGTCCCCTAGAATCCTTGATCAAGCAAAGATTTAACTGAAAGCTAAGCCAACTGTAGTGCTCTCTAATCACACAGGAGGCAATACCTGTGCAGCCAAGTGAAGGCAAACTCCTCAGCATCATGCTGAGCTAGCTGCCTCTTACCTGGCCTAGTCAGAGAAGGGCAGAGCAAACTTTGTTATATCATCATTTGAACTCCTGCTGCAGGTCGTGGAGCTCCTCTTCCAGCACATGTTGTTTTTGTGGGGCCAGTCATTCTGTTCAGGGAATTCTGTGCAACCTTGTAATTCATGAATATATAGTGTGTTTTCTAACATAAAAACTTCAGAAAAGAAATACCATATGCTGTTTTCAAATCAAATGGTACTTCTGATGGACATGGCTGGTCTCATGGGCTCCTTCTTTTTGTGGTTGATAATGTGCGACCCCTATTAGCTTTAGAAACTAAGATGATATTCCTAGTGCAGCATCTCTCAGGACATATGAGTGAATGTAATATTATTGAGGAAATTCAATAAAATTCAAGTGATGAAATACTATTGAAAGAAATATTGAATCTAGTTCCTAAGTACTCTATGGGGTTATGTCTTACCAAGAATCAATATCAAAACAGATAAATTGGACTTCAGCCATGTGAATTGATTTCTATCTTATAAATAACAAGTACATTTACTTGCCTCTTAAAATAGTTGGAAAATCAAACAATATTTAATGACTGATATTATACACATACACGATTTTTTGCATCTGAGTGTGTTAGAGTAAATGTTATACCAGTATAAATACATGTATTTATGGTTGGTGTTAGGCAGTGTCTCCAGGTAAGAAACACTGTGGTCTTACAAATGTAAGAATGATTGAAACATTAACTATGTGTAACCATTCACGTTCACCCAGTGGACTAAATTCTGTCAATTACTATTAACTGTGGGACATAGCTAAAACCTGATATATGAAGGCCAGACATAACTATCAGAGTGTCTGCACTGTTTTTATAGAAGGGAGAGAATGCAAACCATAAAGTGGCTTTCTATCATCCTTCATGACCTGTATCCTCAAGCAGTTTGGGAAACAAAGCAAGGTGAATATAATAATGTTTCTCCCTACAAAATAAACAACATCAAAAAAAAAAAAAAAAAAGCAAGATATATGTACACAGGCTGAGTTTTAAGGAAAAGTCCAACAAATGCATAGACTATCCCTACTAAAAAGTGCAAGTAGTAGTTTAAGCCCAACAACTTTGCTCAATCTGGGCTGAAGAAGCTGAAGCCAGTCTGACAGTGCAGTCTGTTTCCCTTTTTCTCCAGTCTAGGAGAAGAGTGATATCATCAACAGCAGCTCCAAAACTCTGTTCCTGACAACCATAATCATTCTTTTTCCATATCTTTATGATTCTCTGAAATATTTAAATTAATATCACAAAGAATGATGGTCCAAAGCTTCTTTAACCAAATTTAAAAAAAAGCAAAACTTTTGATTCTAGGGATCAGGATGAGGGTGTAGACACATCCAAGGCTCCTTGCAGATTCTTCTGAGAATATAGTCCTCACAGATATTTCCTTGGTAGCATCCAGGCTTTCCCTGTTGGATACATGATACCATAGACCATGCACCTTGTCCACTCCAACACAGCACTATGTTGTTGTCTGCTCCAGGGATGCATCAGTACGCTGTGTGAAGAATCTGGGGCCTAATGTGATATTCAGGAAATCCTAAAAAAAAAACCCCGTTCTGCATAGATATGCTCCACTACAGAATTTGCCTCTGGCCAGCAACACCAAAAATTTTTACTAACACAAAAAAATGAATATCTAAATGCTCTGCTGGAAATGTATGAGAGAAAGAGCTGGAAAGGCTTGCAGAAGAAACATTCTGAATAGAAGTGGCACATGTGACAACCAAAGAGAATTAAAAAAGGAGAATGAGTCTAAAAATCTGAATTAGTAAGTACAGAAGTTAAAATCTCTATTAAAAAAAAAAAAGTAGTTAGAATGTCTGAGTGCTTCATCCATTTCAAATCTCTTTGATCTGTTTCCTTAGTTGGGTTTGCATATATTTTAGGTAAGTTATGCTGGTAACAGAGGTTTTCAACCACGTCCCTCTGTTGGTCAGTAGATGGTGAAGTCCTATGTTCAAATAAAAATTTAAATCATTTCTCAACCAATAGCTGGCTCCAAATATAGATTTTGCTTTCACTTTGCGTGAATCACAGGTTGCCGTGAATAGCAATCAGTGGCATTTAATTGAATCATAAAATTATTAAAGGTTTGGAAAAGACCTCTAAGATCATCTAGTCCATCAACCCATCACCATTCCAACTAAACCACATGCCAGATCTTTATGTCTCTTGAACACCTCCAGAGATAGTTACTTCAGCTATTCCCTGAGCCTACATGACAATCATCTTGCAAAAAAATTTTTATAAGATCTAACCTATTGATTCTAATCTATTGATAATGGTTCTCACTTCTGGAAAACTGGATGTGCCTGTAGTTGACTTTGGTGGTACTGGTGACAATGATGTAGATAGCAGGTTCCTTCTGAAGAAGACACTTTGCATGTAAAATTATCATGTTCAGAATTTTACTGAGTAACAGGGGAGTACCACAGCAAATGCACACCTCAGTTATAGCTGTTGGCCGTGAATCCAGTTGCAGAACTACATAATAATGAACAGACAATATCCTGAAGCTGATTAGAGGAAAGCCCCCCCCCACCCCCTTTTTTGTTTTTCAACAGTTATTTTACTATTTCTATGATCTGTTGGTAACCCATCTCAGTCATCTGGGATCCATGTGTGATGAGGTGGCACCATGCCCAGAAAGGCAACAGACCTTTCTTAGTGTTCTTTTCTTGCATGTTTTGGAATCAAGCCATTTACGAAGCTTGCTAATTTGCATTTTGATATTTTCTCCTTTCCCCATCCCTTTTCTTCCCCTTCATTCCCCTTCTACTTTTTTTCCTCAGTCCGAGAATTTCAAGATAGCTTTTCAGGGGGGATTGTTTTCCATGCTTTCATCTCTACCTCCCTCAGCTGCACCATTGTAAATGGCTTTGTTTTTCTTTAATGGATTTTCTTGTAGTGGTGAATAATTGCTTGGTTCACTGCTTCGTTTTTCATGCTTCATTTGCCTCATGTTCAAACTTTTGCTCTCCCTTGAGCAATTCACTTTTGTTGCTTCAGCTTTGCTCTGCAGCCTGTGGCTGAGGCCTCAGCCTGGAGTTCAGGCTCAGCAGCTGTGCCTTGCTTTACTTCTGGTTTGCTGATTTCTGTAGCATGAAAGCATCATTTTCCCAGTGGTACTTTGTACATCTAGCTGGTGAGAAGGAGCATGGAGCAGGTGGATTAGCTCCAGGGATTGGTGGCTGATGGTAGTAGTAGAGGCAGAAATTTTGTTTTCTGAGATGGGTTACGGTAAAAGCCAGAGCACTGAATCAGAAGACAGTAAGACCTACCTGGTGACAGGATCTCTCTTAAGATTGCCTAAAGAACCTTCTTTTTTTTTTGGTATGCTACTGAAAGTACTACTGAAAGCATACCATGCAAGTCCTTTTTAGCGTAAATGACCTAAAAAACATGAAGGTACATATAAAAATATATATAACCTTTTCTACTTTGAAGTATGCTGGCACAGAGAAGAACCTAGAATCATGCAGTGACAGGGGGATTCTGACTGGATGAATTGACTCAATAACGGTTGCATCTAGTTTTGAGGATGGGTATCCATGGTGATTCTGGCCTCTTTAAACTGAACAGACTAAGGTCCTGGATGGAGCTTGCACCTCTATTCTTTTACAAACAATGATTTTTTTTTGCATGAAAAACAGAGTATGGGGAAGTGGAAGGGTCTGTCATGTAATCTGAGGTGGGGCTAGACCTTTGCAATTAGAGTCATCTGGACCTGGGAATGTGGAATATTTTTTCTGCACCAAAATCAATGTAGTCAAATAATTCAAGCTGAAATTGATTTGATGGTATTGAAAAATAAATGCTTGCTCTAGACATGATTAAATCCAGACTGTCCTGATTTTGCTTGGGATGGAGTTTATTTTATTCACAGAGGTTTGTATGATGCCATGCTTTGAATAACACACAGATATTTTAGTGGTTGCAGAGCAGTGCTTGCACTAAGTCAAGACCTCTTCTGCTCCTCATGTTGACCTGTCAGTGAGCAGGTTGGGTGTGCACGAGTAGCTGGGAGGGGACAAAGCCTGGACAGCTGACTTCAATAACTAAAGGAATATCCCATATGATAGGACATCATATGGAACAAGAAAAGCTGAGTTAAAGAGGGAAGAAGGAGAGGACAGATAGAGTGATATCATTTATCTTCCCAATAAACCATTGCATGTGATGGGCCCTGCTTCCCTGGAAGTGGTTGAACATCTGCCTGCCAATGGGAAGTAGCAAACCAATTCCCTGTTTTGTTTTGCTTGTGCACATGGCTTTTGCTTTACCTAGTAAACCTATATCTTAATCCATGAAGTCTCATACTTTTACCTTTCTAATTCTCTCCCCCCATACCATAGCAGAGAGAGCAAGTGGTTGAGCTGCTTCCTGGGAGGAGCGGCTGGCACGCCAGAAGGCTGTGCTGCCATTCAGCAAGACCTGGACAGACTGGAGAGCTGGGCAGCAATAAGTCGGATGAGATTTAACAAAAGCAAGTGTAGAGTTTTGCACCTGGGAAGGAATAACCACAATTATCGGTACAGGTTGGGACATGACCTGCTGGAGAGGAGATATGCAGAGGACCTGGGCGTCCTGGTGGACAATAGGCTGGTGATGAGCCAGCAGTGCGCCCTGGTGGCCAAGATGGCCAATGGGATCCTAGGGTGCATTAAAAAGAGCGTGGCCAGCAGGTCAAGGGAGGTGATCCTCCCTGTCTACTCTGCCCTGGTCAGGCCAAACCTGGAGTACTGTATCCAGTTCTGAGCTCCCCGGTACAAAAAAGACAGGGATCTCCTGGAGAGAGTCCAGTGGAGGGCCACAAAGATGATAAAGGTCCTGGAGCATCTCCCCTATGAGGAAAGGCTGAGCGAACTGGGTCTGTTCAACCTTGAGAAAAGAAGACTCAGAGGTGATCTTATTAATGTTTATAATTATCTTAAGTGCAGGAATCAAAGGGACATGGCCAACCTCTTCTCAGCAGTCTGTGGGGACAGGACAAGGGGAAATGGCCATAAACTGGAGCATAGGAAGTTCCACACCAATATGCGAAGGAACTTCTTCACAGTAAGGGTGACAAAGCACTGGAACAGGCTGCCCAGGGAGGTTGTGGATTCTCCTTCTCTGGAGATATTCAAGATCCGCCTGGATGCCTCCCTATGCAGCCTGCTGTAGGGGGCCTGCTTTGCAGGGGGGTTGGACTTGATGATCTCTGGAGGTCCCTTCCAACCTCTACAATTCTGTGATTCTGTGAGTCATTTCAGTAAGGGTAATCAGAGTTGACTAAAGTAGTATGTAATACCTTCTCTAAAGTACTCTCTTTTTTCCACAAAGATTTTCTACCAAGAGAATTTTGTCTGGTTCTACAAAAATAGTAACAAAATAATGACATCTGACCGCATACATTTGTCCTTTTCTTCACAGTGCTTCTTGAAGCAGGTGCTATTTCCAAGTAGGCAACATGGATGTCAAAATTGCAAAAGAGTTGTATGTTCATTTCTTTCCCGGGTACCATAGTCCAAATCACACACTTTTTCATTCTGACTGAAAATGAAATAAGGGCAATAAGATTTCAGATTGATTTAGGCAAAAAAGAACCACTTACATGATTATAAGAAAGTACATAATGGGCTTTATTTCCCCCTGCAATAGTAGCATAATGGTGACAACATTGGTTATTATATTCTTGTATCATTTCACTGTGCAGCACAGAGATCCATATTTTCATTTTCTGATAAGTAGTTTTATATGAGTATTTGAATTCAGTAGTAGTATGCATACAAATGAAACAAACAATATAATGATGTTTGGAAAAAAAAATCATTCTTATCAATTGAACAATTGTTTTGATTTAGATTTGCTTGTGATAATTTCTACATTGTAAAGTGATGCTGTAATTGTGGATTTTTTTTTCAGATAAAATATCAAAACAGCTCTATCTGATAACGCAGTCCCCAGCAAAATATAATGTTTTTAATCTTTCTGAAAAAAAAAGAAAAAGAAAAAAAACTTGATGGCCAGGAGCTGGTAGGAACAGCAACCGGGCTCCACTGAGCTGTTAAAGCCAGCGCAATAAATGCAGACGGTGGTAAGATCTCTGGTATGCTACAAGACTATAAGCCAAAGGTGACTTTAAGGTGCTAGAAGGTGGTAAGATCTCTGGGTATGCTACAGGACTGTAAGTCAAAGGTGACTTTAAGGAAGGTGGTTGGAAAAAAGAAAGGCTAGATAATCCTTTAGCCTTGTGAATTACATAGTTGACCAAAGAATGGTGTGTTCAGTGTATTCATTCTTTTCCCCAGATAAGGTCTGCATTAAACTGAATATGACCAAAAGTCATTTTCTGATCCCAAAAACAAGTACTCATCCCTGAATCTAAGAGCAAAGTCAAGACTATGTAGCTTGCTTTCCTTCTTTCACTCCAAAACCAAAACAGTGGAACTGCAGGGAATCTTCATCTCTATGTAAATATGGGATACCCCATCATCCATGTCACCTTGCAAAGCATTTGAGTACTGTATGGAGACTGCAGTTCTCATGGGCCAGAGACATATGTGTGATACGAAATAGTACAGGTTTTCATGGCCATAGGTTGAACCTGTGTGCTCTTCTTGATTTCACAGTGTGCACAAATCTATGTTTACTTGGTCAGTTTAAGAGGGTACTTCCAGTCAAGATTGAGGAAATTCTACAAGCACCAGACCTGACAGTGCATTGTGCCTGGGAGGGGCTGGGTGAGGGATGTGACCCTCAGGACAGTCCTCAGAACTGAGAGTGAGACAAAGGCTCTTTAGGATGCTTTGCATGGAGATGAAGGGAATCTGATTGAAGAAAGGATGTCTTTGTTTTGAGGCCACTATTTAGGCCGTTATATGATACAAAAACTATGAAGAGTGAAGAAATGAGATACTTAAACATAATGACTACATTCTTCAAAATGCTCAGAATGCTTCATTTTTTCATATAATATTGGTTATTTATTTCTAATTAAGGGAATCTGAGGAAAAGGGATTCAGATTTGTGAAGTATTTCATATTATGGGAAGTTATCAGTTTACAGAGGAGCCAGCCAAAACATTATTATCCTTCTGGTAATAATAGTTTTGTCTGGTTTATTAGAATTTTTTTCATTAAGAACTCACTCAGGACATTAACAATAGGTAACCTTTTATCAAAGAAAAATAGGATTACTGATAGAAAAGCTTATTTTCTTCCATAAAAAATTAGAGAGAAGGAGGCTGAGGGAAAAGATAAAGAATAAGCAAATCTGTATGGAAAAACAACAACAACTAACTAACAACAACTAAAAAACAGGTAAATACGTGCATTGTTTTGGAGAACTCCTAGGTAATACTGAAAATATCATGTTAGGCTGGAAAATAAGGAAATGATGCAGTGTTCTTTATGGTTTCACACTGGAGGAGTGATCCTGTGTTTCCACGGGAAGTACAGACATACTGTCATAGATTTTATCTCTTTCAGCAAACTGACTGATTTAATTTCAGGCAAGACCGCACATCAATTCAGTTAAACCAGAGCTAAGATTTGTATAAGCACCCTTTGTTCTGTTTATCATGAGTTTTTGTAGACATAGCCTAAATTGATACACCAGCCTTTCGTACTAATATTAAAAAAAAGAAAAAAAGAAAAAGAAAAAAGAAAGAAAAAGAGAAAGCTGATGTTGAAACAAATATCCAGGCAAGATTTAAATATTGCATTAAAATAGGATTTAGACATATGGTTGACTTACAATGGCGTAGTAACTTACTGTCTATCAGCTCTGAGCCACAAGAACAGTCTCCAGGTGGGTCTTAGCGTCTCCCAGTTGCTACAGCAGCCCACCTCAACAGCCACTACAGCTCTGCTGGTGCATGTTCCTGCTGTAACTCAGTAACTGGATGGACTCTGAAACTGAGCTAGCAGAAACAAGCACCCACAATATAAGACTACGTACCTTCAGAGCTGCAGCTATTTGGCCTGAGCTTTATTTCTCCCAGGGGCATAATGCATTGTAGTTAAATCTATTGAAAGAGTTCCTTTCCAAATTTCCTCTCCTGGCTTTTTTTTTTTTTNAAAACAATAGTAAAGAGTCTCAGGACAAACCTGGAGGAGAACTCAGACTTTCATAACACAATCCCAGAAATACGAGACAAGAAGAATTTCCCAGTTGACCAAGGAGAATAACTGTGTGGTTTCATATTAAGAGGTTTAAGGCTCAAACCAGGCTCTGTAGATCAAAATTTGAAAGACTAACAGTTGTTAATGGTGAAAACCAATTCAAAGCAGATAAACAGTGTCTGCATTTTAGAGAAGTTGTGTCTGACCAGACTCAAATGAGTGAGCATAAATACATACCTATGAGACAGTAGCAGAGCGAGGGCACTGTGGAGAAGAGAGCAACCATATAAGTGAGCAACTCCATGACAGATCACTAGGAGAATAAATAACTCTCTGGAGTTTATCATTTGGCTGGCATAGTATATACCCTTGCTATGTAGATGAATGAAGACCAAAGAATGTGACATATTCTGAATTCTTTAAGGCTTTTGGTATCATATCCACCAGCATACTTTGGAAGCTGAAGCAGTATGGGCTGGAAGAAAGGGATTGTTAGTTGTACTGTTAGATGAGTTAAAATTGGATGAATCACCAGGTTCAAAAGCTAATGATCAAAAGCTCAGTTTCAAGCTGAAGATATAAAAGTTAGGACAGTATCTCAGGAGGTGATCCTGAGGCCCATATGATGGTCTGCATCAAAGACTTAGATGATATAAAATGAACACTCAGCCAATCTGATTAGATGCCATCAGATTAGGTACAGTGGCTGACGTGACAAATGACACTTTAGTCCAGAAAGACCTGAGAAGTTTGAGTATTGCACCAACTGCCACAATAAATAATCACAAATTATAGCCTGAGAGGTTATGGCTGGAGGAGATAGTCACTAGGAAGGTAACACACAGCCGAAAAGGGTTGTATAGAAACTCCTAGTTCTTGAAAGTTTTCAAAACAGAGATTGACAAAATCAGAAAAGACCTGGTCTTAGAAATGGTGCCACTTTGAACAAGAGTTTGGACTAGACATTTCCAGAAGACCTTCCCAAACAACGTTCTGTGAGTTTGTGATATTCTTCAGCATTATGGTTCTCATGAATCAGCCAAAGTATTAGTGACATATATATANTTTCCTTGTCTTACTGTTGAAAATAGAAGATGAAGGGGAAAAGAAGGACAGAAGCAGGAAGAGGGAAGGAAACCACTCTTGTGTTTTGCAGAGGCAAGCAGCTGCGAGTGTTCTTGACCTTCATGTACAAAAGAAAGACAAAATTACCCCCTCCATGCCCTTGCCATATTGTCAAGATGGCAGTCCAATTAGTGTTGTATGCTGGGGATTCAGAATGGCAGGGTTTTATTTAGTCACACACATCTTCATCTCTGCTGAATGAAAAGCAACTAATTCAGACTTCCTCAGACCGCACAACCGGCCTTTATTAACAGTAATTAGAGTGAAGTATGTCATTGAAGGAAAGCAGCTGTAAATGATGAAGAAATGGCAAGTCTGGTTTCAGTTCCTCTTAAATACTAATCCTCACCTTGTAGATTTAAGTATCTACCCCAAAAATGTCTTTAAGATGGTTTGGAACTTTACCTTTGAGAAAGAAAGATATAGAAGAATTGATTCATCTGCTGTTGTCCTTTGTTATACAGGACTTTTGGCCTGACAAGCTATACTAGATCTTATAGAATCTTCAGAATATTTCATCATAAACAACCAACAACAAAAAGACAAAAACTGCCGAGCAACAGAAATCCAGTTTAGGAAACCTCCAAGTAGAATCATGAAGTTGATTTAAGTACTGAGACTGTCTGACTGAAATGGTAGTCAGGAACAGAATGGGGACTTAACCATGCAAAGCACTTTTAGAAATGACACTAAATAGATGTATCTCAGGTGCCTGGTCACCTCTGTAAATGCAGTGCAAACACTCAGAGGTCACATATTTTTCTGAAGACCAGTAAAGATTTGTTTCCTTGGAAATATCTGAAATGTGGGGCACATCTGAAATTTTTCTTAGGAAATCTGATTATGACCTGATAATTGATGTTTATTGATTGTAAATTCAAAATTATGTCCTCTAGAGGGAATACATTTCTCGTTTCTCAATTGGGATGAGCCCAAGCTCACACAATTTGACAAGGAAATATGAGATAAATCACAAAATACATTTCATTTTTTGGCCATTGTAATTTCAGAGAAAATTCTCAATTAATAATTATTTTTAGGACAATTCCTGTAAAACCTTATGAACATTTTTATTGTTGTCATTAGAACTAAACAGTGTTAGATATAATGAAAAGGCTAAGTTACCTTTACTAACTTTTTATAAGAGTTTTGACCCGTGGTATGACAGACAAAGTAATATTTTCCTTTTTGTCTTTTCAGTGCACAAGAAACATGGCTTATTCCATTACTCCAAATCTAAGCAAAAATTTCTACTCAAGGACAATGTGTAGTGTGGAAAATGGCTAGGAACGGAGGAGATACTGTTGGCTCCGCAGAAGCCTTTTCAGGATGTTTTCTTGTCCTCTTCAAAGTCTCATCCTCTTCTCAGACCTCAGGTCTTCTCAATTTATAATAAAATAATTAGAAAAGAGAGAAGATCTACATGATTGAGAATACTTAGTATGCTGATAACAAAATACTTTCTTTTGAAATCTAACTTCATTTCCTCTTGGCCCTATTTATGACAAATGTCTTATGTCTTAAAGTATGGGAAAAATATTCCTTTTATAGTAAATCCACAATACCTGGAGCCCTCACCTACTAAAATACAAATTTTAAAGATATTATCAAATATTTTTATTGGGTTTGTTTTTCCTAATTAGTGCTTCTGTTAACAAAATGTTTCTATTTAAAAATAGTAGCATAAGAAAAACAACCTTCCTACAGTAGAATTAATTTATTTCACAATGTCTCTCTAAAAAGCCAAAGTTAATTCAGAAGTCAGCTTAATGTTAACCAGCTAAAAAAAATCACAGGTTTTATTCCAACTTAAGTTGTGATAAGGATGGGCTAAGGATAAGGATGAAAGGGTAAGGATAAGGGTAAAGACAGGGATAAGGATAAGGATAATTCAGTCATCTAAAATAAGGAAGTAAGGATGAATCACTCTTTGGACGCGTTAATTCAGAATTCATTCTTAGGTTTTAGGTGGTACCATTCTTCAAATGAATCTCAGCCAGAATCCTTGGACGTCTGTATCAAATGCTGCACAGACCTTTGATTTTACCCTTGAAGTACATTTCACTTTCATCTTGCTTAGCCTTTTCATGCAGTCTTTGAAGAAAGATCCTCCATGTGCTCCCTCACCTTGGAATCCACGAAGTTTGGAATCCATCTGACTTAAACGGTAGCTGCATTATTACCAGTGAGATCCTTGTGCAGTTGAAGTAAATGGTCATGTCCAGTACCATGAACAGGGCCTAAATCTGTGCAGTACTGCACATTTTCGGGGTTAGCTCCTGCTTGAAACAAAGAGAAGCCATCTGGTTCAGAGCCCATTTCTTCCGTACCCCAAATAGAAGAGAGCAGCAGTGCACAGCAACTGCAGCAAAATGCATGTGAACAGGTTTGAAGGGCACCTTGTTGCCTTGAGTAATCATGTAAAGTGCTATGATGCCCTGTAATAAGCTAACAATAAAGCCTTTTATTTACATCCATTTTTACACCAGTAACAGAGGAGGTAATTTATTGACAAAATTCACCTTACATCTGAGCTAGTGCATAATGTTATATGACAGAATGAGACTTGGGCCTGTTGTTTTGAAAAAAAAAAAACACTGGGCTTGTTCTTTGCTATTGCTTTCTTCTCCCGAGTACTGTAGTTGAACAATCTTTATTTTCACAAAAGTGCTGTTTCATACAAGCTCTTAGTACTCCAGGATCAATGAGAGATGCTGGAAGTTGAAATTTAGACTGACAGTGGAAAAAAGGCTTTTGCAGCACATTCCATTATTTTTAAATAAATGACCTTAATGCATGCGTTAAGCAGGAGCTGGCCTTGAAGAATGGCAGTGGTAAAAGCACTGCCAGCTGGACTGGAACATAGATCCTTTGTTCCAAATATTACGTATTTATTCTGGATCTAAATGAATATAGGATTTTTTCCACGCTTCTAATAACGAAGTGAATGCTTGCCCTCCCCCAGGGAACTGACACTGACCAAGAGGCAAGCGGTTGTCAGACACTGCCTGCAGCAAAGCTTACAGCTGCTCCAGATCAAGCCACACTGAAGAAAAGACTATTAGGTCTCTAGGGACGCAGATAATAGACAAAAATGATAATGTATGTGGACAAAAGTAGAGGACAGTAGTGCTTTCTGGGATTAAGAAGCAGGCAAAAAAATGGTTTTGTTGTACCCTGCAAAATGATTGCTGACTCTAGTTTTAGGATGACCCCTGACCTGAAGGAAAATAATGGATGGCCCATCTGCTTGGTACACAGGAATCCTGAGGCACAATTTTGTCCTATTATGTCAAGACTGGTGCTAGAATTATGAATGTGTTACCATTCGTCTTTCCTTTGTTATATGAAACAAAGGTACCAGATACTTAACAAAACTCCCCCTCTCCCCGTAGTATCATCCCCCCTGCATAGGGGTGAAATGGAAACAACTCTTCCTCACGCAGTCTCCCTTCTCACTCTGTTTTCATTACAGAGGAAGCTATCCATCTCAGCTCAGAGAAGACATTTCTTCAATGAACTATGGCTGGCCTGAGATTGGCTAGGGTAATATCGAGACTTTCATTACTGTGTTGGTCATCTGAACCCAGGCCAACTGAAAAGAGGCTGAAGTGCATTAGTGTTTTTCAGCTGTGTGAAATAGATGAGGGAATCTATTCTGTCCTCCCCTTCATAACACCAGCAGTACTTCCAGCTCCCTCACCTGAGCAAACTCTTTATGAGAATATGAGCTATTTTCCCCCTGTAGCAGCGCTGTTCAGGTTGAGGCTGAAACATGTTAAATAGGGAGGTTGTGTTGGGATTCCTCTGTTATGACTCTGTTGTGCTGGGCAGAATGTATGTAACTTTGTGGCCATCAAACATGGAGCTTCTAAGTAAGGCAGGAGTCAGAATTTCATAACTGGTGCTTATATCACAAGTCAGTGTAAGACATCTACGATTCACACTAACTGCACCGATATTTATGATGATTCTTTAATTTAGTTTTATAGAAATGGAAACAGGAACCTAGAAAACAGAAAACAGTATTTCCTAGATCATATCATGCACCACAAGCAGGAGGCAGTTCTTGTATTGAGGTTGTTTTCAGCACATTTTGTTACTTATCTACCGTGGGAGAGATTCTTCTCCTGGGTCTGATCCAAGGCACAAGGAGGTGGCATTGTTAAAAGGGAACAGCACAGTGCTCTGCAGTTGCAGGCATAACATCACAACACACACTGCCTGAAGTGTCCCTGTGTTTGTGCTTTATATATAATCTGTTCCCATTGGTACTGATGCTGGGAGCATTTATTCCAATTATCTCTTGCACACAACCTTCATCCTAGCTTTTCCCCCGCAGCAAGCCTAGGTGGACAGAAGTAAGTTGGCTCCCAGACACAATACCATGCCTTTGAACCTCCTCTTGTTTGTCCAAATGCACCCTCCAGCAAAATCCAGCACCTGCCAAATGGCAGACAGAGTTCTCTTTAAGGAAAAGAAGAGTCCTGTATGGACTCTGAAGGCACAGCAGCAAGATGTAACCAGATCTGCTGAGGAACATGGAGAGTTATTATTTCAATTCCGTTTTCTATAATTGAGAATAGACAAGTTGCAGAACACATTAACTTGATGTGTGCTGCTAAAATCTTCAGTGTGATACCTCTCACTATGAAGGAGCTGTGTTGGCTGTTGGTGGGAAAGGGAAGACAGGGCAAAAAGTAGCTTCTGGGCTGAGCTCAGGCAACATCCATGGTGCTGCCTTGAGCAGTGTGAGAATACCACCTCACAACTGGCCCAGTGATTCTTAAGAACTATTGGTAGATGATCTGAGAGACAAAGAGAGAGCAAAAGCAAAGTGTGCACAAAACTCAAACAGACCTGGAAATTCAAGGAGCAGTCCGCCATAATTCCAGCTATAAAGCTGGCTAAGTGTGCCAAAGTATCTGGGGTGCAACAACTCTCTAAAGGAATTTCACTCAGATAAATGTTCCTAGCTATGATGTTATGATATAATTGCATTTATTTGATGCGAGGTGACAGCTAGAGAAATCTGTTTGTAGGAGCTCCAGAACAAAGCTCAGTAATAGCACCCTGCATTTACATAATATTTTTTCATGTCTGGAACATGGAATACACTTAATGATTTATGTCACAGTGTCTTCATTAGAAAGATCCATTTTGCAGGTGTGGAGAAGTTCAGATGCATAGAAATTAAATCACTTCTCTGAGTTCAGACAGGAGTTCTGACTCAGAGCAGAGAATGTAATTTAGGCTACCTAGGGTCTCATCTTCTTTTTAACCACTACTCTGCATTGCTTTAAAATATTTTTTGCACCTAATTAAAAGATACAAACCCAGTGTAACTTATGATACACTTTTTTTTAAATGCTAACTTTTTTTAAATGCAAAATCTTCAGTTGTTCTACTGCCTGAGATAAATAAAAAGCTAAAAACATTCCTATCTTTCTGGTGATGTATAGGAATATGAATCACACAAGTGCTAAACAGGCATAACATGCATACTGACATTTTAGGACAATATCTCCCAGTAAATATCAAATCACATCCTCTGGATCTGTAAAACTCAAGACAAAAACCATGATATTATTACAAAGCAGCAGTTCTCCTGGTGTAGCATCGGCCCTTCAACCATAGCTTACCGCTAGCACTCTGCATTTGGCTACAAAAGGAGAACTTATCCCTAAGACCCAGCTGGTCCTGGCTTATACCCTGAAGCCCAAGGATTGATAGTCCTTATCAAGTTGTCATCTTAGGCTGCTCTCTATCCTGGAATTTACTGAGCTGCTTCCTTCAGTAGTAGCCTGTGGCAAAGAATGTCGCAGGTTAATTGTAGATGGTATAAAGCAGTGCACTTATGCATTCTATGTCTGTTGCCTTTCACTGTGGATAAGTTACTTCTTGTCTTTGTGGTAATCTAAATGACATACTAATATAAAAATTCTGTCTTTCATTCTATATTTTGTTATTTTACATAATTACCATATTACCTCTCTTAGTTGTTGCCTTTTCTTTTGAAGCGTATTTAGTCTTCCTCAAACCTTATCTTACTATGGATCCTTTCAGCATTTTCTAAGTTCTTTCTGAGGCAAAATTGATCAATAGAGATTATTATATTTACTACAAAGCTCTATTTATGAAATATGGTTGTAAAATTCACATTGACTTCAACGAGCCTTTGACATAGTGTTGTGGGACAGCTCAGCCCCACACAGCAGAATGGGGGAAGAGAATCAGAAAGGTAAAAGTGAGAAAATTTGAGAGTCAAGATAAAGGCAGTGTAATAAGTAGAGCAAAAGTTGTGCATGCAAACAAAGCAAAACAGGTATTGTACAATCCTCTGTACTGTCTTTTCTAATTTAAATAATGGCTGATATTTGTTAAATTTCTCTTTCTGCATTTATTGATCACCACTCTTCAGATGTTTAGTATTGCACTCAGAGAACAAGTCTACAAAGCATTACAGATAATCTCTGGATCAAAACTTGTTATTGATTCTTACTCAAATGCTTTACATCCTTTAAGCAAATATATATTAGTCTGTCCAAAATGGTGCAAATCTTTGTACTTGACACATAGGTGCCTTAAATGTCAGTGGTATCCAGCTAGCTCTACCCAGCAGTACGTAAACATAAACATAAAACCAACAAGAATTGTTAGTGTCGTTATGTGAGATCATGCATCTATTCTTCAGTGTGTTCAGGATGCAAGACTTACTTAAACCAAAAGTGGAAACCGTTCTCATGTCTTTTAAAATTTGATGATTATATTAGCAGTCTCAGCACAGGGTACTTCCTGGGGATCAGTGACTGTCTGGGATAAGTGACCTTTGCCTCAAGTATCAACTCTTCCCACTTATACAGTAATTCACTGAACTTGTCTTGCACCTCTTCGGCTATTGCTAAGTACTAAAGATTATTTTAAAGGTTAAAATATATAACAACTCATTCGCAGCGTACTAAATTTATGGCATGAAGCATGCTCCAATTACTCCTCCTGATAACCTGCCCATAAAAGTGATATTTCCATAATAATTAATGACTGAATAATTTCTCTAATGAGAGATAAATGATGATGTGGTAACATAAGTAATATGACTCTCTTTCTCCTGTAACATATAGACACTGCAAATAACCAGTATGAAAAAAATGGATCTCATCTTTGTGTTACAAATCAGTCCAAATTTGTGACCAAATCGATCAACCACAAATGTCAAACAGGAACAGTATAAAAACAATTCAAAAATTCAAGACTCTCTTCTTCTTTTTTCCCCCACATCATTTTAATCACAGAATCACAGAATCACAGAATCACAGAATCACTAAGGTTGGAAAAGACCTATAAGATCATCCAGTCCAACCATCCACCTATCACCATGGTTCTCGCTAAACCATATCCCTCAACACAACATCCAAACGTTCCTTGAACACCTCCAGGGACGGTGACTCCACCACCTCCCTGGGCAGCCCATTCCAGTGCCTGACCACTCTTTCAGAGAAGTAGTATTTCCTAATATCCAGCCTGAATCTTCCCTGGCACAGCTTGAAACCATTCCCTCTAGTCCTATCACCAGTTACACGAGAGAAGAGGCCGACCCCCAGCTCACTACAACCTCCCTTCAGGTAGTTATAGAGAGAGCAATAAGGTCTCCCCTGAGCCTCCTCTTCTCCAGACTGAACAATCCCAGCTCCCTCAGCCGCTCCTCATAAGGCCTGTGCTCCAGACCCCTCACCAGCTTTGTTGCCCTTCTTTGAACAGGGCCTCAATGTCTTTATTGCAGTGAGGGGCCCAGAACTGGACACAGTACTCAAGGTGCGGCCTCACCAGAGCTGAGTACAGGGGGACAATTACTTCCCTGCTCCTGCTGGTCACACTACTTCTGATACAAGCCAGGATGCCATTGGCCTTCTTGGCCACCCAGGCACACTGCTGGCTCATGTTCAGCCGAGCGTCAACCAACATCCCCAGGTCCATTTCCTCTACACAGTCTTCTAGCCACTCCGCCCCAAGCCTGTAGCGTTGCTTGGGGTTGTTGTGGCCAAAGTGTAGGACCCGGCATTTGGTCTTATTAAACCTCATCCCATTGGCTTCAGCCCAGCTATCCAGCCTGTCCAGATCCCTCTGGAGGGCCTCGCTACCCCCAGGCAGATCAACACTTCCAGCCAGCTTGGTGTCATCTGCAAACTTACTGAGGGTGCATTCAATGCCCTCATCCAGGTCATCAATAAAGATATTGAAGAGGACAGGCCCCAGCACCGACCCCTGCGGAACACCACTCGTGACCGGCCACCAGCTGGATTTAGCTCTATTGACCACCACTCTCTGGGCCCGGCCCTCCAGCCAGTTCCTTACCCAGCCAAGAGTGTACCTGTCCAAGCCACGGACTGCCAGCTTCTGCAGGAGAAGAATCAGCATGCATAATGAAATTAAATTGATTTAATGCTATCAAGATATCAAAGTTAGTAGGCAGTTTTAACTAAGAAGAAAACGAACTTGTCTCAACATAAGCAGTTTAATATGTAAATGAATACAAATAAATATTGTCTTGTAAACCTCACTTCTCCATATGGTCCTTCTTTACCTTTGGTACAAGGTGCTGTGACCTAAGAGCTTGTGCCCTGTGAAGGTCTTACTGTTCACAGTGGCCACTCTGAAACCCAGGGAGCAGTGTGTTCATCACCTCTACAAGCAATCAGGAGGTTCTTTGGAGCAGCCTAGGATGAATCATTTCCTTTCCCACCTGCCCCTGGCTGTGAAGCTACCAGTAATAATACACTGTGTTGAAAACAGCACGGCACAATGATATTTTAGCATAACATTTCAGAATGTCCCTTACAGCAGATGTTGAAAGAATTATAGTAACTTTTCTTCATTTATCATTCATGGTGGCTGAGGACACGATAAGCAACATTCAGAGAATTGCAATTTATCTCACCTTAAGTGTGTATGTAGTTTTAAGTGTCTCAACTGATGCAGGGGTTTTCATGCAGTACTATGCACATCTGTGTTCTGTGTTTTTCTGGGCATCGTGCAAATTTACACCATATTGAATGAGCTGCACTATTGTATAATAATACATAGCATAGTGCCTGGTTATTTGGCTATAGTGAAATAGTTACAGGTATATAATGATATAGTTATGACAACTTCTTATAGTCACTTTGGTGTTAACCTGATGTAGCAGCAAGCTACTCACACTGGGTTTCACTGGCAATGTTTAATGTAGAAGAAAACTGAGAATAGTAGGCCTGAAGCTGTTAGCAGCTTATATGTTTAGCGTAAGATAGAAATTTCTAGTCTGTTTCCTAAAAGCTGTCTACTCCTAAAAGCTGTCATCACTGATTAAGTTAGATTTTGCTGTATTCATGTATTCAAGGCAGAGGTAGGGACACCCAGAATTTCATAAATGTGTTTCGTCTTTGTCCAGAGAGGTTGTGGGTACCCTACCCCTGGAGGCATTCAAGGCCAGGCTGGATGTGGCTCTGGGCAGCCTGGTCTAGTGGTAGCCCCTGGCAGGGGAGTTGAACTAGATGATCTTTGAGGTCCTTTTCAGGCCATTCTATGATTCTGTGATCTAAACATTTCATCCAATTATTTCTCTATCTAATGTATATTCCTTCACAGCTTTTACTACAGTGTGTATGCTTGAATATTTTGAATTACACATCAGTTACTACCTTATGCTGACAAATAACTTTGGTCAATCCAGTATTTGCAAACACATCCATGTGAAATCTATTTGACAAAGATACACTGCAGGTATAGGCAGGTACAGCTGCCCTTTCTCTGCAGTGAATGAGGCTATTGGACAGGCATCAGATGGGGAATGACACGCTAACACATGTTGTGTTCTGTCTTTAAAAACACAAAGCCTTTTGTGGCAGACAGGAAAAGACCAAATACTTCTTCTTTGTCCAATCTATTTACATGTTGTGCCATGACAATATCAGGAAAGTAGTGGGATATAACATATTTTTGTAACAGAGAGAAGCAGTCCTGAACTGATGGTTATCTGATCCAATTTTTTGCAATGGTTATTTCATGCAGTTCATTTGATCAGGTGACATTGCACTGACTTGTGCTGAAGAGGCTTTTAATGGTATCTCACAGGAAATTTTTGATTTTCTGAGTTGAAAGCTTAACACCTAGTTTAATTTAAGAACCTGCTGTTCTCTTTTGTGAATACACTGTCTATTTCTCCTCACATATTTTTTCCATGCTCTCAAGAAAGATGTATATGGAGTTATGTTCTTCCAAGAATAGATCTAGAGGTTATATCAACACATCTCTGTTATATCAACACTGGATTTTAACAGAACATATAAAGGGTAAGTTTTAGTCAAATAGTTCCGCAGACATTTGAGAAATGTGGATATTAGGCACTATTTTTAAAGTGAGTTGTGATTTTGAATTTTGGGGTCTGTTGCTTAAGGCACACTGTTGAAGCAGCCCTTGTTTGAGGCTGTACTCTCATTGTACTTCCATTTGGAATTTAAAACAATGTCAGTGTCTCCAGAGTGGCCTCTCACCTTCCAAAAATATCACTGGCTCTGAAGGACCTCAGAAATCTATAGCTGACTTCTGGTCTACACTTGGGAAGTTTTCTGCCTGAGTAAGCTGCACTGTTTGCGCGACTTTGTCATTTATAAGAATCTTGCTTTTCTGCCATGTCTAAATGTGCTGTCAACCTTGAACCACTGCCTACCATTTATCTATTTTGAAGATTTCTCTGTTCCACTAAAAATTGTCCTGGAGTTCAGCAGCTGTCTGGTAAGAAGAACAGTTCAAACAAGAGGATGTGAATCTGATCTAAGAGTTATGCACTTGTAGCAGCTGTCATGGAGATAAAGTAAAATAATCCTGAGGTAAGATTCCAGGTCTAATGACTCTTGGACAAGAGCCTTGTTTGATAAATCAAGGTAGGCGATTCAAATAAATAGACATGCAAGAAGAGTATTGTCAGTGCAAAGAGACACTGCTGAGCTGAGCCACAGCCTTTTCTAATCACCTGCATAACTGTTCTCTACTTTTCATCTCCTTTCCCATGTAGGCATATGTTATTATTAATAGGGTTTTTATTGTTCACTATGCTTACATCAAGGCCAGACAGAAAGTGCAGGTCTATTCAAAGAGATGTCTCCCTGAGGCATGGACAGGTAATAAAGCATTGCATCATAACATTGCTCTGTAACTGGGGGGTCTTATGTGCAAAGTTTTTGTCAAGATGTCACATGGCATTGTTTTGTGATACTCAGCATGAGGCCTTCATCAACAAATCAACCTCTTAATTTTTGACAAAGAGAAAAAAAGGAAAAAAAGGGAAATGTCTAATCTTTGTTGTTGTTGTTGTTTTAACCTGGTCTGTTAAAATATTTAGTTTTCTTCAAAAGTTTTTCTTTAAAACTTGCTGATTTGTCATGAGTATTGGTTTGAATGAACTTCATTGCTTTGCACGGTGGTAATACTCTAACCAGACTGCAGATCATAGAATCACCGAATCATAGAATGGCCTGGATTGGAAGGGACCTCAAGAATCATCAAGTTCCAACCCCCCTGCCACAGGCAGGGTTGCGTACTGCTTGACTGAGTGCTAGATCAGATTGCCCAGATGCTGAAGTCTTCAACCCCCTTTGAAATATGAGTATTGGACCAATAATTCTTCAATCTTTGTTAATGCTGCATTCTTCCAAGTGTATACTCATTACTGTGCTCAGGATGTTCCTTATGTACTTCCTCTTCAATTTACATTATCTAGATTTCTTCAGCAGATTTCTCGTTCTTATTTGTCACAGACATGTCCTTTTCCCAGCTTGTCATGTGGGATGGAAACATGCTCCTGCTTAATTCCAAATGCAGAGGAGAAACAACTATCAGGCATTTCACATCTCTCTGAATCAGTATTTATGAATCACTGAATGCAAGAAATAAGATAGAAACTGAATGTGCTTGACTGAAAAGAACACAGCCTACGTTTGGGAAATCCAGTGATAATATTAATTGTAAAAGTCTATTATATAATATTTTCAGTAGTTTCTCACTCCTAGCAGTAGACTGACCATCACAGTCTGAAGCACCCCTGTGCTTTTGCAGCAACACTTTTTCTTCTCTTCTGCTTCCACAGCTGCACCGCTTATTGTTTGGTATTTGGTGTTGGTTTGATATTCAGTGTTGACAGAGCCCAGAATTTGAAGATTATTACTAGCCTCTCAGAGTGGCTTGCATGGTGTTCTCCAAAGCAATGCTATCTCTTCCTGAAAGATCAATTACAGGCTTGATTGCTGACTTGATAGCAAGAGCCAGGAGGAGCCAGGTTCACCAGCTATGTTGATGAGGTCCTATAGCTTCAGCAAAAGCCATCTTTGCATTAATAAAAACTGTCACAACATTTTCAGAAGGAAAATGGCATGGAGAGCTCTACTTAAGAGTCTTCTCATGAGAAACACTGTTCAGGAACGCTTCCACTTTTTTCCTTTTACAATTTTCCTTTACAATTAATAAGTCCAAAACTCAGCAATACCAGGCTGCAATGAGTCCTCATCAAGAGTAAACTCTGCAGTTCTCTGACTCCATTTGACCCCAAAAGAATAAACAGTGGTAAGTTACTACTTATTTCTAACACTTAATGGAGGCCTTGAGCAAAATATGGCAAAGTATGCCTTCAGTGTCCAATGAGAGAAATACAAATGACACTTGGCCAATGTACTCTTTTCTCTTTACTCACTAAGAGATGTCAATCAAGAGGTCTTGCTCCCCAATAGACAGACCATCCGCTGGAAATACTTAAGAAGCTTTGAATCACTCTTTTCTCTGTATTAACAGCATCAACAATGAGCTCTTTATCTAAGGGTCAGCAGGTCACTAGCCCGTCAGCTTGGATTACTCATTGTTTCACTCCAGGGTCCCATTTCCCTGAACGGCAGCACAGCATGCAAGCTAGATTTTTCCTGGGATGTATTCTGGAGGGGAACAGGGCATCTCTCAGGAAAAAGCCATAATTTTTTGATGCTTAGATTAATCAAAGACTGTTCCAGTAGGTGTTATGGACTGCACTATGACTCAGCTCAGTCCTTCAGCATGTACCTACTATGATGAAACTTCTCATGTGTTGTAGAATTTAACCTACTTTATGCAGCAAACGCTCTCAGCAGTCTACTGGAGTATAACTGTACTGCAGGCATCTCATTTTCCAAGCATGTTGAAAAAGAAATGACAAATCTTTTTAAAAAGTTAAAAACATGAGAAGTTCCCAGGAAAATGAAACAAACAGAAATCCCAAGCTAAGCACAAGTTGGGCTGAATTACTTCTAAGTCAACCAGGCTGCAGTTGGTGGCCGTCTCTGAGAGGGCCTGAACTCACACACCTCATGGAAACAGCAAAATCTGGGCAGAGCTTGCAAGCTGGATCTACACAGGACTTTCCTCTTCTAAATCACTATGAAGATCGTAATTCTTCCCTTTATCTTTTGCTTCCAGAAGCGCTACAAAGGACAACCTGCAGATAAGAGCTTATTTTTCTATCTTAAAAGAAATCGGCTAAAGCGTTTTGTCTGCTTTAAGCAGGCTCGGAGCTGTGATGTGAAGTGCTCTGGAAGCATTTATCTAATTGAATTATAATTTGCTTCATTTGTGTTTGCGGTCTCTTGTGCACTGTCCAGTGCACAAATCAGGCATTTGCTACAATTCAATTACAAATATACTCAGGAACCTTTTAATCTCATATTAGGTTTCATAATTGATTCCGGCTGTCAGCATCAAGTCTCAGCGCTCGGCAAGTTCCTTTGGATCACGTGCAGGGTCTATCATATGTTCACAGGCAAAAATTGCATTACAATTAACTGTAATGGATAGCAAAGGCAGATTTTAGGGACCAGATCACTGTTACAGAAGCAGAAATAGATCTGTGCACGGTGAGATGTGCAGTGGGGGGGCAGCAATGTATGCTCTGACTCATTCCCGACCATCAAGTCCTGGGTTCTCCTTGGAAAACATAACGTACACACAGCACTGTACTACAGGCAAGATGTAAAGTGTAATCAGTTTGTGCCTGGAAACATGTTCTTTCAGACTGGAAAACAGCGTTTGTATTTTTAGAAACTGGAAAAAAATTCCCAGTAGTACATCTGTTAAACAAACTTCCTAAAACTTTCCTAAAGTAATGGAAAATGTCACGCACTACTGATAGAGTAGTGCAGGCAACAAGCTCCTCTAAAAACTAAAACCAGGTGTTACCACTTTGGATTTTAGCAAGAATAAACCCTGAGCACACCAGTTTACAGAGTCTGAGTCAACCTGAAAACTCTTCTTCCTGAGAACCACNATATATATATATATATATATATATATATTAGTGATAAGAGATAGTGATACCTAGGATGTTTTGGGATTGGCTTACACCCAATAAGATTATTTTAGCCACCTATTCACTGCAGAAAAGAATGTGGGTTTACATTTTCCAGATGTTAGGGAGCAATGAGGGCAGGCTGCTTCACAAGAGAAGGGGATCTGGGAGTAGAGGGTGACAGCAAGATAGGCAGGGTCTGTGACCTCTGCCTCAAGAAGTCAGGAAGTTTAGACAGCCAGGGTCAAGATCAGGTCCAGATACAGTGGTCAGGGTCAGCTTTAGTGTAGTGATCACCCTGCAAGTCCATTCTTATTAGATTGGACCAGGGTCAAGCCAGGAATTCAAGTCAGTTGGTCAGAATCAGGGTCAGGATCGTGAATGTATTGGACTGGGTAAAGAGCTGTAATGTGGCACAGGCAGAGCCAGAACAAAGAGCCTCAGCTTGAAAGCACCTTGGAGAGTAGGACCTTGCTTCTACCTTTTATCATAACAGTACTTATTAGCAAAGGAGCCAGCTTTGGTTTCAACTAATTAGACTCTTTAGTTCAGCCACATAGTCTTCTATAAGAGAGAGAGTGTACTCAGGACTCTGACACCTGGGGTTTCTTGTCCAAAGTTCAACAACCCTAATCTAGGGTCTAAGAGTCTAAATCTGGAAAGGACACCCCTGGCCTGTATGTCCCTAATCACATCTTGCTTAAAAGTCAAATACTGATTCAAGTTAACTGGCATATGCCTTTTCAACAGATGTTTTAGCAAATTTTAGTTGCTAAAATCTGTTAGGCATATCCCACACTAGAAAAATGGTAGATTCAGCCCACGCAGACGGACTCTGTCATCTGTGGCTGTTTCATTTTTCTGACAAATCTGCTAGATTGACTTCCTCCTCATTCCATAATAAATGTAACAGTATTCAAGGCTTAGCAAAAGGGTAGCTATTTCTAACGTTCAAAGCATTTCCTGAATTTAAGCTTTCTTTTTTTCTCACTTCTGCAGGAAGTTTTTCATTGTGTTTAGCTAACTTCCTTTAGCTCACGCAGAAAGCTTTCTCCTAGCTTTGCAATGAATCATGAATTAATGAATTATTATAGAAAATGTATTGTTACTTAATACATACTTGTCTTCCTATAGATACTTAACATAAGTAACGCAGTGAAAAATTGGGTGTCAGTCTGCTTTCACACAACACACACACCCTCCTATTTTATTTTTTTAAGGCATCCTGTGTCCTGTCCTGCCAATGTTACCATTCATCAGATGGCATTTTATGGGAGTGCAATCCTGAAGATCTCCAGGTAGGTAAAGTCAGAAAGGAAGAAAGTGAAACACAGTGACACATAGCCATTGCACTTACCTTTACGGAGGGAGGCAGAGGAGCTGTTGTGTCCTGTAGCACATGAAGTGTGAGCAATACCTCAAACTGGAAGTAGGGAACAAAAACAAAATCCTGTATCCTAGATGCATCCACAGCATAAAGACATCCACAACAAGAAGGCAATCTATAACCCAATCCAGTGACTATCTAAGGAGCCGGTGCTGCTGGTTGTTTTAGAACATTCTGACTTCCAATTAACACATGTTCAGTCAGGCAATGATTGCTGGCTGTGTGCATTTACACTCATGAATTGCACCATGTGGTGAACTAAATATTCACATGGAGTACAACAGTATTGATCCACAACCTACTTCTAAACATCACGAAAATATCTTCCAAGGGGTATCAGTGAGCAGCCTTTCTCTGAAGGAAATTGGACTTGATTTGGCATCATTAAAAGAGTTTAAAAATCACTCACTGAGCAAATTACAGTGTCAGCTGTGCTTATCTTGTTGAGGCAAAGCTTCTTCACTTAAGGAATGATACTCTGAGCCTGCATACATATCTAAAGATCAGTCACTAGAATAGTTAATGGGGCATAAGGATATATATGTCAAAGGATTATTGGTTTTGTGCACAATTATTATTTTTTCAGGACCCTATTTCTCCTACAAGAGTTATGACGCTGTCTAGTGGTGCCGGTAATTCAAGGAGACAAGCTACTTATGGGCATGTAGGCATGTGCAAAAGATCTGATTTAGGAAAGATCATCTAGAAACAACTTCATTTTGACTACATAAAGAATTAGACAATACATAGTGTAGTCTTTCATTTCAGTTTATAATTCCTACTGCTTCTTATTTCTGTTCTTTATCCAGTGCTCACCAAACACTAGCTCGATAGACTCAAGCTAGTGTTCATCACTGTCCTCTCAGCGTAGCTTCAGTTTGACAGCACTGGTGTGAGATACCTTCTTCTGTTCTGCCAGGTGAGCTGAGATGATATGAGGCAGCAGAGAGTTGTCGGATCCCATAGACAAGTACAACTCAGATTTCAAAGCTGGAAAAAATAAACTCATGAATGGTTGTCTTGCTGCAAGGCTGAGCAATTCTTATTCCAGTTTCAAGTATTAGAAAAGATCTTGGCTGTATCTCAATTTTGTTTTTCATGGTGTCATATAAGACAGAACATGTGATTTAGACAAATGATTTTCCAGCAATTAAAACACTGGCTTTCAAAAAGGCTATTTGTAATTGAGTTCTCAAAGAATTGTAACCAATTTGTCCTAGCAATATTCTCCTCTTCTTTTACAACTTCTTTTGATGATTCCAAAGTCATATTTCCTGTATTAGTGAATTAGGACCTGTAAGATTTCTGTGCTCTAGTCTAATATTACTGTCCTCAGGCCTCAGCAAGAAATTTAAGGCAATAAAAGCAGTGATTTTTTTTCACTGAGCACCTATGTGAGATAAATGGGAATAAGCTAGAGACGTCCTCTGTGCCAGGACTATGGTGTAAGTCTTGAAGGATTTTCCAGTTATTATCAGCAGTAGTAACAATAGGCATTACTATGTAAGATAACAACATTAATAGTTACTATATCAAGGACTCATGCACTACATCAGGCTGTAGCAGGTAACAGGATATGGGAATAGCCAGTCATTTTTGTTTTCCCAGAGCCTTTCATCTGTGGTGTTGCTCTTTCATTGAGCTTTAAAGTCAGAGGGAGCAAGCTAAATTAGTAGCAAGTATGTTCATATCCCGTATGTCAGGATTTCTCTGCTGAGAGGTGTCAACTTTATATGTTCATGGCATATGTTCAGTCATCCCTCTGGGCCTTGAATATAAACCGGGGATTTAATTTTATTGCTTCAAATGTGTCACACCATTGGGTTCCCCCTGCATTTTCCTAATGCAAATGTAGCAATATTTGTAGATTAGATGTTCTCATGCACTGCAGTGATACTCCTGCCTTACATATTCTAACACCGAAACCAGCAAAGTGAAAAATGTTGGCTTTGGGGTAGATGTTACAAACCTCAGATGTAGCAGTGCACATTACAAAAGGTTGTTGAATGATGTTGCTGAGCACCTTGGTGGCATCCCATCCTGATCCAGAAACACTTGCTTGCTCTGCCCCCCTCTGGAGGGCATGAGCTCACACATGAAGAACTGGAGAATCTGCACTACCCTGCTCTCTGCTGTGCCAATGATCCTACAATTGTTTCTGAGAACAGGCAGGTTATAATATGCATTTGTAGTTCAGACTGCATGAAAAAGTCAGTACAAACCATTGAACCCACTGATGACTGTTAAAAAACAACACGTGCTGGAGAAAGTGCATGAGAAATAACAGTGGATGGAAGCATTGTGTATCATCTGGAGCTGGCAAAGTACTGTAAACCATGCTTTTTATAAAATATATTGCTCAGGGTGTATGAATTGACAAAAGGAAATCAAAATTAGACCTTGCAAAGAAAATTGAAACAAATGGTGGAAATCTCTTGTCATACAAATAAGTAAGGAAATGAGTCCACTGTGTACTGAGATGGGCTAAATGTGAAACATAATAATCGTATGGCTCCAAATTCAAACTAATGTTTTGACTCATTTTTCAGCAAGAAAGATGATGTTGATGGGATGGAAGTAAAGTCTCAATGGCTAATGGAAGTGAATGAATGCCTAGAAACAGAAATAACCGCATCTAGGGTGTAGGAATACTCAATGTGCTTTTTCAGAAACAAGGTAATTTACAAACCGTGATCTGAAAAACATTCTGAATTTTTAATGAAACATGGAGAGATACTATTTGACAAGAGAACAGCAAATGCAATAGCCATATATAAGAAAGGGGGAGGGAAATAATCCAGAATCAATCATTTAATCTGAATAAAACATAAATTGAACACAGATTTTGAAGAAGTGCATATTTTAATGTAGAAAATTAAGTAGAAACCAGGATAAAACACAATATGCATTTAGTAATGGTAGATTTGTCAGATGACTTCGATACCAACGGATGTATAAATCTAGAATACAGATACACAAACACCGCCAAACAGAAAACCAAATCTTATCCATCTGTACTGTAGCTAACTACTGACTCTTCAGGAAATTATTATTTATGGAGATCATATTAAGATAGTTACAAGGTATATGAGTTTCGAATCAGCAAAAGAAAAGGAAAAATAATTGATCTAGAAAGAACTACTATCAGTGGAAATCCTTAAACCTTTGGGATTGATTTTATAACATCTTCATTAATGACTCTGGGATAAAAAGTTTGAGTGTATTAATGAAGTTTGGTGATGACACAAAGCTCAACAGAGAGGCAGACTATAATACTGTACAGGAAAACCTAAATGACCTTGAGAGTAGAGTATTAGAAATGGGATAAAATTTAATTGCATAATGTGCAAAGTCATGCACTTAACGAGCTTGTAACATGAACTTCTGCAAATTGGGAGTTCCACTTGAAAATGACAGAGAAGGAAGAAGACCTTGAGGCACTTGCTGATTACAGGAGGATTGTGAACCACCAATGAAGAGTGGTCATGAAAAAAGCAAATTCAACAACTGGAAAATACCTCTCCTAGTTTATACAGTAGAGCCAGGGTTGCATTTGCGTCCCTGTGTGAGACACTCATTAGAAATCCTGTGAACTATCATTCGTCTCTCATTTCCGAAAAGGACAATTTCAGATGGGAACAGATGTCAAATCAGCTACTGGGACTTTCATGAAGCTGGAGACTTGAATTTTCTTCTATGCGAATGCAAAGGCCACGCAACATCGTTACCTTGCCCGTGGGCCTAGACTGGCTCCTTATACAGCACAATGCCATGCCTTGTGGATTCATTGGCATGCAGACATGAATCCTCAGAGTCTTTTGGCATAAAAATAATAAAACTAGCTAGAAATTTGATCAGTGTATATAAATAAACACTGGGTTTTGTAGGACCATAGAATGGCAAAGTTAAGAAAAGACAAAAAAAAAAAAAAAGAAAAAAAAGAAAAAAAAGAAAGAAAATTTTTGCTGGAGATTAAAAAAGCTTTACAACTATCAGAAAAGAAAAGATATTTAGTTGTAAAATTATAGAGGAAAACAATCTTGCTGTAAGGTGGAGCTCAAATTCTTTAGGATCCTGTATGTACATTCTTTCACAAATGGACTCACAGAAAGTCCTCAGCCCCTGATTTGTTCTGTAGCAGCCAGACACAGAGTTCTTGGTTTAAATCAATTGCTCACTAGGGAACATGCTATTTTTAACAAGTTATCAATTCTTTATAGAAAAATACCAATTCAGTTCAAGTTCTGGGTGTCAGTGACTTCTTTTTTTAAAGAAAACCTGGCACAGAACTGTAATTGTGTAGAAAATAAAATGAAATACTGAAGCATGCTTCTTTTTTCTTTTGTAGTTTCTGCATCCTTTACAGTGATCTGCCATTGTATTTTGAGATTTGTCTGATCTCAGACCTGGGTGTGCCAGGAAAATAGCCATCAAATTGAACAAGGCATTCACAAATACGGTGCAAATTTCTGTCATGGAGAAGTACCTTCTCCAAATATGGACAAGTTTTTTCACGCCAAAGATGGTGCAAAAGAGGCAAAATAATTTTTCCACTAAATGCTGTCAACTATTCATGCTTTCATCACTTGGATACCAATTATGCTGACAATTGTTCTTCATGAGGGCTCTTCTGCATGCATATATCTTACCTGTTGTCTCCTTCTCTGCTCTTTAGAGTGGAGCCCTTTTTTGGAGCTAAAGTATAAAGTATTTGTCTGCCTTTTGAGCCTGCTAGAGACAAATTAGAGTCTGCTGGAGACAAATTACCAGCTGGCAATTTGTAACTCTTTGCTAGCTAGCTCTATCTGAACTCCCTGAGCAGTTCTTTTTGAAGACATTGAATTTCTTTTTAAATTTTTAATGTTTTCCAGCTCTCACACCCATACATAATTATGGAGATTAGTTTGGATTCAAGGAGAGATTTGTTTTTAAATATATTTTGAGTCCTACATGCCCAGCTATTGCTCCTCATCTTCTATATTTGTTTGTATCTTTTCAGAGATGCTGAGAAACACACTGTTTTCAGTAAAATCTAGGACATGTAAATACTTGCCATCTCTTCACATTATGCTGCAGTTCCATAGGAAAAAAAATCCTTTTTTTTTCTAAGAGCAAGACAGCAACTCTGTGCCACAGAAGTACCCATGTAGAGCCACTCTGTCATCTGGTTATTCACCCATGCAGAGTTTTTGACACCTTCTGAAGGGTGATGCAGGTTGGTGGCTCATAGCGTTCAATGGCAGGACTCAGCAAGACTGCTCTGCAATGAGATATCAACGTATGGAGAGGGCCAATTCAATTTAATGGCTATTTCTAAACGCTTAAATTATAATCTTTCTCTAAGGGGGAAGCAAGGCAGGCTCTACCCAGTTAGCTAAGCAATAACTGAGTTTGGACACCTAGTTGAAGAGTTTCTAGGACTTAGTGCCTCTCCAGAGGTGATGTGGCAGCTGTGGCAGAGTCCCCAAAAATATCTGGCAGAAAGGCTTGCTGCTAGAATCCATCCTCCTTTTTAACACTTACGCAAACAATTACTGAAGCCACATTTTATGTGTACACATAGAGAAATGTAGATAATTGCAATAGTATATGTGAGACACGGAAGAGTGACATTTTCTCACACACACACGCACACATACACACGCACACACATCCCAAAGCCATTAAAATCTCAGCCAAAGGGGAAGGATTTCTCAGGATGTGTGAAGTGACAGCTTTTGGCACTTCTCCAGCCCGCCCTCCTGCAGGTTCATGCTGCATGAGAACAAGCTGATTAACTGTTTTCCCTGCCCTGAAGCTAGGGGCACTTAAGGGAAGGGGTTGTTCCTTTTATCCTACAGCAGAGAGGGTATGGGCGCAGAGGAGGTAATGAGAATTTCCCACTGGTTTCACCTTCTCCTTCCCAGCTGTTTTTCCCCTGTTTCCCTTGCCCATCCTCCATCCATCTTCAATGTATTTGCTCATTAATGATTAAAAAAATAAATAAAATAAAATAAAATAAAATAAAATAAAGCTAGCTGGTACACACAGAAGTGAAAAGCTGCTGCTGAGCTGACTCCATTTGCCTTAGGATCGGTTCCTGCATCTGCTTGTGAGGCTGCCAGTCAGGGCTACAGATGATTTAAGAGGCTTTTTTATTGGCAATTTAGTTAAACCTGCTGTGCACAGCTAGGTCTTGGGAGAAGGAAGATGAATGCACATTTTAATGACTGAATCAGCATATATTGGGAATCAGGATGGCAGCAGCCTCACCTCCCTAGGGGCTCACTGGCTATGACAACCGAAAAGCCTCCCGCCTGTTAAAAAGTACATGATTGCTGTATGCCCCTCTGCTTGATATATATTCCAGGTGGATTGTGCTGGGGCTCCCAGATGACATTAAAGCAAACCCAGTGTTTGCAAGATGATGTTGATGTTGTTTAGACCCTGATTCCAGTGCTGCATCCCAGGAGGGACAAAACTATACTGTGGAGCAGTTTCAGCAGATTATTGCATCTTTTACTTTCTCGTATGAATTGGTAATGTACAATGTCTGACTGCTGACAGGTGTAATAGCTGTTTTACATACACACACTTACCCCCGTGCTGGCTGGTGTAAACTAGTACACCTTTCCCAAAGTCAGTGGAGTTGTTGATTTATAGTTGTCAAAGATTACAGCCATGATGCTTGTCTCTATTTTTGGACATATAGGCATATACATTCACATATTTCAGTTTTCAACAGATAGACCTCAGCTACCCAGAACAAGATCATGTCCTCCATCTGTTTTTATTTCCAACAATCTCTACAGTCATACAGAGTCACAAATGTGAAATTATTCCATATCCTCAGTGACATTCAGATAATTGAATTTATATTGCACATATGCTTGTTTACACATACAGCAGCTCACAGTCATTATTACTGTTTCTGATTTATGTTATTCCCATCCAAAGCTGCTTGTGTTTATGTACATCATTCATTCCAGAAATAAATCATCACATAACAAACTAAGTAATCAGATGATAGCATCGTATTAAGCACTTCTGTCATCTCTAAATATGCCAGTCAAACTCCCATCCTATAAATCCTTTTTTTTTTTTTTATCACTTCAGAAGATATTGTCTTGCACTTTGAGCTCAACAGTTAAAGACATTTTGGACGGATGCATAGGAATATGTTGCAGTTTGAGGAAAACACATAACAGATCTTGTGAAGTTACAGAACCCTGCATTTAACACACAGGAGAATTAACAATAAACAGCGTACATATATCAAGTGTTTAGAAAATCATATCTGAGGTCAGTATGTTAGGATACAAACCCAAGCATTTATCTGCAAAATGATCCCAGCATAGCAAAGCACCAGGAAGCAGCCAGGAACTTCACACATTTTTTTTTTCTGGATTAATTCCATATCAGACCACCAAAAATGTTCTTGATGGGCTCATCTTCTTCATGGATCTCTTGCGTTCCTATGAGCTTTTTTGTCACATGTGACAACCCCTAAGTCATCTTACTCCTGGACCAGGAATAAATCAACTCTGATCTTCAGTTTCTTACTTAGTAAGGCTGTTTTGTTGCGCTATTCCTTAAAGGCTGTATTATATTATTTAGGTTCTATCTATGAAAAATATGACTTCTCATAATTTATTTCCTTCCGCAAAATGTTATGTAATGGTTTTGACAGACAATGTTGTTATTGTTTAGATAGAGTATTACTGACTTTGTGAGTAACTAAAGTCAATTAGAAGTAGGTCCCCAGGTGATTTAAGTTACAGGAATTCCACTAAAGTCAGCACAGTCAGTGCTGCCAAGTTAAGTCAACTACAGACATGAGGCCAAATCTGTACCTGACTTAAACAGCAAATCTGGGCCTGAAGTTGTCATGTTCAACTCCTAAGGGCCTTCAGAGAGACACTTGTAGTTTCATGAATGCTGTTTGATCTTTACTACCAAGCTGCTTGGCCTGGACCTACACCAGGAACTTTACAACCCAAAAATAAGCCTGCTGTGGGATTTAGACCATAGGTGATAACTGATGGGGGTAAATTCAGGGTTGCAGCTGTGAGAGCTAGGCTTTACCTGACTTCTGCTGCTGGCCTCCATGTGCTGGATCTGCCAGTCAGCTCCCAGAATTCCATGAAGTTGGGAACATTTCTGCTTCCCCCCTCCAAGCACTCAAGGCCCATGTTCCATTTATACGGTATATAGACGGGGCAATTGCATGTGAACTGCAAAAGAGTAAATTGTCTCCATCAAATATAAAAAAGGCAAAACTTGGACACTTCTTATTAAATAAATCATAGTAACAATGCATTTGCATATGTTCTGCATTTCTGGGTATGAATTTTTAAATATTTTAAAGGTTCAGGAAATCTGGGAGGACTTATAACATGAATCCTTCTGAACTGTGATATAAGAGTTACTTCTCCCTTAAGAATAATGATTTATTGGGTCTAAGCAGTTTTAGCATTATTATTTTTTAACCTACTGGGGCCTTCAATGCAGTTACTTTCAAAGGAAATAAAACCAGATGGTAATTGTAGATTAGGGAAAAAGAATGAGCTTCTAATTAATTATTAAAATTGACTTAATTTTAGAAACTTGCAGCAAATTCTTCATAGAAGAAAATTTAAAGATACAGGGACATTGTTTATTGCATTACTTCTCAAACTCCTTATTCACATGATTAAATGAATATTTTAAATACTGGAGAAATAATATTGGAAGCATAAATTACACTAGATATACTAGATATACTAGATATGCTGAATTATATCAAACCACTTCCTTTTCCCCACTATTAACAAACACTAACCCTATAAGATTCTGAATATCTAAATGTTTTCATTTAATATAGAGATATAAAACATTTTGCTGTAAACAGAATGGATCCAGTAGAAACTATCTATCTCACCTAGAGCATGGAGCAACTCTAACTCTACCATGGTTTCCTTTTCAGTTCATGTTCACAGATACTTTTCAGTAGTTCTGAAAACATACATTTCCTTTCAAAGTTTGTTATTTCACTGCTCTTCATTAAAACAGAGAATCGATATCTGTGATGACAGGGAAGCCCAGGCTAGAATAAATTTAATATCAAAGTACTGTTTCACTCTCTGAAGAGGCTGCATAAAATATCCTCCCCCTTGTAAACTGATCTATTTCCTCTGGGTATTCAGTCACTTCTAATGCCTTCAGTACTAAACTATGATTATTGGTGCATTTTTCTTTCCTTTGCTCTGCATATTCAACTCTGCAAATGAGGGTAAGATGCAGCTCCAATCTATGCACTTCAGAAATGGAGTTCCTTATGTCCAAGAAAACTTCTTGAAACTGAACACTTTCTACCTTCAACGTACTTACTCATGGGGATGTAATTTCAGTTGAAGTGTAAAGATGGAGACAGTGCAAAGAACTGAGATCTTAAGCATACTCTCAAGTACAGAGTAGCCTTTGCAGAAAGAAGGTAATGAGAAAGCGATGAAGCAGTGATGAGAAAGGAATCTGAGAATATTTGCAGTGGGATCGATACAAGGCCATGCAGTAATATGTGTAGAGACTTGCTTCTACCATAGCATTCTGCTATATGTCAGTCATCCAGTGGATCGGCAGGATCTGGTCACCTAACATCAATACTAAGAGAGAAAAAATAAACTTCAACTAACAAACCAAATAAAAACATTAAATATACAAATATTATACATACATCAAATTTGACACTTAAGAGCCAATACATTTGACTGCCTAAGGCAGTTGGTTTATAGAGTCATGCTCATTCCACTTAATATTATTAACAATTCCCAGGGAAGTACTCCATAGTTACAGTAGCTAGTACACTAATCTTTATCATATGTTCAAAGGTGGAATCTTGCAACAGGACCATGGAAACAGGGCAAATTTTTTTATTTCCAAACTGATTAATATGCAGAAAATAATGGTCTAATGAGACTATTTACTAACTGACTACTAACTTCCCTGGGGCTAGAAATTGTCTTTCCTCAAGTGCTGGGACAAATGCTATTGTGGGAGTTTTGAGCTCTCTGCCTTTGAGTTGCTGCTTCAACTCTTGCAGTCAATGTGATTTAGTCACAGGATGCAAATGCCTCGTATGCCAATTTTAAACATGCTCGGGATTAAATCAATGATTGGGCACACAGTTCATTTTAAAGGCACGAGAGATATTCCCAACAAATTATTTTTGCCTTTGGTCATGAATATTGTGGATTTTCCCTGAAAAAGCAAGTAATTCTGACTGGATGCATGTTCTTTCAAATAGAACAAAACCACAGGCTTTTCCTCTTTCAAGGCAACACAAAGCTGACAATGCTCCTGCCACTTTCAGAGTCTCAAAGCCTTCTTTGTCCATTAGAATCCAAGACGAGCCACTACAGGGTCAGATCAAAGGTCCATCTAGACTAGTGCCAGCAGTGATCAGCAGGGGAAGACTAAGGCAAGGAATAAGAGCAGGGCAAGGATATAAGCATTCTTTCTGACTGCTCGCCCATCCTCCGAATATTTGTGTAGCAGGGACTTACTGAGATAGACGTTAAACAACCTGTAATGGATTTTTCTTCCAAGGATATGTTCAACACTTTTTCAAAGCCTAAATTTCTGTGGAAATGAGTTCTAAAAATTCTCTAAACATTTTGCGAAAATTATATCCTTTGGTTGGATTCGAAGCTAGATATAGTAGGTTTCCTTTTTCCTATTCCCTGAATGGAAAGTGATAGTGAGATATCATTCTAATTTATCTTTCTTATGCTGTTTACCCTTATTAAATGACGAAAACAACATTATAACCACACTTACTCATCTCTTTCTTCCATACTGAAGAATTCTACTCTGCTTAGTCATTTCTTATGAAGAGGTTGATCCATATTTTTATCATCATTGCTCCTTATCACCCAGTTTTTCACTATGTGGGATCCTTCAGTAACTCACACAGGAGATTTGTCCACAGCAAAGAGACCAAAAGTCAGCTGTCTTAAGTCACTGCTTTCCAGGAATTATATACAGAAGAAGCGGAGGAAGAAATACATTTCACAGTTACCTTTGATTGGTCTAACTGTGTTTAAAATCTTTCAAGTACAGCTTCCTAGCATAGCTCTTAAGCTCATACAGAAATAAATTTTCAGAACCAACTGAAAGTTATCTCCTGTAATTTCTACAGGACTAGCCAAAGCTTACAGATCCCTGTAACAAAAAGGGTGATTGTTTTCACTGTAAGCAGAAGACCTGTGGAGCTCCTTGTCAAAAGATATCTTGGAAGAGTAGTTTAGAAATATATAGCTGTTCTAGGAGACACTAAGAGAGCTCAAGGATGAGAAAATTTTCCAAAAAACACAGACACAGCATTGATGGGGGAAGTCCTTGAGCTTTAAAGTGTTTGGGAGAGAGGCTGGGAGAGCACTTATCCTGTTCTTATATTCTTCACTAGATATGCTCTGTGGCTGCTATTAGTGCCCTGTGCTAGGTGTACCTGTAGTCTGACCCAGATGAACTTCTCTTACAAACCCAGGCTGCCATGTTCGTTAAAACAGCCCATCTATAATGCATGAAGATTAACCTTTCTGTGGCTGCTGTAAATGCCGCAGGAGGTTGTTTCTCTCGAAAGAGATGAGGCGAGGAATAACGTCAGCGAAGACCATGCCACCAGGTGAAAGCCCGCACTAAGCTCTCGGTGACGGGCTGTGCTGTTGCTTCCCCGACTGTCAGCAGCCCGCGGTTCCTTTGTCACCACTCCCCCGGCGGTTGCGGTGCGCCGAGCCCGCAGCCTGGGAGCGCCAGGAGCGCCGGGAGGCAGCCGGGCGGGCGGCAGGAGGGCTTAGGACCCAGGGGGACGGCAGCCTCCGAGTGGAAGGACCCAGGCTTTGGTGCACACGCCTCCTACCAAAAAAAAAAAAAAAAAAAAAAAAAAAAAAAAAAAAAAAAAAAAAATCATAGCCCCGTGGAGCTGGCGCTCGCTCATTCACAGTTTTCTAGAGAGATCTGAGCCTGAACCTGGGAACCGGGAGATCTTTCTCACCCACCCAGCTCAACGGCAAGGACACCTACAGGGGGAAAAAAAAACCCAAACATCCCACGCAGCCCCCCGCCGCCCCGAGGCAGGCTGCCTGGCTCTGTGCAGGTATTTGGATTTGTCTTTTCTCGGGTTGCGGCAGGGCGGCTCTCCGCGCTCCCGTCCCTCCCCCGCGCCGCCGGGCCCGGGCTGCGGCTTTTCAGCACCGCTGGGCGGACAGCTCCGGCCGTAGCCCCGCCGCGCTGCGGGCAGGGGCCTCTCCCTGCCTGCTCCCTGCCCGGCCCTGCCCCGCTCCTGCCTGCTGCCTACCTGCCCTACTCCCTGCCTGCCCTACTCCCTATCTGCCCTTCTCTTTGCCTGCCCTGCCTCCTGCTTCCTGCCTCTTCTGCCTTTCCTGCCCGTTTTTTCTCTGCCCACCTGCCTTATTCCACTGCTTACTACCGTCTCCTTGTCTCCTGCCTCCACTGCTTGCCTCCCTTGCCTGCACTGACTCCCTGTTCCCTGCCTCCTCCATCTCCCTCAGCTGTATGTCCTGCCTCTCTTCCTCCCTCCCTTGCTCCCTATCTGCCCTGCATCTTCTCCCTGCCTGATGCCTGCTTGCCCTGCCTGCCCTACTTCCCTTACCTCCCTTTCCTTTCCTGACTCTCATCCCTTCCCTGCTTCCTGACTCCCACCTACACTGTCTCTTTTGCCTCCTGTTCTTCTTCTCTTCTCCTTCTGCCTCTCTGCTTTCTACATTCTTGCTTTCTGCCTCTCCGATCTACTCTCCTCCCTGCTCTGCTTCCCTGCCTCCTTTCCTTCCTGCCCATATTTCTCTTTCCTTTCTTTCATACCCATCTTCCCCTCCTGCCCTGCTTCTTCATCAGCAGCCCTGGAGGAGGGTATGAGAGCTAGAAAAAAAAAGAACTTAACTCCCCAGGAACTGATCAAGCAGGGGAAAGAGTACAAGTTGGAAGGGAAAGACTAGATCCAATTTCAGAGCAGATGAGAAGTGAGAGGAATGGAGAGGGAAGGGTTAAAACTGGGAGTTAAGTTGCTGAGACCCTAACTAAGTACAGAGGGATAGAAGCATAAGCAGAGACTGTTGCCTCTCAACAAATTGATGCCTGTTTTGACCAGGTACATTCAAACCAGAGGGGGATGAGAGATTAAAGGAAGGGGAGAATGTTCAGGATTAGTCAAATGTTCAGCTTTTCCGAAGGCAAACAGTGATGAATAATGTGTGCAGTGAAGAAGTAGGGTGAATCATGCTTTACCCCATGGACTCTTTGCTGGAGGGAGTCAAGAATTAAGTTTTGGTTTTGCAAGCAGCAAGTGTTTTCAAGGAGGGTTTAATGCAGAAAATAGACACAAAGCAAATAACTGCTGGAGAATCCCCATGCATGCTACTGATTTGACTTTAATTCTGTCTGCAATGGTTTAATCCTGGTGAGGGTGAAGGGGGGTTGAAGAAGGCCATAGGAAGAAGGGAGCTTTCAGTTTAAAAATGCTGATTCCTAAATCTAAACAAGCTCCAGGAATAATGAAGTTAAGGGGCAGATGGCTAGTTGTTGTCCATCACTAAACAGTGACTGGATTGTATTTGGAAAGAAAAATTAAATTACAGAAAGGCTGCTTTCATGTGCTTTCTGAGTAATCAGATGGTAACGCGGATTTTCTCCAGTAAGAAAAGTTAATGCAATGCCAACATCTAAATGACAGATTATGTAACAGTATTATGTCAAGTATTGCATAGCAAAGGTAAGGATTTTCTTTTTTTTATGTAGTGATAAATCAGATAACCACACAGATCTTTCCCTGCTTTGCAGTCTGTACCCCACATTGAAGTTTGCGTGGACAGCTCATGTTGTCAGCACAATCAGGTCTGTT
The DNA here is from genome assembly GCA_016647715.1 of Pavo muticus. Taxonomy (NCBI): domain Eukaryota; kingdom Metazoa; phylum Chordata; class Aves; order Galliformes; family Phasianidae; genus Pavo; species Pavo muticus. Next base: position 1,713,598 of record JACDJE010000214.1, read on the forward strand.
AAGTATCTACTATAGGATGTCGCTGATTATCTTAAGAATTTTGTTGACTCATCCAGCTTTGAAAGCTATTGAGAATTTTCTAAAGATTAGACTCTTGTAAAATATATGCAAAACAATAATGTTACTTGTTCTAAAAACCTTGCCATGCTTACCTTACTATTTCATCATTTATGACTGAATCTGGTGCAGAGACCAGATTCTCTTATAATGAGTAGCACAGAGAGCTACAGAGTAGGAGTAAGCAGTGCAGTTGGCAATAGAGGGACTGCAGAATCAGCCCCATCACAATGAGACATAATTAGGTAAACTGTGCTTTAAACACGGAAAGTGTTGCAACAAAGTATGTAACAACAGCCTCCTTGTCTTTCTAAAGCGGGCCCTGTCAGTGAGAGTACAAATTATCAGCCTTGTAAAAAGACGGAGAGTATTTCCTTCAAACTAAGGAGCATAAGCACAGTTTTTAATTTAAGTGAGGAGTTACTGAAGTACTTCTGCTATCGTCTGGCAAATTAGTATTATTTTCCCTCCTAGCCCACAGATGTGGTATACAGCACATACACAACCATAACAGGACAACCAGATCCCACTAATAAGAAAAAAGTAGGAACATCAGTCTTTTATGGAAAGTTCAGTGAGCAGTAATTCACATAGTTTTTGGCAGATATATTTAAATCCTTTACATGTCGGTATTATTACAGCTCTTAGGATTTTGTCTAAGAATTTCCAAAAGCTCTTTTTTATTATTATTAATAGGATTTGTAGAAATAAACTTAAGTTTAGTATGTTTGAATGCATAAGGTATCATCAAATTACATTAAACTTCATTTTGGCAGTGTTAGAAGAAATGTGCAGATCCATGTGTTTTTACTCCTTGAGTAGGTGTGGAAGAAAAAAGCACAGTAAAATTGTATGAATTCTTGGGTGTGGAAGTCCGCCTTTGTCTCCTCCCTCCCCGCCCCCCAATTGCCTTTCCTTCCCTCCATTTCTTTATTCTCACTTTCCTTTCTTCCTTCCTTCCATTCATCTTCCCACATTCTTTTCTCTCCTTTCCTCCTCTCTTCCTTTCCTCTTTCTGCCACCTTACAGAATGGCAGATGCCTTTCTCAGTCATAGTGTGTAAAGAAGACCTAAGTTTGCTACTGACAGGGCAATAATACACAACTGTTGCACTTAATATTTTTAAAGGTACACAGCTTTTATAATGTATAGCAAAACTCCCATGCAATTTGATAAACTTCATGTTATTGCAGTTGTAGAACTAAACGTCCTGACTGTTTATTTTGTTCCTTCTCTGTATATCTTTATACAGATGTCATAATACTATTTCTACAATGCATTAAGGAGTTTTCAGGCACCAGGATTATCATCCCATGCTATCATTTCTCCTCATATCTTAATTATCATGCTTGGGGATTAAATTTCATGTTTTACACACTGCTGATAATTTCTGCTGAAAGAAGATTCTATGCAATCGGACAAAGTGATTTCTTTGTTCAGTAGTGGCCAGGATGCTTTTTTCATGGTGGCGCTTCCAGTTAATGTCTAACATGGAATTCCCACACAGCCTGATGCTTTTTGACATGCCATAGGTCAGATGTCACATTCCCATAGGGATTAGCAGTTTATCTGTAGTTGGTGAAAATATAAAACTTTAAAATTACGTTCTGGAAATAGACTAAAGCAATCTTATTTAGTTCACCACTAATTTGCTTATCTTTTTTTATTATTATTTACAAGTTCTCTGAGTTTCCCTCCTCAGCATGTTGACAATAAGTTTTCGAATTTTGTGTCAGAAAATAGTGAGGCAATCTATTTCACATCTATCAGACAACCTTGTCTGTCCCTCCTGATGCCCATCAGTTTGTAGCATCAGCAGGACAGCTGCAGGCCAGTGTTGCAAGTATGCCTGCCCTATAGGCAAACAGAGCTACAAGGATCAGCTGAGTTGCTGCCACGTTTTGTGCTGAGCCATAGCTAAATTACCACTGTTGGACAGATAGATGTGGCCCAAGGGTAACCTGTAACTGACTCAAGCTGACAAGAAGTCTGTAATATGAGGGAAATAGGGATGTGTGATGTATTGTCTTCACTGAACTAAAGGAAATGTTAGGTTTTGCGCCTCAGCAAGGAGATCATAACCCTGGAAAGAGTGAGAACCATCAAATTCCCCACACAGCTGTTAGAGTCACAAACATTTCCTATTTTCATATTGAAGAGAAGCAACAGTTCCCTAGCCAACGTATATAGGAGCAGTTGGCCTTCAAGGAGGAAGGTTTGCAACACTTAATCCATTCAAATTCACTGGGAGAATTGCATCCCATTGGGAAGCAAGAGGTATGAATAATTTGAGCAGCAGTCAGGCTATGAGTTTGGGAAGCAGTGGCTGCTCTTGGAAAAACCAAAGGAGATGATATTCATTTTGGGTTCAGACTGTGCTACTAAAGTTTCACCTTACGCTAGGGAAGCAGGGAGCATTGCAGTCTATCATCTCCTCATTTCTTAGTGTGCAAAAACGTTTCACATTTTTCTCATGGTGTGGAGCATTGTTCATATAGTGGAAAGATTGCCCAGATGTTAACATGTATGCTTGCGGCTCAAGAGACATATGCTATATTCCCAGCTCTGTGAAATGTGTCCGCCATGACTTCAGGCAAATCACTCAGGGCATTGCTTTTCCCCACTAGCTGTGGCAGATGCCAAGATCCTGCAGCAAAGGACAAGAGAGAGTCGGATTTTCTCATTCCTTTTTTGAAATTAATTCATGGAGTCGGGGTACAGGCCTTTTTATGTCTGAGCACTCAATCTCCAGTTTGTATTCCTACTAAGGTACCCAAGACTTCAAAGTGCCAAAGAATCTACTTCTATGAGCTCAGCTATGGGTCCATCCTGCCCTGTGGAGTAATACCTGCTAAGCAGAACACAGCTTCTAATGTTTTCAATAGTTTAACATCCACATATATTTTTTTAAAAGTAATTTAATGAGATGACACCCACACGCTGAAATGAAATCATTCTATCTTACCATTTTCCCACTCTCTCAGCCCACTCTCTTCTGGCATGACTTTAGCATCTAATGTATGAATGTTAGGAATTAGGGATTACATAAGGAGACAAATCATAACAGTGGTGACTATTAACACCAGGTGAGGATCAAAGGTCAGTGCCTTTCCCATTTGAAAGCTATAGAAATGAACTTTCACATGGTGCATATCTTTGGATGGAATGGACAGAGGTTTCTAAAAATGGATGATTGAAGTGGATGGAGAAGGGCCAAATGGATATAAGGACTATATTTCAAGAGGCAAATGGTGTTGTAAAGACAGCAAAGAGGGCAAGAACAAAATGGTTCAGACAAGCATCATCGCCACTGAGGACAATTTTGGCCAGTTATCCAGGTGTTATAGAGCAAATAAGTGTTGAATGCTGATCCAGAAGAGAGCACTAGAGCATGTTAAGACCTTTGAATGGATAGTGCTATGTAGATACATCCTTAATATATTACCTTAATTTTAGTTAACAATTAAGTATTGTTTTTTTATTAAGCAAGACTTATTTCTGAGTCAGGCAAAAAATATGAACTGTTTATCTGAAAATTGTAACCAATTTACCATATTTTCTTCAACCTAAGCCCACTTTTTGTCCCTTGTCATTCTCTTGAAGAGAAAACAAATACACTGAAATGGTATGTGACACCACAATTTTGGTGAAATTTTCCCTTGTTTTTACTGTATTAATAAGCTGTTTCAAATTCTGGTAATTATCTTTCTTTCTTTAAAGCTGAGTATTGTTGCTTTGGAGGAATGATTTATTGTAGTGGCTGCTAAAAGACATTTGGAGAGCAAATAGTACCTTGGGAACTAAGAGTCACAACACAGAAAAACAGCTGTTGGGACTATAACAAAGAAACTGAGATTCTAACACATAGAAATAATATTCAAGACAGGGAAAAAAAAAAGGCCAGCATCATGGAGCTGTTGTATTGTGTCTGGAGAAGGGCCACTAAGATGATCAGAGGGATGGAGCACCTGTCCTATGAGGAAAGTCTGAGGGAACTGGGCTTGTTTAGCTTGAAGAAGAGAAGGCTCCGGGGAGACCTCACTGTGGCCTTCCAGTACTTGAAGGGAGCTTATATGTGGGACTGGAACTAACTTTTATCACTGTCTGATAGTGGTACAACAAGGGGAATGGCTTTAAATTAAAAGAGGGGAGATTTAGATTAGATGCTATGCAGAAAGTCTTTACTCAGAGTGTGGTGAGGCACAGCTTACCCATAAAAGCTGTGGGCGCCCTATCCCTGGAGGTGTTCAAGGCCAGGTTGGATGGAGCCCTGGGAAGCCTGATCTAGCCTGATCTAGTGGTTGGCAACCCTGATCATGGCAGGGGCTTGGAACCAGATGATTTTTAATGTCCCTTCCAATCCAAGCCATTCTATGATTCTGTGATACATTTGGGGGGGGAAAAAGAAAAAAGAAAAAAGGAAAAAAAAAGAGCAGAACAAAGATGTAAACACCTGAAAAACTGGCAGATGGATAGGAGTATACAAAACACCAGAAGAGTAGAAGAAACTGCCATGTGTGGGAGGGGGTGAAAATGAAGAAGGCACTTCTGCTATACCTTTGGGAATCAGGATAAATCAGTACCATTTGAGAAAGCACAATAACAATTAACCTGGGTAGCTACAGAACATTAAATTTGTTGTTAGGGTAAACAGAGGGAGAACCAAGTCACTCATTGATATAAATTAAGCACCTTGAAGTCAATGGTGCTAGACAGAACTACTAACCCATTATTTGTGCTGTCATTCAGATAGAAAGAACAATGTTCATATACATTTTGGATTATTTTGAAATATATAACGTTATCTCAATAAAGCATTCTAGTGCAAAGGTTGTTCCAGCTGTTAATGAGGATAATCTATAGATGCTGTAGCTCAACTCATTACCTGAAATCTCTGAAATACATTTAAAAATATTTCTTCTGTTGGAGATTTGTAAATTGTTTTTTTGGCAACAAAGTTTGACAGGAAAGGACCATAACTCTTTCATCTTGGGCTCATCCTGGGGATGAAGGGTGCTGATCCATTTAAATAAAGTAAAAACAGTAGAAAAGTTGATGATAATAACATCACTTTTGACACCAACTGCTCGGGAACCCTATGAGGAAACCTGAAGGGCTGAACTTTCCCTCCTTGGTCTACCTCCATTTCCTTCTGGAGCACATTGCAGTTAACCTCTCAGGAATTTTCCTCATTTCCAAAGAAGAGTCTTGGTGGAGGTGGGAGACTGAAAAGGAGCTCAGCAAAGCATGATTTTCCTCCCATATACTCTCACAAGAACTGTGAAACCACTGAGGTCACATTAAACTGCCACAAGTGACAGTGGTTCCAAATTCACATTCAAATTCATACAGACCGAGACTGAGCTGACACAGCCCCCACATCATCTCCCTGCTTCCACCTCTCCTCTGCCAAGCACCCTCGAGCACAGCCAGGTGCCTTTGGGCGCTGCACTACCCCAGTGACAGCGTCACACTTAAGTACACCTAACTAGCTCTGTGGAGATGATTCTAACTCAAAGCATGATTTATGCAGTAAAATGCTAATGCCACCGTTAATTTGAGATCTAAAGCACAGAAAATTGGCCTGATTTTCCCATGCTCTACATCAATTTTACATCAGCAGAATTCTGTTAATACCAGCAGAGTTATCCTAATTTGTGCTCATAAAGGCAAAAGGAAAACATCCTTTTTTGTGTGCATGCAACCCAGCTTTAATACAATCCATATTTCTGTAACAGTTAAGCAACCTGCATCCATAGATTAGCCCCTCAGGACTTCAGGGCATGTTTTTCTGGAGTCTTTCACACTCCGTAGAGGCTTGTAAAAGGCAGGCAGCCCTCTTTCCTCCTGTCTCTGCCTTCTCCTACTTTTTCCCAGGCTGATGATGAATCATTGGATGCTCTATCCTGCAGGTAGCTCTGTGTGTCTTCAGCTCCATAGCAAATACAGAAAGAAGCTGCTTAACAAACTCCCTTTTGTATCACCCATTGATAAGTTGCATGTCTGTTGCTGTTGAATGAAAATTTTTGGGGCGATTTTTCTTATCCTTCACCACATATGTCCTGTAAGAAAATATGCAGAAACACTCTGTATTCAAATTTAAGGATTCTGAGGCTGCAGCTATGGTATCTAAAATGTAGTTTATTTCAATGACAGGGAAGGTCACAGAACAAGGGACTTGGGTTTCCCCTGTGCTGATTAACTTCAAGGACCTGCAGTGTAACCTCAAGCACCTCTGACTAAGAAGTGCCCTGGCTGCTGCTGTCCCCTGGGTTTGATATGAGAGTGCTGAACCCAGGGGAGCAGTGGAATGGAACAGTGTTTGCATTATAAATAATTCATGATTTTCCAAACAGCTCTCTTGAGATATAATAAAGCGTATCTTTCACTCAAGAATTTCCGTTTAATTTTTAAATCCAATTTTTCTTTTTTTTTTTTTTCCAGAAATTAGTGAGAGAGATAAATCAGTTAGGCAGTGGCATTTTTTTTTGTTTGCTTGTCTGTTTTTGCGATTCCTAAAGTACTGGATGGATCTTTATCTTCCTTCACGCACATTTCACAGAGGAACAGACCTTGATCTTATTTCACACAAGTGTAACTACACAGACTTCGATGACAGCCTCTTGCTAATTATGTCACTGAAATGTAAGGGACTCACTGCATCGTTTTGCTCATACATAACAGCTTAAGCAGCTCCTCTTCTAACACTCATAAAAACAAATTCAAGGTAAAGTACAAAAATAAAAACGAAATTCAGAACAAGGTGTTTGAGAAAGCTACAAGATTCTGAAGACAAGAGTTTGGCATCAAATGCATCTAAAACACCAACCCTGTCAGATTAGATTCATCAAACACTTTATTCATGGGAAGTTTCCCATGAAGATATTCTAAGTCTCTATGGGAAATATTTTGGTGTGGTTTTACCAAGCAGAAAACACCCCTGATGTTGGTGGAGTTCTGTTTTATTTTTTAGCAGTTTCATGAGTAACTCAGGGGCTAGTTAAAGGAAAGCTACAGGCTGACAGTACAGGTGATAAAAACAAGCAAAGCAAGTTTTCATATTTTGCAGGTATGCAAATGTGCAAATTTAAGAAGCTGAAATGTTGCTTCTCTTAATGGTTGAAAGAAATTACTATTAATTTTACGGTGGTCATTCTGGACTTGAAGTTATGGAAAGTTGGAACTTTTATATGGCAACTTTGCAAATAGTATTTTAATGCCAAAATGATATGGCATATAATTGTCAATTAATAAGGGTGCCTTACTGAAAGATTAAATATATACATTCAATATATCAGTGACTGTCTTATATTAACTGTACTCATTCTGAAATTATTTTGCTTCTATCCTCTTACATATGAAGCCTACAAAACAATTTCACTGCTATATAAATTTCAAAAACGTGTTTATATAAGCTTTATATACACATCTAATCTTTTTAAAAAAATTGACTTTCTTTTTCTTTTAGAAAGTGATGGAATAAACAACACATTCCTTTGGATGAATTACACAGCATATGAACTGCCAATTATTCTTTGTGCAGGAATAAGGAAAACCCTTCACTTTCATTTATTAGATATCAGCTTGAAAACAAAAAACTTTTGAATGGCTCGTGGTCACAGCAGACCATTAATTGAATGGGATCAGAACTTCTCCTACTAAAATATCTGAAGTCAAGGATTTGGAAAAGAGATTTTTGCAGCGATGACCCATTTACAAGCTGGACTTAGTCCAGAGACTATAGAGAAAGCCCGCCTGGAACTGAATGAAAACCCAGACATTTTGCACCAGGATATCCAGCAAGTCAGGGACATGATCATCACGAGGCCTGACATCGGGTTTTTACGTACAGATGATGCCTTCATCTTGAGATTTCTCCGAGCCAGGAAGTTTCACCAAATGGAGGCCTTCAGACTGCTGGCTCAGTACTTCCAATACCGCCAATTAAATTTGGATATGTTCAAAAATTTCAAGGCTGATGATCCAGGCATCAAACGGGCTCTGACTGATGGGTTCCCAGGAGTACTGGAAAATCGTGACCACTGTGGAAGGAAGATTCTTCTGCTTTTTGCAGCCAACTGGGATCAGAGTAGGTAAATGTAGATAGTGTCCTTATCTTTTTGCATACATTTACACTCAACTCATAAATGAATAATTGTGATCATTTTTACAGCAGAAAGGTCATTTTTTGTAAAATATTTTGTAACCATGAGTCCATTTCACTAAAACTTTTTTCCAACCTAATCACCTCTCATTCTTCAGATTTAACGCCATTAAGAACCAAGGGTATATCAGAGTATCAAATAAATACCTTGTGGGATTTGTTTGTTTTTATATTTTATTTTGTTTTGTTTGTTTTTTCCACAAATATTTCCAGGTTTTAGTCAGATAGTGTTGGCTTGCTATAAGTACATTAATGCCTATCATATAATTACTTCAGTAATATCATAGATTAGCTTAACAGGTTGTCAGAAAGCAAAACATACTCATAGCTGTTCTGACCATATTTATCCTATCTCCAGACTTATTTGCAGATGACTTTTTCATTTTAATCATGGCAGGAATTACAGCTTCTGTTATATCTCCAAACCGTATCATCATATCTAAGCACTCTGGCTAGTTTATACTTGTTAATCTGATAAATGGAAGATTCATGCAAAGCATATTTTCTGTTCAGGTCATTTCTTTACAGAGTATAAGCAAAGATATCTACCAGCCATTATTATAAAATAATGTTCTTAAATGTTGACACGATTAGTCATTTTTCACCACCTATTTGAAGTGATATAAATACAAAGAAAAGGCGATATTCTCCAAATGTCATATTTGCATTGTCCTCTTTGTCACAAGTTATTTCATTCCATTTTCCATGCCATAAGGGTGAAATGGAATTAATCAGCTGTTATGATTCCTATGTCTAGTACTATATCTGCTGATTTTCGATAAAAATCACACCAAATAACTAAATTCAGATTCAAGATTTGAGCATCAAAAATTCTGAAGAGTTCCAGGAAAGAGTTTGGCTTGGCAGAGTCCTAAGCTGTCCATGAAAGCGTCTTTCATCCTTAGAAGTCAATAGATTAAAGCTTTGCATTTACGTTACAGAAACAATTAGAGATCAGTATATCTGTGCCTGCATTCCTTGTTTTCTAAGAAAATCTTTCATCTCCTTGTGAAAAAAAAGTGTTCAGAAGTGCTTCTAATTTTCTTTTCATGCACAGATACAGTAAATAGATGTACAGAAATACAGTTTTGCATGAAGAAAAGTATTTGGTGAAATCAAGATCTGAAGCTGGTGATAAAAGTCTTACTGAGTACAATGGGGCCAGAGTTTATCTCCTGACTTTCTGAAACATGAACTTCACTTTCTTCCAACCATAGAACCCTTCCTTTAGCAATTGGGCTAGAAAGAAGGATGAATAAGCAGGTATCTTGAAGTAATAGAAAGCATCAGCTTTACTGGACAGTATTGTGGCTCTCCTGGTTGCATCGAGGGATTTAGGTATTACATGTGTTCAGATTTCTGATCCCTCAACAAAATTAATTCATATGATTAACCTCATCCACCAGAACCTGTTCTGGGAAAGTTGAGAATGCTGTTGTCAAAAGCTCCAGCACTGGTTTTTTCCAGCTTCACCTTCCAGCTGCTATATTGTGTTAATTTAAAGGGACCACCGTGTTTTCAAATCAGTGTCCTAAATATGTCATCTTTTAACCTTGAATTCACTGGGAATGCTGCTGCATTTTTGGGAAGTTACTCTCTGGCAACAAGATAGTACCTTAGATGCTCTACAGTAGTGGTCCTTGTGTTCACTTTTGATCCCGGTGTTAGTAAAACAGCTAAACCTCTTTTCCTCGATGGCAAAACAACCATTGTATTGTTCACGAGGTAAGAAAATACTTGTGGGAAGTCAACACAACAAAGATAATGTTCTGTAAAGTACCACGCTAGTTTAACAATTTGCAATATGTTCATGCTGCCAAAGGTTAAACAGTTGGAATTTATGTTTTCTCAGAATTAGAAATATTTTCCAGGTTCTTTCTATTCTGCATCATTCTTTTGTAAACCTTTCCCATCATCTTAGCATTGTTGCTTATGTGCAGATGGATTAAGTGATTAAAACTTTAGTTAAGAAAACAACATGTGGTAACACTATGTCACATTTCTCTTTGGTAGTTCTCTCCTTTTAGGTATAAAATCGCCAGCTTTCATAGCTACTCAGTCACATTATGAGCTCATGTTCAGCTCAAATTTGCTCCCAAGTCACTGTTTCCCAAAATAAAAAAAAACAACACTGGTAAATGTGTCATCCGTTCTCATCTATAATGGGGGCACAGTCTAGCATGTGATTCACACTCTTCTGCAGAGCTAAACTTGTTCTCCTCCTTGATTATTGTTGCATGTTTTTTGTGACATCTGCAAAGCTCACTGGTGAGAATTTTGCTTGTACATGGTTGAAAAAATTAGTGATTATTGCTTTGACCAAAACCTCCTCGATGGCTAGGAAAAAAGCACTAGGATTGATAATTCTTATCCATAGGTCACTACCTGCACTACCTGGCACCATTGTACCAGGCTTTCTTTCATTTAGCTGGTTTGGTTTTGCTCCTTTCTTTTTAGAAAGTTTTCTTAAAGATAATGTCTTTACTTTCTCTCTAAGACCCATGTAGTAACTTCTGAATCTGTTCTTTAATGTTAAAATATGATACAGAATGAAAGACTTCAGGATATTGAATAAATGAAAATGGTCAGATGGATAGAAATGAAAGATCAGATTAATTTCATTTTGAGGGAGAGGAAAAATGTTGAGATGTATTACTGTACATGAGTGAATCCTTGCAGGAAAGGGCCATCATTCACTATGTTCAGAGGTGCAAAATAATCTAACTGCAAGGCGTGAACTCACCCAGAACTCATGTACACTTCACATATACCACATCTTACAGAGAAAGCTATTTGTAAATAGAAATCATGGAGTATTAAAGATAGGTAAGTATGTCTAACTGATCTTGCCAAAAACTTGTTTGATGGACTAGCCTGCAATATGAAAAATCAGTTTGTAAAACAAATACATATGTAAATGCATGTAGGTTTGATGGGACTTGAACAAGGATTTCTCATAAATGCATATGCCATGTTCTAGATTACAAGTGCTCCTCCTCACAGCTTCTCATTTCCTCAGTCTCACCAAACTAAGCCCTCACCCCCCTGATGCACCTTGTGTAAAACTGAATCTTTTAAAGAAGCCAGATAAAAATGTGTTTTCAGCTGTTAGATTGAGGAAACACTTCACTAGCAACCACAACTGTTCCGAGGTTGGCTGCTGCGTTTTGATATACCTTGCTCATACACCTGAGAAATAGTGGCTTTAGGTGAACAATTCAGTGGCAGGCATTCACTGATATTTGAAGTAAAGATATTTCCTTCAAGGTTTTTCAGACGGAGCAAAATTTAGTTTTGTGTAAAGAGCCAGCACGAGGGCTATCACTGTTCATGACATAAGTTACATATTGACCCTTTGCAAGTAGAGCCTTGGGGCAAAGGACCGGAAGACTGCCCACTGTCTTTTACAGCAAAATGGTAATTTTTTTTTCATAGCTGGACTGTCAAGTCTTAGATGCTGTCAAATAGCTTCAAATATTCTGTAAGGAAGCCAGAAGGGAAAACTGCTTTTTTTACAGTATGCATTCCCAAGTCAGCTGCTAGCCATAAATTCTCTTTTATTTACCAAGGAGTCCCAAATGCAAGATACCTACCATTCTGTAAAAAAGTGTATTGAGATAGGCTGAAGGGCAAGGAAATACTCTGACATAGTGGTAAAACAACAGCTATAAATATTTTAAAGGATCTTGACAGAAAAGATGACATCCTTGTTGAGTATGTTCATAAATGGTGTAGCTGCAAGGATGTTATCCATCAGCAGATCCTATTTGAATGAATGAATGTCTCCAAGGCCGATTATTCCAATCTATTTCAAGGATAATCTCAGGTACTTACTAGAATATGATGGAATAAACATCTTTTGAGACTGATTTATGGTCACAGACAAACTTGGCAATAACTCAGCCTCATAGCGGTTTATTATGAGAGATTACCGCTGAAATATGATCAGCCCTAACACCAGAATAATTTTTACATAGCATGTCTTTGTGTTTGGTTAGGGGATGCTGATTTTATGCTGGGAGATTCTTACACTAATGCAATCTGAGGTCATAATTCAAATGTCACAGTGACCAACAAATTGCCTGGAAATGCAATATATTAAAAATAATTCATGTTGCATTACTACATTACTAAGCTTGTCTGAAATGGTAGCAGAATTTGGGGTAATAAAGAAAGGAAGTATAACAAAAGCAGAATACTAATTTCAAGGAACAACAAATGCGCAAATTAAATGTTGGACAAAGAAGAGCAAAACAAGCTCTGCCATGAAATGTTTTAATTTACTCAGAGTCAGCAACTTAATTCAGTTAGTACAGTTTATTGTAGAAGCCAAGTTTGGGAAAGCAGTTTGCAGCCTGTATGAGCGACAGAAGGATGACATACAAAAATGACAGTCCTGGATAGGGCTGAGAAGGGAATCAAAGAAGAAAGAGAAAATGTCATAAAAAGAGGAAGAAAAACAACAGCTGGGAAAGTTACAAGACATATGTTGAAGAATAAGATAAGCCTGACTGAAAGGAATAAAAACCAGTGGAATGAGTTAGGGCAATCTGACACGAATTGAGAGGAGAGAAAAGGTGAATGAATGGTGTGGGGATGAGGACTGGATCGAAGAGCTGTGAATGGTTCCAGCGAGAGAAACAGACAATTGTAGATGGTGTAAGGGATAATAAAAGGAAATGAAGCACCAACTGGAAGATCGCTCTGTGCCACTTCTCTCCTATGAAGAAACCAAACCTAATCCCCAAGCTTTATAAGCCACAGAAGATAGATGATTAAGAAAAAATACACACAAACAAACACACATGCAACAAAAATGTGCACGTAAACAAGCCTCCCTTCCCTGGCTGTCTGAGAAGAATAAAATTTTGTGTGAGGGTTTATGTCTGGGTGGCAGAAAAGAGGAACTTCAGGCAGTTGTGATAGGGAGGATTCTGAATACCTTGTCTCTAGAAAATGACTCATGTTGCTGCGTGAGCATACATGTCATCCATACAGCTTTCTCCAGATCATGATTTATTTTAGATTCTTTCCTCTGAACTCAGAGCCCCTGTATCAAATGCATTTTACATTAAAATAATCACTTTTTTTCACCACAACCTGGTAGGTGCCAAGCAAGCAACTTCCTCTTTTAGCAGCTTCAAAGCAGCCCTGGGGATGCTTGGGAATTGCTGATGTTAGTCTGTGCAATTCTAGAGGAATTACAGTGGATAACATGAATTCAATCAGGATGTGCATGGGGGTATGGGGGTGTAGGGAATGCTGAGCAGCGTGTGAGGGTAAATCTTGCCTTGCCACCACATTTGCCATGTTTAGGGTGTTTGTCTGCCTTGGTAAGGCTGGAGGATGTGGAAGACATCAGATCCTGAGGCTGTATTGGTATGCATAGTTGGGATGCTCTTGATTATTTCATGAAAGAATTGCCTGCCACAGGCACCTAAAAATCTAACAGACTGACGAAAGGTGGAGGCTGAGATGAAAGATGGAGGATATTGAATTACAGAATCACAGAACAATATAAACACAGAATATCCTGAGTTGGAAAAGACTCACAATGATCATTGAGTCCAACTCAGGTCTCCAAACAGAAACACCCAAAATTGAAGCCCTCTGACTGAGAGCATTATTCAAACACTCCTTCAACTCTGGCAGCTTGTGGCAATGACCTCTGCCCTGTGGAGCTTATTCGAGTGCCCAGTCACTCTCTAGTGAAGAACCTTTTCATGATATCCAACCTGGCCCTCCCCTGACTCAGCTCCATGTCATTCTCTGACAATAAATGGATTAAAGCCATTCCAATAAATCAGCTTAAAACTCTAATTGCTAAAACTCTTCAGTGCAAGATATTTTGCTTCTTTTGACATGGTTAAGTCAATAAAACAGGTGGAGCGGTATAATTAATATGCCAGGAAAGGAGCCATGACGGCTAAAGAGAAGAAAATGGAATCATTCCTTGAGGAAGATGAAAGTCTTGTCTTCAGTTCTGCTTGAACTCACACAGTTGCTGTTTTTAATAAGTGCAACAACTATAGAGAAAATAAAAAGCCGCTATACCTTGATCCCAGGCCATGATATTTGCAGCTCTGGAAACATCTTGAAGTTTCCATTTGTAGTGGGGGACAGAGGGCAGAAGAAGCTAGTTAGCCTCCTCCTGGAACTATCTTCTCTGTAACTGCCTATTTTCTGTTCATGCTGAGCAAACTTGCATCAACAAAAACTCATTTTTAAGAGAAAGGTAAAATGTAAGTATTTTTTTTGGAACTTTTTCTTTCTCGAAAGATGGAATTACTTTTTCACTGCAGACATGCAGTGGACAACAGGTCTGTGTACACATTAACATACAGGGTGCCAGTTATCTTGCATTCTTGTGGTTTAAATCACAGCATCAAGCAGTGTTATGTCGCTACAGAGATCAATAACAATCTATTTGAAAAATGGATGTGGATAAAGTGCATAATATCCCATGACACATCTTCAGAGAACTGAAATTCAGGATTTGATTGAAACTGGAAAGTTCTATACTATTGATTTATATGTCATCCTAAGTAAAACTGCTTATTTAAAATGTTTTTCTTTGAATTTAACATTAACTTGATTTTATGAAATATCAAGATGTAATGAAAAATAATTCCTTGATGTCCATGGCAGAAGTTCAATGGTGACAAGTGAAAGAGCTGCCATGTTTTTGAAGCAACAAGTGAAGAGATGCCGGAGTAATTCAGAAGTGCAGAAGAACATGGAGCAGGAGCAGTCAGGCTGACTGAACAGCACGCACTCCAGGGCCTACACCTCTCTATGCATACCACCCTCTCTTCGTAGAGATTTTATCTGAGCATGACTGAGATGTACTCTAATTTATGGAAGTTCTTGGACACACAGCCTGGACCACTGTCAGCTTGGCCAAACATCCCAGTCTTATATGCTAAATATGCATATATAAGGGTATATGTGGTGCCCATACTCTGAGTGCTGGGATGTATATTAACACACTGCATATATATAAGTTCTGACCAGGAAATTTCACACCTGAACCTTGCCTTACCTAAAGAATCTCCATCCTTCCCTATTATCTTGGACTTGTGATCCTCTAAGCTGTTGAAGCTTTGTGAGGCTTCTGAACAAGAATGTATTGCCTTGTTTTTGCAGGGATAATCCTACCCTCTGTTGTGCAAGTACAAAAGTAGAAGTGTGATTTATATAGAAAGAGAAAAGACTGCTGAAAAATTCTGCTTTCAAATGCACTACAAAATTCATTTGAAAACTGCAATAATAAAAGAGGAGGAATAAACTCTGACCTAGGGAGAGACAGTAGAAAATCATTCCACTTGTTCAGTATTCATTTGTATGTAAGCCACTTTTATCTGGCTACTGCAATCTAAATTAAGTTTCACTCTGATAAAGCTTTAAATTCTGCTTTAATAAAAAAGAAATTTGCAAGTCTGGAAGAAGGGGCAATTTGTGTACAGTGCAGCTGCTTTTTTTTTTTTTCCCCAACATCTTATTCTCTGCTAAAATACATGCACAGGTATATGTGGACTAGAAGCAATGGCCTCAAGTTGCACCTGGGGAGATNGGGGAAATAATGTACCAGAGCACAGCATTCTGAGAAAACTAAGTACTAAGAAACCACAGAGGACTGATGTGAGTTTTAAAATGTGCTTTATTTTTCCTTTTGTGATTATGATATTTGAACTCATACTTAAAAATTGATTATAGCCCATTTTGTCTGCTGATCTTGTACAGTGTCAGTTTGAGAAAAGGTAAAAGGAACTGTGATTGTTTCTAATTTTTCTCTGCAAGCTGGAATTTCACATTTTTGTTCCACAGTTACTTCATCTGTTTTGAGAAAGCCAGTCTGAACATAATTGTATTTCTAAATGAACTGGGTCAGCCTCATTAATTTGCTCACATTGTTGATTTGGAAAAATGTCCACCAGGCTTATTGTGCAGTAGAGAGTCCTTCTAAGCCCAACTTTTTTCTTTTTTTTTTCTTGAAATTCTCTCAGAAAGCCATATTTTGCATCTTCAAGATCTAAAGAGGTGTCAAAGAAATCCCATACACCCAAGGACAGCTCACTTCCTCACCTGTAAAGCAGGATGTGGTTGTGCCTCTTTCTGGATAAGAGCAATTTTTGTTACACTTAACCACTATTAATTTATATAGTGGCAGTAAAATCCACTGGAAAAGATCTTTATCTTCCTTTAAGCTGAACTCTTTTGCTCTATTACTGTCATTCATACAAAATAACACTTAGTAAAAGACCATTAAAGAGCTGAATATACTTGATTTCAGTATTTCCCCTTCAAAAGGAGAAATGCCTCACTGGTGTTCTTACAGTAGCAGTTGTCACTCATACCTTTCATACTGTCTGTATAATTGAATTCAACGCTAGCTCCTAAGATTTCTCCTACAATGTGCTGTGATCCAAACTGATGTTTTCCACGACCTTTGATTTCTACTTACTAGTCATAAGATTCATTGGGTTATGTCATCTATTTTCTTGGTTGTCAAACTGAAGAGTTGCGTCAATGGAATTCAGTTCACCCAGAACAACTACTGTCAGCTGCTTTTGTCACAGGAGTTCTGATGCCCAGTGAAGTCTGGGACAAACCTGGAGAATGTTAGTAAGAAGACACACCTTTTTTTTCTAATTCCACTGATAACCTTTAATTTGACTCATCGTTCTTGGTTGGATTGCATCACATTTTATATCTTGTTAAAGATTTGATGAAGTCTGGAGTCTTCTACAACTGCGTCTTGTTTATATTTTCAGTGGATTTCTGGAAAAAAAAAAAAAATATATATATACATATCTGCGCTCTTAGGGGGAAATGAAGATTGCTATTAATTTCTTCACTTCCTCCAGTGATGTTGCATGAAGTATGATCCACTCAAAAGTGGCTAGGATGAAAACTGCCTGTTTTTCTTGGTCTTCATGGGGCTCTGTATAATCTTCAGCATAACTATGCAAAGCAGTTTCTTTGTGTCTGACAGTGTCACAATCCCAAGCACTTTTGACCACCTTCTCTATTTCATTTTTTTTTTCTAGTCCTTCTTCTCTCCTCAGTTGCGTCATTATTGCAAGTTTTTTTCAATTTTTTCCTTTACTTTTGAGGAGATCTGCAAATAACTTTTTTTCTGGACTGTTGTCTTATGAATCTTTTTAGCATCTGTTTCAAGTTCCCCAATGATCATTTCTACATCAATAATATCAAGTTCCTTCTTGTCAGCAGTATCAAAGTCGCCTATTGTTCCAGTGGGAAACCTCTTTGATATGTAGCTCTTGACACATCTTTTCATTTGCTTATAAGAAATTCTTAGAATATTTTCATGTCTGTCTTGCATTGGCCCTCAGGAGCTTCAACTAAAATAATTTATAACTTTCTGTGACTGACATCTCTTTTGTACGTATTTTTAAAGTCTGCTACTTTCTTTGCCTAGATTTAGGTACAGAATGAACATAGGTATATACTTTTTCCTGATTTAATAACCATTCGAAGAGTTTACTAAGATATGCTTGTGTTTCTACTTTTTGCAACTTTTTATTTTCATGCCTTGACATTTCTCTTAACCAATATTTCTGAAGAGACTCAGCTTTGATTATTTTCATTTGTTGATGATGTCCCACATGGCTTCATCAGTCTATTCTCGCTGTTCTAGAGACCATGGAGCTCCAAGCTTTTTAGTAACATGATTCTTTTGCATCATCCTCTATGACATATAAAATGTCATTTTTACTGGAGAAAGATTGTTAAATCTGGAAACTTAAATGTTCCTGATTGTGTTGTTCACAAATTATTTCTTTGCTTTCATTGGTGACAGTGCTACTCACTCTGCTTTTCCATTTTATTCCTCCTGAAAGGAGAAATAAAACACAGTCACTCTAGTTCTCCATGATGCCATCTGGTGATACCACAACTACTCTGTAAATGTGGACATATACATTTATAATGTATGTTCTTTCAGTTGAAGATTCATAAGCCTTTTCCCACCATCTTCATGTGAATCATTTCAAGATGTGCCACTACTGCAGTCAGTCACAGCCTTTCTCTGTGTGCATTCATTCTACAAAGGCCAAGGAACATGCCTCACTCACTTAAAAAAGTCCACTGGGATGTCTGTTGTATATTTCTTTTTCTTCTTGATGCTGTGCATTTGTTAGGGCCATAGTGCTGAATGACTGCCACTGTCACAAACAGTGTCTGGAATGTCATGCATAGAGCTCTACCCCTATTTCTTTCTCAGTTAAGTCACTATTCACCATGATGAGGACAGCTCTGTTCCTACTGGGTAGATTCAGCCTTCCACAGTCTGCTCCTGACCATCTGAACTCTCTTGATTATTCAGTTTTCCTGCAATTTCTTCCGATGTGTTTTGTCCTGTAGAGTCAAATCTATCTTCAAAACGGGACCCACCAACAGAATATTTTTCAAAATATGAGCAGTTCTCCCAGGCAAGTTTTGATTCTCATTTGTCAAGCATGCCAAATTTATACTACCTGTAACTCTAATGACAGGAGATGGAGGGGGACCATCCTTTGACCTTAGGCTTCATGGTGATTTCAGGTTAGGCACTAGGAGAGAAGTAACTTGGTGCATACCTTTTGTGTTCATTAGCTTGTGGTGATCAGCTGAAACTTCATTACCTGCAAATTCAAGCACAGAGAAGGAGTCTGCTTCTCAGCTGAATAACTAAATCTTTTCAACACAGAGAAGGAAGCAAGTTTCTGAATGAACTTTCAGGCATCCTGCTACATTATTCAGATGTCTCTGGATTGATGAATACTCCACAAGTACTCAGTGTTTGAATATGCATAAGCAATAATATAACCTTTGTAATTCTGAACTCAACACTTTCAGAATATATATGCATTGGTGAGCAGCGTTATTTGATTTTAGCTCTACTGTTTGATCTAGTCTTCATTGAGGTCTGCTGTAAGTGTGATTGTTTGCAAACCAAAGGACCAATTAAATAATTTTGTTGGAATTGTCTGAGGTAAAGTATGTAAACATGCCATTCAGTTAGCTTATCAAAAATCTTTTGGAGAAGTGTAGTATAAAAATATCTTCAGGAATATTAACAGATATTTCAGTGAATTCTTGCTTTGCATGTAAAAGTGGCCCTGAAATTTCATGCAGATAACAGGAATTGTAAGTGGCAAAATGATACCCTGCAAGAATATTTTTTCCAGATATAGATAAATGGTGAAGTGACCAAAAAAAAAAAAAAAAGTTGTAGGTTAGTAAAGACTAGCAAAAATTGTGGAAAACAATGGGAATAATCTAGAAAAGCAGAATTTATTATGAAAAAAAGATAAAACCCAATGAAGTCTAAGTCAGTGCAAGAGCATTGTATTTAATATGTGGCCACATCTTGTATGCAGATCCTTCATTCTCTCATATCTATATGCAGTTTCTTCTGGGTTTTCAATTACTGTTAACCTTTTAAGAAAAACATCAAGTCATTATGGACAGCACAATTAAGAAGTGTACTTACTGTGCAGTGGTGGTCAGAAAAGTTAATAAGATGTTAGGCTGAATTAAGAATGAGACAGAGAATAAATAGGAAAAGATAACATTCTTTTATGTATGATATTCCAAACTCACCTCGGATGCTGAATTCAATTTACATTGTATAATCTCAAAACAAGGGAATATAATAAATGCAACAACCCCCCCCAAAAGAGCAGCAGAAGGAATTCATTAGAGTTTTGAATGAGTGAGGTAATCACATCAAGACAGAACAAAAAGTCCAGGACTATTTAAAATGGAAAGATGTTAAAGAAGTAGTGGAAATATAGGTAGAATTATATAGAGAAAAAATGATTCAATAGACACTTAATCAGTAATGTCATTTGTACCTTCTTATAATAATAGAACAAAGGAGCTGTATAATTGCTTTCTGCAGTTAGACAGTAGCTTCATAATGTTCAAAAGAAAGTCCTTTCCTTTTCTGTAATGAAAAATTAACTTGTGGAACACAACGATGCAAGAAATTGAGCAAATAGCTTAGTGTAATTCAAGAAAGGATTGTAGTGCGGGGAGGCAATAAGAAAAGGCTATCAAGTCATCAATCCTAATGCTTCTAACCATAAGCTATCCATGTGACAGCATTCTTGTTGTTTCATCATTACTACAATTATGCTTTGAAGAAACAGTGTCCTCACAACACTGGTAAAACCAGAATGGTTTGAGACAGTATCCTGAGCTGTGACCATCAGTTTGTTCCCATGTGTCATCTCCTAAATCCCCAGCAGTGGATATCACTAACCTGGAATCTCCATGAATGCACTCTTTGCCCATCTTCTCATGGTCACTCCAGGGGAAATCGTATTTGAGACTATCCATTCACATTACTGCAGCTGCTCTGTAATATTGTTTTTGTGGATATGTTTAGAGGTGGTAGTGTAGGACTTTTAATAATTTGCAGAGTATTGTAACACAGTGCCAGTTTTTTACCTAACCAGCAAAGGGAAAAGTGAATGTCACTTCTCATTTTTCCCCATGCAGGTTCCTTTGGTGGAAGCTGGTCATGCCAGGGGTCTGAAGAGTTCCATCCTCTGCACTCCCAGTCACAAAATACAGAGGCTGTGAAGGTCTCTGTTTCTCAGCTGAGATGCACATAAGAAAGGGTCGTTGCACAGTCACATTAACATCAGGGACAAAGTATTCATCTGACAAGCAAGCCCACAATATGAATGAGTGTATGTAGGAGGAGATTTGTAACACATGCTTGAATGCAAAGTGTGCATTTCAGGGTTTATTGGTTGCTATGGAGTTCAACTGAAGTAGAAGGTGTAGGCAAAACACCTCATAGTACTTATATACAGAAGAACCTCAGGCTGAAACGTAACATGGTAAATATTTCTGTATCTTTAAGAAAGCCACTAAGAGGCAATTTCTGGATGATAAATGAATAAACTAATGCAGGCTTTTTTCCTGAAAGCTTGTCCATTTCTCCTTCATTGGCAATGAAGGACTAGATGATCTTGCAAGGTCGTTTCCAACCTTGTGATTCTGTGATTCTGTAATGGCAGAGGCATCCAGCTCACTCCAAGGATGAATTCAAAGCCAGCCAGATTTCTGTGGGTGACTGGCCTCCATTCAGTTATACATTAAGCAGTGAATTTCTAATGCTGTTAAACATAGTGCAGGTCTCATCTTAATCTATTCCATTCTTTGCACACAGTACATTGCTGGACTAAGCGCTTCCACAGAAAAAAAGATCATTACACTTCTCTATCCAGCCTCTTATCCTGGATATAAAGTTATTTGGGAATTTTATTTATAGGCTCACACTGATGCTATCTGTTCACTAAAAGCAGGAGTTTCACTCAATAGGAATTTCACATTCACATATTCTACTTCCACAGAAAAATAAAAAATCTGTTATTTGGTATGACAAAGAAAGGGGTTGTGCCCTACAGTATAAGAAAAAATTCTCATGTTGTTGTGTATAGAATTTCTCCTGTTGGGAACCAGGGAATTATTCATATTTTTGCAGCTTATGTTTTCAAAGAGCTTTGAATTGTTTTACAGAGAAAGTTACCCATGGCTGGTCAAAATATTTGTTATGAACATTTGCTGTGAATGTAATCCATTTGCTTTGTAAATCTTTGACAAGTCTTGCTAATATCTGTGCTCATATACGCTATTCATATCTCACACAGATGAGACAAGTGCTTTTCAGCACGAGACAGCTGTGAGCTCCTCTGCTCAGCTGTTCATCTTCTCTAGTGCATGATCAGTCAAGTGAGTCACCAAGTTTATCCACGATTCTCCATTTTGCAGTTATTCTTCCTAGTTTTCCTCCAGTCAGTGGCTGCCCTGAGTTCTGTACAGCTCATACATGGGGTTTTTTTCTCATCAAAAGGCCATCACATGTAAAGATCAAGTCCCACAGTGGTTGGACTGACTGCCATCTCCTTTCACTGGTGGAAAGGTAGGGTAGCTACTCATGATGTGCAGGGACTTGTTATGAACCAATGCATAAATTGGCTTCAAAAGCCAACACTGACTAGATTCCAAGGGTTCTTCCATGCATACCATATTTTGGCTGTGTGTGGGAACAATTCAAAGCATTTCTTTCCTTCTCCACCAGCACTGATTCAAGGTCAGGCTGGAACAGGCTCTGAGCACTTGATCTAGCTGCAGCTGCCCCTGTTCACTGCAGGGGAATTGGATTAGATGATATTTAAGGGTCCTTTCAAATTAAAATGATTCTATGATCCTATGATATTTAGTGTTATTCATATCTCCCTTTCTAAATCTTTCCTTGCAGCTACTCCAGTTTTGGTTATCTCAGATAATTTGAGGTAACCTGCCCACATTTTTCTGCTCCTTCTTTCCAATTCCTCTCATGCTGTTCAATCTCAGTAGAAATACTCCTGGAAGCACAAAGACAACTTGTTCCCCAGCTAGAAGCTAAGGAAGCATTTCTGCTCTACATAGGTGATTTATTGTGGAGAGGGAACAAAGCAAGTCATAGCCTTTTACCTGACTTGTTCCATGTTCCATGTTTTGTGAGGTTGCTATACTGTCTTCTCCTCTTAGTTGTTCAAATAGACTCATGACATTAGTGTTCTATTCCTTTGTCTTCTGTCTGCTTATGCTATGCTATGTTTTTATAAGTTCACTTCTTTTTTCAGTTGAAAAGGTGATACATTCTTTAATTTGGTATCCCAAGTCAGTTTGCAACAAGTAAGGAAATCCCCTTAATCTGTATTTGCATTTAACTAAGCCACCTTTTAAGTATTTTGAGTTAAGTATTACAGGAAAGAGGCTCATACAACATACTCACTTCGAGACAGAAAACTGGGTTTTCTGCAACTGCTAAAAAAATGACATTGACTCAAACTTAGCTTACTGCCCTGGGGGACAGTCAGGATTTTTAGTGACAGTTTGTTTTGCTTACTACCAGATATGTATACAAATTGAGAGTAGCCTGGCTGAGAAGGACTTAAGGGCCCTGGGTGATGAAAAACTTAACTTGAGCCAGCGCTGTGAACTTGTAGTCTGGAAGGCCAATGATATCCATCAGGAGTGGTCAGCAGAGCAAGGGAGGTGACTATCTCTCTCTATTCTGCTCTCATGAGGCCCTATCTGGGCCAAGTCTTGGGCCCCCAGCACAAGAAAGACGCAGAGCTCTTGGAAAGGGTCCAGAGGAGGGCTGTGAAGATGATCCAAGGGCTAGACCACATCTCCTATGAAGACAGGCTGAAGAAACTGGGCTNCTGATAAAGCTTTAAATTCTGCTTTAATAAAAAAGAAATTTGCAAGTCTGGAAGAAGGGGCAATTTGTGTACAGTGCAGCTGCTTTTTTTTTTTTTCCCCAACATCTTATTCTCTGCTAAAATACATGCACAGGTATATGTGGACTAGAAGCAATGGCCTCAAGTTGCACCTGGGGAGATTCTGGTTGGACATTAGGAAATACTACTTTTCCTAAAGAGTGGTCAGGAGCTGGAATGGGCTGCCCAGAGAAGTGGTGAAGTCACCGGCCCTGGAGGTGTTCAAGGAATGTTTAGACGCTGTGTTGAGGGACATGGTTTAGTGAGAACTATTGGTGATTGGTGGATGGTTGGACTGGATGGCCTTGTAGGTCTTTTCTAACCTTGGTGATTCTATGATTCTATGTGCACTTCCTTTCAGAGGATGTTTTATACAACTTAATTTTTTAAAAGTTCATCATCATATGGAGGATTTACTTAGAAAAAAAAAAAAAGGCATGTCAGATGTAGACTGTGTTAAAGGCCACCAAGCCTTCTAAGACTTCAGACATACCTGTTGTTACTGGTTTAGTAGTGGCTGACACATTTGGCTCTACTAGGATTCTCTCACCTCTTGGTTTGTTAAAAAATTTGCCCATGGTTGATAAATGGAGATAATACTGACTACCCAGGAAAAGGTTTTGAGGGAAATTTTGGACTACGAATGGAATAGTACAGTAATGTAATGCCACTGAGAAAGCAGTGTATTAGCTGGAAAGCTGTCTGCAGGCCATTCAACGTTACTCCCCTCAACAGAAATGAAATCAAAGTACTAGCACAACATGCAATAAGAGCTATACCAGGAAATGAATAATAGCACAAGAAATCTGGAACATAGGACAATGTAAGAGAAGCTGAAGGCAGTGAGAAGAAACGGGATGAAATCTTCCCTTCATAAATAAAAGTTTACCTTAGTGAAATGTGGTAGTGGCAAGTTATTGACATTGAGGATGGGAATGCAGAACAAAAGCAAATTAAGTAATCTTCAGAAAACCAGAACAAGATCTCTGAAGATTAGCAAACATTGTGCAGTGATTAAAATGGTTCAGGACCTGAATAAGTAAGTGAAGCAGTCTGTAAACTATTACTGGATTTTTTACTGATGAAGTCAGACAAACCAGGACTACTGATGACACACTGCAGGACACGTATGAGATGCTGTCAGGTCACTTTTTATCCCTTATTTCTAGGCTTAATTTGCCTTTGGAAAAAGCCTCTGAAGAGGATAAACTCTGAAAATGCTTTGAGCTCTCTTGCTGTTTAAGAACATAAAGATTATATCAGTAAGCTCTAGTATATAAAGTACAATGGTCTATCTTGTATATAAAAGATATGTGAAAGCAATTTTTCCCTTCTAGGATTCTGAGTACATGTTGGGTGTTTTATGCCTCTATTATACTTGAAAATGGATGCTTTTGATGTTTAATGATGTTCCAGTGTCAGTGCTTCTTATGCTGGAGCTGTGCCTCCCATTCATGGTACGCTAAAGGAAATGTAATGGCTGCAAAGTTCCAGTTGTGTATGTTGGAGTCTTTTTGCTGGATTAGAAACTGTTTGAAATCACTAAATAATGTGAGTATTCTACTTCTGTGTAGAGGTTGCTGTGCCTATATCTTTAGGTTTACAGACTATCTAGAAATAGTCCTCCAGTAAGTGTTTTCTGTCACGACCGCAGTAAAAGAAGTTCTAATAACTAAGGAATCTATCAGCGAGCAAGTAGTCTGCCAGGAAGAGTATGCAGATGAGGTTGGTGAGAATGGGACTTTCATATGTCTGTTTTACTTTTGGAGGTACTGGGGTTTTCCATGGGAGGGCATTTCTGAAGAATTGAGTCTGGCTGTTGCATGAAATGTTTCATGAAGCCATAGTGCTGGCTACAAGTTCATGGGTAGGATGCTCCAGCCAACATAGGAACCCCACATCCTGTTCTGTTGGCTGCCACTGAGGAGAACAGCACAAAGAGAATCTTCAGAGCTTTTTTCTGGGCCCACTTCATTCCTACAGCCAAAGACACTTGGTTACTGCAGAGCTACCTTCATCTTAACTGTGAACTACATTGGAGAATGTTTCTGGCATAGATGAGTATGTAGTCTCTGAGCTCTTAAATATGCTACTTGAATACTTTCGGACCTAACACAACAGAAATACTTTCAGACCTACTACATCAGAAATGCTTTCTTAATGGAGTGGGTTTGAACTTCAAGGAGTTTAATAAGCTGTCTCATTCAACTATACCAAAGCCAGTGAGAGACAAGCTTTGAATAGCAAAGGTTATATTAACATATAAAGCAGGAAGATAACCTACAGACAATTGTCAAATGTGATATAATGCAAGCAGTTACATGCACAGACTTTAAATATAGCTGCACCAAAGCTCTTGTTTGGTCAACATGCACCATGGCTGTTGAGCTGGGGGAGTGCTTATGGCAAGATGTATTTAAAAAGAAATTGAATCAGTACTGGTCAATTTGTGCTCACTAGCTACCAAATCAGTCTTGCATGTGAATTTGTGCTTTTTTTGCTGTCAGGTCTCTAGCAAATCAACATGGGGAAGAGAAAAGCAGAACTGACTTCCTTCCCTAAATGAAGAAAGGAACTCTCTGAGGGCTGGAAGCAGCGGGGAGCCACAGGGACTCGGGTCAGGGCCTGGCTGCCCATCCTGTCCCACTGCCCCAGCCAGGAGCTGGGCATTGGGCATCTCCCTTGGGACAGGACAAGGCTGGACACAGCTCCGTGGGTGGGAATTTGGGTTGGAGCTGGTGAGGGAAACTATGGTCAGATATGTCTTGGAAGGGCTGGGCAAGGCTGTAGGGATGGGTCATAGCCAAGGTCAAGTGGGAGGTTAGTCCCCAGGTGAGGGTATGGACCATCAGAGTCCATGGCTAGACATGGTATGTGACACAGCTCAGGTGGGACAAAGGGCAAGAGGCTGAAGTTAAAGCAGCACTTCTGAGGCCTCTTCCAAATCCGTCTCTGCCGAAGCTCTATCCTATCAGACAGCCTGCAGCTGGCTGCATCCCAGTCAAGGAATGCACTCCGGGCCTGATGGAGGGGCTTCTAGGGAGGGAAGGTCAAATACTTAATCAGTGACAAAGAAGAAATAACCTTTCCAATGGGTCACACCACTTCCTTAATCATGATTCCAGAAAGATACAGAAGGAAACTGGAACTAGCTCCAAACAACAGACAGACTTCAGGTCTGACCCAGCTCTTACACCTTGGAGAATAGGACAAGCCATTTGTCTGCTTTTTTTCTCACCGAAGAAACTCCCCTTCTCCCAAAGACATGTTGGAAAATAAATCTTTTGGCTACTGATTAAACTTGGCCTAGGCTGTGTACAAATGTCTACAGTTGCCTCCTTTTGAGCAAGACAGGATAACAGGAGAAAAAAAAAAACACATAGGGAGAAATGGAAATAATCATGCTAGCAGTCAGCCAACGCTTCAGGACCAAATCTGCAGTCACAGGTGCTCATTTTTACTAGTCCTACCTTTTCTTTGGTCACTTTCTTCTTTGAAGTGCTGAGACAAAACAGAACTTGCTGCAGTCACAGGTAACTGAACTGAATGAATCAGAGCAATTTCAGATGAATTACCTCTTAAATCACCTTCATTACTACAAAGCAGGTGTGATTTATAGCTGTGTCCTCCAAGGGAATGGGGGAGTGGGACAGCACAGAAATGAAGGGCTGTGGCCAGGCAGAGGGGGGGAAGGCTTTCACTCAGTGCCCTGCTTACACAAGGGCCCATCTTGCCTAGTTCCTCCAGCAGTGTATTGTGTCATAAAGTTTCTTTTTTTTTCTTTTTTTCCTAGAATGTAGAATGGCCTAATTCATGCCTTTAATCCTGCTGTAGGGCCCTCAGTAAAACTTGTGCACATGACTAGGTCAGAGTAGGTGAACTTAAATACTGATTTCTGACTTTAACTTTCATGAAAATGAGACAGAAGAATGCATGGTTGACCTATTTGTTTTTTTTTCCCCCAAAAAAAAAACATGTATATTAAAGGGTTCATGCATTTCCAAACAGTGAGAAGACAAACAATTTTTACAATACCTGATTCAGCAACGGATATACAAACATATATGTGAGCAACCCCAATGAATTCAACTATGGAAACAAAATGCAGCACTGAGTCTATTCATGTTCTTTATATTAGATATTTGCTTACATACCTTATAGGTTAATATACTCCTCTTGCAGAAATGAAAGCTGAGCATTTACTTGACTGTTAAGCAATGTAGCTACTACTAACATTGCTGGATGTGGCTCTGGGCAGCCTGGTCTAGTGGTTGGGGACCCTGCATATAGCAGGGGAATTGAAACTAGATGATCATTATGATCCTTTTCAACCCAGGTCATTCTATGATTCTATGATTCTGTGATTGCAAAATATAGCCAAAGCTGAATAAGCTGAATGAAACATAATGGAAGAATGATGATTTCTGGCAGATTAGGGAAAAAAAAAACCAAAAACACAGAGCGGCTGGAAGCACTCTGCTTTGTGTGCGTATGTGGTTTTTGATTTTGGTTTAGTTTGAGATTGTTCATTTTTTCTTTTCCAAGTGAAACAAACCACAGCACATTGGGTTCATTTTGCAAAGGCTTCATCACTTGTACTTTGTCTATGATATTGCCATAGGATTTTTTTAGTTGCATTTTTGTCAAGTCAAATGATTGGCTAAAGAGATATACGTACTACAGCTGCCTTTAAACAAATGAATTCTACTGCTGTTAAGACTGTGATTAGATCTATAGAAATGATTCTTCTCTGACTAATTTCCCACTTTAAAAACTAGGGTGTTGTTGCCAAACCACTCTCCATCATCCTTCAACAGTCTTGGATAACAAGGGATGTCCTGGTGAACTGGAGACTGGCAAATGCGATGCCCATCTTCAAAAAGGGCTGGAAAGATGATCCTGGTAGCTACAGACCTATCAGTCTCACCTCGGTGCCAGGGAAGGTTATAAAATGGATAATCTCGGGGGCCATCATGGATCAATTAAAGGTCAACCTGGGGATCAGGCCCAGTCAGCATGGGTTCATGAATGGTAGATCCTGTTTGACAAACCTGACTTTATTCTATGACAAGGTGACCCATTTAGTGAATGAAGGTAAGGCTGTCGATGTGGCCTACCTGGACTTCAGTAGAGCCTTTGACACTGTCCTCCACAACATTCTCATGGAGAAGCTGGCTGCCTGTGATTTGGATGGGTATATGCTCTTCTGGGTGGAACACTGGCTGGATGGCTGGGCCCAAAGAGTTGTGGTGAATGGAGTTCAATCCAGTTGGTGGCCAGTCACGAGTGGTGTCCCCCAGGGCTTGGTACTGGGGCCACTCCTATTCAACATCTTTATTAATGATCTTGATGAGGGGATTGAGTGCACCCTCAGTAAGTTTACAGATGACACCAAGTTGGGAGAGAGTGTTAATTGGTCAGAGGATAGAAAGGCAGTACAGAGTGACCTGGATAGACTGGATCGATGAGCCAAGGTAAACTGTATGAGTTTCAATAGGGCCAAGTGTCGGGTCCTGCATTTTGGTCACAACAACCCCAGGCAACCTTACATACAGGCTCGGGGAAGAGTGGCTGGAAAGCTGACTGATGGAAAGGGATCTTGGTGTACTGATGGATAGTCGGCTGAATATGAGCCAGCAGTGTGTCCAGGTGGCCAAGAAGGCCAATGGCATCCTGGCTTGTATCAGGAATGGTGTGGTGAGCAAGACTAGGGAAGTAATCTTGCCCCTGTACTTGGCACTGGTGAGGCCTCACCTCGAGTACTGTGTTCATTTTTGGGCACCTCAAATCAGAAAGGACACTGAGATGCTGAAGCAGGTCCAAAGAAGAGCAACAAGGTTGTGAAGGGCTTGGAGAATATGCCCTACAAGGGACTAATGGAACTGGGGCTGTTTAGTCTGTGGAAGAGGAGGCTGAGGGGAGACCTTATTGCTCTCTTCAAATACCTGAAAGGTGATTGCAGTGAGAGTGGGGCTGGTCTCTTCTCACTGGTGACAGGTGACAGGATGAGGGGAAATGTACTCAAGTTGTGCCGGGGGAAGCTTAGGTTGGGATCAGGAAAAATTTCCTTATAGAAAGGGTTGTTAAGCACTGGAATAGGCTCCTCAGGGAGGTGGTTGAGTCACCATCCCTGAATGCGTTTAGAAACTGTCTGGATGTGGTGCTCAGGGACATGATTTAGTGGAGTGTTGTTAGAATTAGGGTAGTATGGTTAGGTTGCAATTGGACTTTATGATCTACAAGGTTTTTTCCAACCTGAGCAATTCTATGATTCTATGACTCTATGATTCTATAATAACAGAGGAAAAAAATGTCACCTGATGTAGTTTATTAACAAACCCTGCAATTTTGTTATAATATCAAATTGCAGCTCCAATATATTAAATTTTCCAATTATCAGTTATGGTACAAATATGTACAGTACCATATCCTGAAAAGTAGGATTGCTCATTTAAAAATAGACTTTGAGTTGCATTTCTTCCAGTGAAACAGAGTATGTTAATGGCGACACCCACTCCCTGACTTTCATAACATCAAGATGACAACCCATTAGATCTCTAGGAAGACTAATTGTGACTTTCTATTTTTATAAAGTTTTGTCTGTTTGTTGTTTTTAATGGGAAGGAATGGATGAAAAAATATAATGTGTTTCTTTGGAAATAAGCTTGTACTGTACGCAACTGTTTTTCAGAAAGGAAGAGGAAGTACAGACTAAGGGACAATTTCTTTGTTCAAGATTTCCACGTGTACCTTTAGAACTGAAATTTTCCTTCTGGATTTTTCTCAAGGCCATGTTACTAGACTTGCTGTGATGATATCTACTGATTTTTTCCTGTTGTCTATGATCGTTACTCTTTGTGTTTTTAGTAGAGATCCTGGTTGTTCTAGCCATCCGGCTCCAGAGATGGCCTCCTTCCAAAGAGAAGTCAGGCAGGACATCAGTGTGAATTGAATTCAAAATCACAAAAAAATTATCTATCATCTATTATTTTCTGTACTTGTTTTGCGGTATGTATAATTATTTACAATGGAATAGTGTAGAGTAGTGCCTTAATCAAATTTCTTCATCCACATATATTGTATGCTCTACTGTACAGAAGTTAGAACAATTTAGGAGGTTGCTGATGCCTTCTGTAGTAAGAAATTAATGAAACTTTTCTTTCAGAATCCCCAGTGTTGCAATTAGCACGTAATTCTGTTTCAGTTCAACTGAATTTTAATAGTTTGTAAACAATATTTTTTTTTCACTGGCAATTCTAGAGAAAATTTGATAGTCTGCCAAAATAATAATATCACATTACTTTTCCAAGGCAAAAACCACACAGTACCTGCAGCACTAATCTGTACCCTACAGGGAGGTGCTGGCATATACTGAAAAAACATACTGGCATCATGCATAGGAAACATCAGAAGACATAAGAAACTCAAGCTGGCCTTTCTTTCCCAAACCAATGCAAGGCATCACAATCTCATTTCTAATTTCTTTGAGTTCTCAAATTAAACAGCTACTGTACACTGCAGCTATCAATAGACAACACAAAGACACATTCCATTCCATCCAGGACAATGTCTCCTGCTACTAAATGGTGGAGTAAGTCAAACCCTGGTAAAATACGCAGGTAAAACTATTGAGTAAATGCTCCAGGTAGATTGCCCCCTTTTTTTTTTTTTTTTTTAAATGGGGAAATAATGTACCAGAGCACAGCATTCTGAGAAAACTAAGTACTAAGAAACCACAGAGGACTGATGTGAGTTTTAAAATGTGCTTTATTTTTCCTTTTGTGATTATGATATTTGAACTCATACTTAAAAATTGATTATAGCCCATTTTGTCTGCTGATCTTGTACAGTGTCAGTTTGAGAAAAGGTAAAAGGAACTGTGATTGTTTCTAATTTTTCTCTGCAAGCTGGAATTTCACATTTTTGTTCCACAGTTACTTCATCTGTTTTGAGAAAGCCAGTCTGAACATAATTGTATTTCTAAATGAACTGGGTCAGCCTCATTAATTTGCTCACATTGTTGATTTGGAAAAATGTCCACCAGGCTTATTGTGCAGTAGAGAGTCCTTCTAAGCCCAACTTTTTTCTTTTTTTTTTCTTGAAATTCTCTCAGAAAGCCATATTTTGCATCTTCAAGATCTAAAGAGGTGTCAAAGAAATCCCATACACCCAAGGACAGCTCACTTCCTCACCTGTAAAG
The DNA here is from genome assembly GCA_016647715.1 of Pavo muticus. Classification (NCBI taxonomy): domain Eukaryota; kingdom Metazoa; phylum Chordata; class Aves; order Galliformes; family Phasianidae; genus Pavo; species Pavo muticus. The sequence continues at coordinate 1,745,309 of JACDJE010000214.1, forward strand.
CAGGATGTGGTTGTGCCTCTTTCTGGATAAGAGCAATTTTTGTTACACTTAACCACTATTATTTTATATAGTGGCAGTAAAATCCACTGGAAAAGATCTTTATCTTCCTTTAAGCTGAACTCTTTTGCTCTATTACTGTCATTCATACAAAATAACACTTAGTAAAAGACCATTAAAGAGCTGAATATACTTGATTTCAGTATTTCCCCTTCAAAAGGAGAAATGCCTCACTGGTGTTCTTACAGTAGCAGTTGTCACTCATACCTTTCATACTGTCTGTATAATTGAATTCAACGCTAGCTCCTAAGATTTCTCCTACAATGTGCTGTGATCCAAACTGATGTTTTCCACGACCTTTGATTTCTACTTACTAGTCATAAGATTCATTGGGTTATGTCATCTATTTTCTTGGTTGTCAAACTGAAGAGTTGCGTCAATGGAATTCAGTTCACCCAGAACAACTACTGTCAGCTGCTTTTGTCACAGGAGTTCTGATGCCCAGTGAAGTCTGGGACAAACCTGGAGAATGTTAGTAAGAAGACACACCTTTTTTTTCTAATTCCACTGATAACCTTTAATTTGACTCATCGTTCTTGGTTGGATTGCATCACATTTTATATCTTGTTAAAGATTTGATGAAGTCTGGAGTCTTCTACAACTGCGTCTTGTTTATATTTTCAGTGGATTTCTGGAAAAAAAAAAAAAATATATATATACATATCTGCGCTCTTAGGGGGAAATGAAGATTGCTATTAATTTCTTCACTTCCTCCAGTGATGTTGCATGAAGTATGATCCACTCAAAAGTGGCTAGGATGAAAACTGCCTGTTTTTCTTGGTCTTCATGGGGCTCTGTATAATCTTCAGCATAACTATGCAAAGCAGTTTCTTTGTGTCTGACAGTGTCACAATCCCAAGCACTTTTGACCACCTTCTCTATTTCATTTTTTTTTTCTAGTCCTTCTTCTCTCCTCAGTTGCGTCATTATTGCAAGTTTTTTTCAATTTTTTCCTTTACTTTTGAGGAGATCTGCAAATAACTTTTTTTCTGGACTGTTGTCTTATGAATCTTTTTAGCATCTGTTTCAAGTTCCCCAATGATCATTTCTACATCAATAATATCAAGTTCCTTCTTGTCAGCAGTATCAAAGTCGCCTATTGTTCCAGTGGGAAACCTCTTTGATATGTAGCTCTTGACACATCTTTTCATTTGCTTATAAGAAATTCTTAGAATATTTTCATGTCTGTCTTGCATTGGCCCTCAGGAGCTTCAACTAAAATAATTTATAACTTTCTGTGACTGACATCTCTTTTGTACGTATTTTTAAAGTCTGCTACTTTCTTTGCCTAGATTTAGGTACAGAATGAACATAGGTATATACTTTTTCCTGATTTAATAACCATTCGAAGAGTTTACTAAGATATGCTTGTGTTTCTACTTTTTGCAACTTTTTATTTTCATGCCTTGACATTTCTCTTAACCAATATTTCTGAAGAGACTCAGCTTTGATTATTTTCATTTGTTGATGATGTCCCACATGGCTTCATCAGTCTATTCTCGCTGTTCTAGAGACCATGGAGCTCCAAGCTTTTTAGTAACATGATTCTTTTGCATCATCCTCTATGACATATAAAATGTCATTTTTACTGGAGAAAGATTGTTAAATCTGGAAACTTAAATGTTCCTGATTGTGTTGTTCACAAATTATTTCTTTGCTTTCATTGGTGACAGTGCTACTCACTCTGCTTTTCCATTTTATTCCTCCTGAAAGGAGAAATAAAACACAGTCACTCTAGTTCTCCATGATGCCATCTGGTGATACCACAACTACTCTGTAAATGTGGACATATACATTTATAATGTATGTTCTTTCAGTTGAAGATTCATAAGCCTTTTCCCACCATCTTCATGTGAATCATTTCAAGATGTGCCACTACTGCAGTCAGTCACAGCCTTTCTCTGTGTGCATTCATTCTACAAAGGCCAAGGAACATGCCTCACTCACTTAAAAAAGTCCACTGGGATGTCTGTTGTATATTTCTTTTTCTTCTTGATGCTGTGCATTTGTTAGGGCCATAGTGCTGAATGACTGCCACTGTCACAAACAGTGTCTGGAATGTCATGCATAGAGCTCTACCCCTATTTCTTTCTCAGTTAAGTCACTATTCACCATGATGAGGACAGCTCTGTTCCTACTGGGTAGATTCAGCCTTCCACAGTCTGCTCCTGACCATCTGAACTCTCTTGATTATTCAGTTTTCCTGCAATTTCTTCCGATGTGTTTTGTCCTGTAGAGTCAAATCTATCTTCAAAACGGGACCCACCAACAGAATATTTTTCAAAATATGAGCAGTTCTCCCAGGCAAGTTTTGATTCTCATTTGTCAAGCATGCCAAATTTATACTACCTGTAACTCTAATGACAGGAGATGGAGGGGGACCATCCTTTGACCTTAGGCTTCATGGTGATTTCAGGTTAGGCACTAGGAGAGAAGTAACTTGGTGCATACCTTTTGTGTTCATTAGCTTGTGGTGATCAGCTGAAACTTCATTACCTGCAAATTCAAGCACAGAGAAGGAGTCTGCTTCTCAGCTGAATAACTAAATCTTTTCAACACAGAGAAGGAAGCAAGTTTCTGAATGAACTTTCAGGCATCCTGCTACATTATTCAGATGTCTCTGGATTGATGAATACTCCACAAGTACTCAGTGTTTGAATATGCATAAGCAATAATATAACCTTTGTAATTCTGAACTCAACACTTTCAGAATATATATGCATTGGTGAGCAGCGTTATTTGATTTTAGCTCTACTGTTTGATCTAGTCTTCATTGAGGTCTGCTGTAAGTGTGATTGTTTGCAAACCAAAGGACCAATTAAATAATTTTGTTGGAATTGTCTGAGGTAAAGTATGTAAACATGCCATTCAGTTAGCTTATCAAAAATCTTTTGGAGAAGTGTAGTATAAAAATATCTTCAGGAATATTAACAGATATTTCAGTGAATTCTTGCTTTGCATGTAAAAGTGGCCCTGAAATTTCATGCAGATAACAGGAATTGTAAGTGGCAAAATGATACCCTGCAAGAATATTTTTTCCAGATATAGATAAATGGTGAAGTGACCAAAAAAAAAAAAAAAAGTTGTAGGTTAGTAAAGACTAGCAAAAATTGTGGAAAACAATGGGAATAATCTAGAAAAGCAGAATTTATTATGAAAAAAAGATAAAACCCAATGAAGTCTAAGTCAGTGCAAGAGCATTGTATTTAATATGTGGCCACATCTTGTATGCAGATCCTTCATTCTCTCATATCTATATGCAGTTTCTTCTGGGTTTTCAATTACTGTTAACCTTTTAAGAAAAACATCAAGTCATTATGGACAGCACAATTAAGAAGTGTACTTACTGTGCAGTGGTGGTCAGAAAAGTTAATAAGATGTTAGGCTGAATTAAGAATGAGACAGAGAATAAATAGGAAAAGATAACATTCTTTTATGTATGATATTCCAAACTCACCTCGGATGCTGAATTCAATTTACATTGTATAATCTCAAAACAAGGGAATATAATAAATGCAACAACCCCCCCCAAAAGAGCAGCAGAAGGAATTCATTAGAGTTATGAATGAGTGAGGTAATCACATCAAGACAGAACAAAAAGTCCAGGACTATTTAAAATGGAAAGATGTTAAAGAAGTAGTGGAAATATAGGTAGAATTATATAGAGAAAAAATGATTCAATAGACACTTAATCAGTAATGTCATTTGTACCTTCTTATAATAATAGAACAAAGGAGCTGTATAATTGCTTTCTGCAGTTAGACAGTAGCTTCATAATGTTCAAAAGAAAGTCCTTTCCTTTTCTGTAATGAAAAATTAACTTGTGGAACACAACGATGCAAGAAATTGAGCAAATAGCTTAGTGTAATTCAAGAAAGGATTGTAGTGCGGGGAGGCAATAAGAAAAGGCTATCAAGTCATCAATCCTAATGCTTCTAACCATAAGCTATCCATGTGACAGCATTCTTGTTGTTTCATCATTACTACAATTATGCTTTGAAGAAACAGTGTCCTCACAACACTGGTAAAACCAGAATGGTTTGAGACAGTATCCTGAGCTGTGACCATCAGTTTGTTCCCATGTGTCATCTCCTAAATCCCCAGCAGTGGATATCACTAACCTGGAATCTCCATGAATGCACTCTTTGCCCATCTTCTCATGGTCACTCCAGGGGAAATCGTATTTGAGACTATCCATTCACATTACTGCAGCTGCTCTGTAATATTGTTTTTGTGGATATGTTTAGAGGTGGTAGTGTAGGACTTTTAATAATTTGCAGAGTATTGTAACACAGTGCCAGTTTTTTACCTAACCAGCAAAGGGAAAAGTGAATGTCACTTCTCATTTTTCCCCATGCAGGTTCCTTTGGTGGAAGCTGGTCATGCCAGGGGTCTGAAGAGTTCCATCCTCTGCACTCCCAGTCACAAAATACAGAGGCTGTGAAGGTCTCTGTTTCTCAGCTGAGATGCACATAAGAAAGGGTCGTTGCACAGTCACATTAACATCAGGGACAAAGTATTCATCTGACAAGCAAGCCCACAATATGAATGAGTGTATGTAGGAGGAGATTTGTAACACATGCTTGAATGCAAAGTGTGCATTTCAGGGTTTATTGGTTGCTATGGAGTTCAACTGAAGTAGAAGGTGTAGGCAAAACACCTCATAGTACTTATATACAGAAGAACCTCAGGCTGAAACGTAACATGGTAAATATTTCTGTATCTTTAAGAAAGCCACTAAGAGGCAATTTCTGGATGATAAATGAATAAACTAATGCAGGCTTTTTTCCTGAAAGCTTGTCCATTTCTCCTTCATTGGCAATGAAGGACTAGATGATCTTGCAAGGTCGTTTCCAACCTTGTGATTCTGTGATTCTGTAATGGCAGAGGCATCCAGCTCACTCCAAGGATGAATTCAAAGCCAGCCAGATTTCTGTGGGTGACTGGCCTCCATTCAGTTATACATTAAGCAGTGAATTTCTAATGCTGTTAAACATAGTGCAGGTCTCATCTTAATCTATTCCATTCTTTGCACACAGTACATTGCTGGACTAAGCGCTTCCACAGAAAAAAAGATCATTACACTTCTCTATCCAGCCTCTTATCCTGGATATAAAGTTATTTGGGAATTTTATTTATAGGCTCACACTGATGCTATCTGTTCACTAAAAGCAGGAGTTTCACTCAATAGGAATTTCACATTCACATATTCTACTTCCACAGAAAAATAAAAAATCTGTTATTTGGTATGACAAAGAAAGGGGTTGTGCCCTACAGTATAAGAAAAAATTCTCATGTTGTTGTGTATAGAATTTCTCCTGTTGGGAACCAGGGAATTATTCATATTTTTGCAGCTTATGTTTTCAAAGAGCTTTGAATTGTTTTACAGAGAAAGTTACCCATGGCTGGTCAAAATATTTGTTATAAACATTTGCTGTGAATGTAATCCATTTGCTTTGTAAATCTTTGACAAGTCTTGCTAATATCTGTGCTCATATACGCTATTCATATCTCACACAGATGAGACAAGTGCTTTTCAGCACGAGACAGCTGTGAGCTCCTCTGCTCAGCTGTTCATCTTCTCTAGTGCATGATCAGTCAAGTGAGTCACCAAGTTTATCCACGATTCTCCATTTTGCAGTTATTCTTCCTAGTTTTCCTCCAGTCAGTGGCTGCCCTGAGTTCTGTACAGCTCATACATGGGGTTTTTTTCTCATCAAAAGGCCATCACATGTAAAGATCAAGTCCCACAGTGGTTGGACTGACTGCCATCTCCTTTCACTGGTGGAAAGGTAGGGTAGCTACTCATGATGTGCAGGGACTTGTTATGAACCAATGCATAAATTGGCTTCAAAAGCCAACACTGACTAGATTCCAAGGGTTCTTCCATGCATACCATATTTTGGCTGTGTGTGGGAACAATTCAAAGCATTTCTTTCCTTCTCCACCAGCACTGATTCAAGGTCAGGCTGGAACAGGCTCTGAGCACTTGATCTAGCTGCAGCTGCCCCTGTTCACTGCAGGGGAATTGGATTAGATGATATTTAAGGGTCCTTTCAAATTAAAATGATTCTATGATCCTATGATATTTAGTGTTATTCATATCTCCCTTTCTAAATCTTTCCTTGCAGCTACTCCAGTTTTGGTTATCTCAGATAATTTGAGGTAACCTGCCCACATTTTTCTGCTCCTTCTTTCCAATTCCTCTCATGCTGTTCAATCTCAGTAGAAATACTCCTGGAAGCACAAAGACAACTTGTTCCCCAGCTAGAAGCTAAGGAAGCATTTCTGCTCTACATAGGTGATTTATTGTGGAGAGGGAACAAAGCAAGTCATAGCCTTTTACCTGACTTGTTCCATGTTCCATGTTTTGTGAGGTTGCTATACTGTCTTCTCCTCTTAGTTGTTCAAATAGACTCATGACATTAGTGTTCTATTCCTTTGTCTTCTGTCTGCTTATGCTATGCTATGTTTTTATAAGTTCACTTCTTTTTTCAGTTGAAAAGGTGATACATTCTTTAATTTGGTATCCCAAGTCAGTTTGCAACAAGTAAGGAAATCCCCTTAATCTGTATTTGCATTTAACTAAGCCACCTTTTAAGTATTTTGAGTTAAGTATTACAGGAAAGAGGCTCATACAACATACTCACTTCGAGACAGAAAACTGGGTTTTCTGCAACTGCTAAAAAAATGACATTGACTCAAACTTAGCTTACTGCCCTGGGGGACAGTCAGGATTTTTAGTGACAGTTTGTTTTGCTTACTACCAGATATGTATACAAATTGAGAGTAGCCTGGCTGAGAAGGACTTAAGGGCCCTGGGTGATGAAAAACTTAACTTGAGCCAGCGCTGTGAACTTGTAGTCTGGAAGGCCAATGATATCCATCAGGAGTGGTCAGCAGAGCAAGGGAGGTGACTATCACTCTCTATTCTGCTCTCATGAGGCCCTATCTGGGCCAAGTCTTGGGCCCCCAGCACAAGAAAGACGCAGAGCTCTTGGAAAGGGTCCAGAGGAGGGCTGTGAAGATGATCCAAGGGCTAGACCACATCTCCTATGAAGACAGGCTGAAGAAACTGGGCTTGTTCAGCCTGGAGAAAAGCAGGCTGTGAAGGGACCTTATTGTAGCCTTCCAGTGTTTGAAGGGAGTTTATAAATGAGGCTGTATGGGAACTGTTGAATCATGGCCTGAACCTCTGATTGACCACCTGAGGCAAGCACTGAGTCAGCCATGGGAGCACAGGTGAAAGCAATTCACCTGTGTGCCTGGAAGGGGTGGAGCCAGGCTCCACCTCTCCTAGACCCCATTTAAGGGCTAACTTCCACAAAGGAAGGATCTCTTCCTGGAGATCATTTCTTCTGGAGTCTTGTGAGCCTACAACACCAGTGAGCACCTTTCCTCTCTGACTATTCTTACTAGCCTAGTTTCTCTATATACTGGTTAACTTTACAACCTGTTAACCTTACAGAGGCAAATCAACTTTTTTACACAGGTAGACAGTGATCGGATGAGGGGGAATAGTTTTAAACTAAAGGAAGGGAGATTTAGATTAGATGTCAGGGGAAGTTTTTTTACTGAGAGTGGTGAGGTGCTGGCACAGGGTGCTCAGAGTGGTTGTGGATGCTCTGTCCCCAGAGATGTTTAAGGCCAGGTTGGATGGGGTCCTACGCAATCTGATCTAGTACTTGATCAAGTAGTTGGCAACCCTGCCTATGGCAGGGGGTTGGAACTTGATCTCTGAGGTCCCTTCCAACCTAGGCCATTCTGTGATTCTATGATTCAGGCAATCTTAATGGTTTCAGCTGCTAGTATTTCTGCATGTTTATACTTTGGACCATCTGAATAATCCAATTAATTTAACTACTATGTTTGAAACACAGCCTGTGCTGAACTGTTTAGAGCAAGTAATATCAAAAACCTTTACTGATGTTATCTTCTCAGAGATTCTTGCAGTGTGTCTTATTTGACTTCTTATATACCAGCAGTCTCTCACCTTTATTTTCCAGGTATCTCTTCAAAATGGCTGGTGGCAGAGACATGCAAATAGATCATTTAATTTCCCTGCAATATCTTTATCCTCCTTAATTGTTCCCGTTGCACCCTGGTACTCCACCGAGCCTTTTGATTCTTTCACAGCCTGCTTACACCTCTTAAAATTAAATAATTTCTTCTTATTTATTTTCATATTATGCCTTTGGCTAATATCCCCATCAAATCCCTCTGCTAAACCATTCTCAGTTTTGTTTTACATTACTGTGCCATACCACTAGCTTCTGTTGGGCTAACTTTCCATTTTCCACAGGATATTCGAAGAGCCTCTTTTGTGGTACCTTCCCATTCAGCCAAAGCAGATAGGCCCTTTCCCTTCTTTCTCCCTTTTGTATTTCAGGGTCATGTGCAAATCTTTTGTAACTCATTAATGGCTCATTTCAGCAGGCTTCATGCTGAATCTTTAAAGCACCTTATACATCTCTTCTTGTATAATTTATTTAACTTCTTTTTTTAACTCTTTTTTTTTTCTTGTGAGGGAGTTAAACTGGAAGGAGGCGGGGAAGGAGCTGGAAAAAAGAAGGGAACATTAAACAAGGAACAAAAGAAATGGACTAATAGAAAGTGGTTCTGTGCTCATGCATAGAAAATGATTTGGATGCAAATCAGTCACACAGCTGAATGACGTGTCTCAAAGCCTTAAGATTAAGGAGCAGAGGGCTTTAGCCTTGAGTGGCACTCTGTCTGATTTCTATCCAGGCCTTGCATTCAGCAAACAGCAGGCCTGCAAACTGCCCACCTGGAGGACTTCTATGCCGCTTTCATGTCTCCTTGTACTCAGCTGAAAAAAAGTTTTTGTGTTGACTTCATGTCATTCACGGTGTCTTAAAGCTGCAAATATGGGGAGGTGGAAGGGATCTAGCTAGGGGACAACCAGATTAGTGATATGTTGAGGAAACTGGATAAAGTTCCAACACCCTGCTATAGGCAGGGACACCTCCCTCTAGACCAGGCTGCTCAAAGCCCCATCCAGCCTGGCCTTGAATGCCTCAGGCGGGGCATTCACAACCTCACTTGGCAACCTGTTCCGGATAGGCCTTGTTGTGCAAAGACTGGGATCATTCCTTCTACATGTGTAGGAAACTAGGCAGTCTATTTGTAACCACACAATTTATATTAATATTGTATGGACTTATTTTCTTTTTTAGATATTCCTCTTTGAAGTGGAAAGAGTAAAAACTAACAAAAAACTGGCAGAGTATATCCAAAGAAGAAGGGATTTAAACTGATAGCTTGAATCTCTTTCACTTCACCACAGACAAGTATTTTCCCAAAGTAGCTTAACTAAAATCTATTGTAAGGTATGCCAGAAGAATAAAAAAGATTTAATTCATGGTTTATTTTGTCCACCGGTGAGCAGAACTTATCACATCAAGCAGAGGAATGTGAGCTTCAGATCTGGAGCACTTTAGTAACACCTCTGAAATAACTTTCTTTTCAAAAAGAATTCCACCAGAAAAAGATTGATTTTTCCATCCTTCACACATACCCCATCTGCAGCAAAGCTGACTATCTGGAGGTTTGAAGATAACTGCCACCATTGATTTGTTTTTTTGTTTTTTATGTTTTGTCTTTAGGAACTCCTTCATAGATATCCTTCGGGCTATCCTACTGTCCTTGGAAGTGCTCATCGAAGATCAGGAACTTCAGATAAATGGCTTCATTCTAATTATAGATTGGAGCAACTTCTCCTTCAAGCAAGCCTCCAAGCTTACACCATCTATCCTCAAATTGGCCATTGAAGGCTTGCAGGTAGGTGGAGGGCACAATGTGCCTGCATTTTTTGTTACTGCAGCCAGAGGTACATGCCCCAGCACTGGGCAGGGTGCAGAGGTTGTGGGAGACAGAAATCCAAAATGCTTGTATCCGATTCACTTGCAGCATAGATTGATTTTCAGATGTTTCATTTTCACTGTCTTTTGCTTTTTTTTTCTTTTCAGCTGTAAATCATTGTAACCAATATATATGTGGTACTTACTGCAGCATTAAGAAGGATGTTTAGAGATTTGAGGTTTAATCCATTGGAGAAATCAAGGGGATTAAAATTCATCAACATCTGCCTTCTGGAGTGTGCCGCTCACATGCAAGCAAAACTGCATGCAGAGGGAGGGTGAGGGAGAGGAAGAGAGCAGTTCCCTCAGCAGCTGGAAGTGTGTTGTTGTATTGCTTGCATGGATGTGTTTGAGTCAGAGGGAAATGAGGAAGACGGAGGACGGGCTCCCTGTTGTGCTCTCACTCTGACTGCCTTAATTTACCATACAGGATCCTGTCACATTACAGTTTGGGCTGTTCAGGGGCTGCACATCCACTTGGTGCTTGCAAATAAACAGGAGCAAATTAAAACCATGTGCTGTTTCAGAGTCAGGGAGAAAGTGAGGGCAAAATGACTGGAACCTGACGGAACAACCAGAAGATAGGCATGGGCTGTGGTGCTCCGGGTGAATTTCAGCTGTTTCCACTTGATTCCAAGTCCATCTCCTCTGTTAGACCTGAGTTGGATTTTTAGACTTGAAGTAGTCTTACATCACCTTATTAATTGTGGACATTTTATACAACCTCAGAACTACTCAGGTTGGAAGGACCTCTGAAGATCATTTCTTCCAACCCCTTTGCTTGAAGCAGGGCTGACTCCAATTTAGACCAGGCTCAAGGACCGCATTTCACATAGTTGCATATCTAAAAGGCAAGATTTTATAAATGATTGTGTTTCCATTTTATTTTTAGTACTTTTTAGGTATCCTGCAGTGATAATACCTCAGCAATAATCTTCCCTGGTGTGTGTATTTTAGATTTAACAAATACACTAGAAAGAACAATTTGTTCAACTATTTTTTGACTAACAAATTGCCTATAATTAGATCATGATTTTCTTTACTTTATGCTATTATTCAGAAATAAGGCAGAAAAATCTGCCAGTAATTTCTATCCTGTGTTCTCCTTTGTAGGGAATTTTCAGCAATTCTAGCAAATTAGAAAATCAAGCTGTGCAATTAGTCCCTGAAAGACAAGGACAGTACCTTATCTTCTTCTGATGCTGCTATCGCTTCATCTGCATTCCTTTGCAGAATAACATTCTGTGGTTTAAAAAAAACCTCCATTTAGAAGGAAGAGAAAGCTATGTGAAATTCAGAAGGAAATCAAATGTCAGCAAGATGCTCTTGTGCTCATACAATCTGTTGTACTGCCAGCTCTCTAGCAAGAGGCCAGTCCAGACTTTACCACATCCAATTTCTGCCCAAGGCAGGCTGTCTCTCTATTGCATGGGAATGAGGGGACATGTCTGCCTCATGCCAGCTTCAGGTCTGAGCAGCGGAAAAGAGAGCTATTCCTTTCAGACCCACTTTTCCCTATTGTGCTCGTTCACAGGTGTTTCTTCATCATTCCCAGATGGAGAAGCCCCCAGGTTATTTGCAGTTGTTGGCAACAGTATGTTTCTGGAAGTATCAAGGCCTAAAAACATCAATGCTGACCTTATAATTATATCATTAGCCTGACAACCTGTGCTGGGCAATTAAACAAAGCTGACTTTCTTCTTCAGATGGTTGTGTATTTCATTTAGCATCTGAAGTCATGCTACTGCCTTCTGCAAGTTAAGCAGAAATATAACTTTCTATGAAATGCAAAAGTGTCTCTTTCTCTAACAACCGGTGGGCTTGGCTAGTTGTAGGAGTTGTGAATGTTGCACTCCAGTTTATAAGGTTTGGGAGGAGTCATTCACGCTTGGTTTTCCTGCACAAGTTGATTCTCATGGGTCCCTTCCAGCTCAGAATATTCTTTGACTCTATGACAAATATAGCAAGTGATGGGATTCTTTTTTAAAAAAAAATTTTTGGCTCTTATGTTTGTTGTTGAAGTAGTTTCAGTAACACTGTTTCATCATTATTTGAAAATGAGCTGACATCAAACTAATTTATTTAAAATTTATTTAAAATGCAGTTGAAATGCAGGCAAGACCTAGATATAGAAAAAGAAGAGTCACAGAAGGAGTTGCATTGAAGTTCAATGAAAGTAAAATGGCCAAGTTCTGCCCTCATCAGGTTTGATCATATCTGAAACAGATCAAGGTTGTTTCAGTTCCTTGTTATGTCTCACATCTATGGCACTGTGCACAACCAGACGCTCAGACAGGCAGATTAAATGGATATCCAAATCCTCCTTCCTATGAAGAGATTTTGAGCCATATTATATCCTACATATGTCTAGTAGATGGAAGGAAAATATATCTTACAATTTTGTGTGGGGTTGAGCCTGTATGTCCACGTTGTTATCTAAGTCAGGAAATTCTAGCCTGTCTGTAATTTTAATGCCATAATTGAACCATTTTCCCATAGCTTTGTGAAGCTCTCATTTGATTCAATATCTCAGTCCACTCTTTTGTGAAATACAGAACCACTAAGAGTACATAGTTTGTATTTTTTTTCTTACTTTCAAGTTGTTTTGTACCAGTGACTGTATTGACAATTCTTTCTTCCTTCCTTTTTTTTTTTTCATGTTCATTTTAATTTTTTTTCCCTTGAACTACTGCTGGAGTGTGTCATCACTAAGTGAAAGAAACAAACCTTACATAGGTGCATGTGATAACGAATCCTGTATTGCAAGACCACTGCTGGTCAGACGTCACAGACTGGCCTGCAAAGATTAATACATTGCTATTTTACAGGGTGCTCAGTCCGTAAATACTCAGAGATTAAAGATCAGTTACATCATTGCTTGGTCTTTCTCATTAAACTATTTGAATTTCTGCTTGCTCTATTTAAATTTCCATGTTTGCTACTGACCACTGGCTTGAAAACCTCTGATAAATATGAAAATTAGGACAGAATTTGATGTGGCAATTGCTTATGATCATAGGACTGTAGAATCATAGAATCATTTAGGTTGGAAAAGACCTCTAAGATTATCTAGTCTGCCCATCATCACCATGCCCACTAACCCATGTCCCTCAGTACCACATCTACACACTTCTTGAGCACCTCCAGGGGAGGTGACTCCACCACCTCCCTGGACAGCCTTTTCTAATGCTTCACTACTCTTTCTGAGAAGAAATATTTCCTAATATCCATCCTGAATCTCCTCAGTGTAAATTAAGGCTATACTCTCTTGCCCTGTCACAAATTATATGGGAGAAGTGTCCAACCTCCATCTCACCACAGTCTCCTTTCAAGCAGATGCGGAGAGCAATGAGGTCTCCTCTAATCCACTTCTCCTTCAGACTGAACAATCCCAGCTCCTTCAGCCACTCCCCACAAGACTTTTGCTTCAGATCCTTCACAGCTTTGTTGCCCTTCTCTGGACACTTTTCAGGGCCTCAATGTCTTTCTTGTAGTGAGGGGATCAAAATCGAACTGCAAGCGTTTCATTGAATATGGCCTAGGTGTGCAGTGAAGTCCAGTTTTTTTTTTTTAAATATAAAAAAATCTCTTTATGTTTTGCTTGGAGTATGTAGTTGCTTTGCCTCCACACAGGACTTTTGATTTTAGAGTGGATAGAGAAACACTGTTTCTTCTGCCTTATACAACAGCATCTCTACATCCTGCAGTTCCTGTACATGCTCACATGTATTCAGACAGAACCCCCCAGCTAATCTGAGTTGAAAGGCAGCAAGTTCTCCAGCAGTGTCCAGAAATACCCTCAAACTTTCAAAACATCCAGCACAAGCTATGATCTCACCTTTGATGAAAACAAAGCCAGAAGGCTACCAGCAACCAGCTGAGTAGCTTACAGCACAAATCAGCTGCCTAACAAAAAGGCTAACTTGCCCCAAGCCTGTCAAGATACTGAAACTAGTAGGATGAATGGTTATATCCATGGTTATATCCTGGACATCTTCAATGCTTGTTGTTATTGTTTTTCTCTAGTAATTCAGTAACATGCAGTTACAGTAATGTATGTGAGGACAGTGACTCTTAAAAAAGCCCCACCTCTACTCAGTGACATTGATGAATCACTGCAGGAGTGATCTTTATTTTCATATTCAATAGTGCTTTGATTCAAATTTCACAATCACAGCCGCTAATAACAGTATCAACAGAAAACAGGGATCTGACCCCAGATACTCATTGGTAACAGCCTGACAGAAGCTGTGACCAACAACACCCACTAGGAGATTAATTAAAGTTCTTTTATTATTATTATTATTTTTTAGATTATCTTCAGTTTATCATCATGCAGTGAAAACTGAATACACTTGTTTATGGAAATGGAGGAAAATGAAAGAAAATAAGATGTTGATTTTAGAACACTTTTAATCAGATACTGGTATTGACAAGATTCTGAAACAAAAAGAAGAAATGAAAAAAATAAGGGGAAACTTTCTAAGCTTCTCTTAGAAAATCAGTGTTTAAGTTCTGTTTGTCTAGAATAGCACTGATGTGGAAATCAGATAGTCAAGCTAATGGGTTTGTTTGGGCATTACTGGATAATATCTCACTTTGAAATCTGGAATGAGATAACAGATTATGGACAATGCAGCATGCTTAGAATTATGTGGAGCTTTTCAATCTTTAATATAAGGTACAATTTTTTTCAATGTAAAGTGGTTTCCCTCCTACTGTAATTATGTGGGATTATTGGGAAACTTAATGTCAGATAACTCGGAGAAGCAGATTACTTGTCTCTCAACACTGTTTTGTACAACCAAATATTTCTCATGTTGTGCTTCAGAAGGAATAAAATACAAAGTATGCCGAAGTGCAGGCTATAATGTAGAACTTATTGGAAAAAAGTGCAGTCCAGTATCATGGCAAAAGTGTATTTTGTTTGTTTTTCTAAATGCTAGAGCTGATAAAAGTTTTCCAATGACATTTTTTTTTCCTAGAACAATGTTATTTTGTCAAAATAGAGGCATTATGTTAAAATATATATTTTTCAATATATGTTTTTTTTTCCAAAAATTTTCTGCAAAATAAATTGTAAATGTGCTTGAGTTCTTTCTAATTTATTACCAGTTCTTGTTTATTCAAAGTTGAAACCATGCTGAGATTATGGAATAGTATTTCAGATCAGCATGTCATGGTTAACAAGCATGACCAAGTCTTTGATGTGGTCTAACTGGAGATCTGAACAGAGCCCAGGCAATGACCATACACTTGGATACTTTGCCAGACCCTCTGCTCTGCAAGCTTGATCTTTCCTTCACCAGCCCTGGAGCAATACATTTACACATGGAAAGCTGAAGAAGGTGTGATCTCAGAGATGGCCTTAAGACTTCCAGTTGAATTCTTTATGAATCGAGTGAAGGAAGCAAGCTCTGAGCGACCTTACATAGGAAGTGTAAGACAGCCAGTCTTCCATAGAGTTTCTAATCATAGCGCTGCTGTTACATGATAGTTTAGAATGAGAATCTACATTATAACAAACTGAAAAACGCCCTAAAAATGTTTATTCTAGTTTTGTCTATCTACAGAAACCTGTAGTGTAGGGAGAAATCCATTTATGCTATAAACCTGCAATGCTATTATGTCTTGCCAGGTATTTATAACAGCTTATATTAAGGGAAAGATGCAGAGCTATCTGTCATTGCCTGCTGAAGGTAGAGCAACTCAAATCCTCAGTAATTGATGCTGGGCAAGTAAAATCACATCTAGAGGTGTGTATACTTGCCCAGACAAGTACAAGTAAATAAACTTAACATCTGGTGTAAAAATCAAGGTAGACTGTAAAATAGTATTTCTGAGAGACTGCAGACTCAGATATCGCTCATTCATTAGTTCATCTTCTCAGTCTGAAAATCTGAAAGACAAAAATTGGCAGATAGCTGATGCCAGTTTCTTGGGTGGGATTACTAGACGTGACTTGTTGCGTGTCTGCAGATTAATGCTGAGAATCAGCCTCTTTTGCCTTCCCCTGTCAGTACGATATTTACATCGAGGTAGACTGGTTTTATCTTTTAAATTCAGAATTTAGATACTTGTAAAAAGTAAAGGAAATCTTTACATTTTGGATTTTACACAAAGGCCTTGCCATTATCTTTCCTAGGAGAGCGAAACTGAAGGAAAAAGAGATATTCTAGACTGGGCCCTTACACATGAACAACAGTTTCTGGTAGTGACCAGAGAGCAAACAATTCCTTTCAAATATAAAAACAGGATTTTCCTGTGACCTAATCAGCACCAACATCTAATGATGTTCATCATCTGGAAAATGGCTACAGATTAGAATTCAGCAGATGCTATAAGATTCTCAGCTTCCCAAACATTTTACCAAAAAGCTTGATTTGAAATCCACTACTTGTATGAAATATTTGTGCATATTTACACAAGTAGTTGGATTAAACCATTTGCAATACAAGCACATGAAAAGCGTACAATTTTTTTTCCATTAAATGCTTTGTCAAAAATTTCAAAATATGTTTTTTTTTTTTCCTTCAATATTAAAGACCTTCATGTTAAAGACCTTTGCTGGACCGCTGAGCATGAAGTCACAGCTAATGATGAACACTTAGTATCCATTGAAACAAGGTCAGCTTGAGTCATTCCAGAAATGCTCATGTTATCTGTCTCCAACAGCTGTTGTGATATGCAGAGTGAGTACTCTCTGAGCTGTCAGTGAGAGTGCCTTTGAAATTTTATGAGATGAGAGAAGGGATTGACTCATTATATGTAAAATAAAGGTAGATAAACAGACTTTACTCTCTGCAAGAGAAGGCCTGTGCTCTTTGTGTGCCCATCGTCTCTAGGGACTTGACAGGAACAAGGAAGAAGTAGAGTACAGTGGGCAGTAGATGCCTATTTGTCACATGAAAATTGGAATTAACTACTTAGTAAAATTGATCAGCACAGCTATGTTTGCCAGCTGGAGGCTTTTGGGCTTTTGGCTCTGGGTGAGGATAAGCTGCAATTGGGACAGCTCCAGAGGCCGGTGAGTTAATCAGAAAGACTTTTTTTTATATAAGTTACTACATTTTAGTAAAGGTCTCATGGAGTTTGTATTAAGAGTGAGATAGGAGGCAAATACTCTATCAGACCTGGAAAGAGACAGAAAAGTTTGCAATACTACGTATTGCAATAGATCTGCTAGAAAAAAATATGTTTCTTACTGGTAGCCAGGAAACAAGCAACCAGAGTGAATCTAATCATATCTCAAAACTTTGCATGAATTTGTGCAAAAGTTTTTTATGTTTGATCTTGAGTCTTGGTCATATGTATTTCTGGAATCTTTTTTCCTCATATAAAACATTGAAACAGGCAAATTCACATGTATCACTCCCCTCCTCATTGTTTTCATAGAAATTCAGGAGTGATGTTGCTGTAACAACAGTTTCCTTTACTTCTTTTACAATACCAAAAACTGTTTCTGAGTGAAAGCATCCTGAAAAGAGTGCTTACTACAGGTACCTTCTTGTAAGAAATTATGCTAGGTGTTGTTGCTGTTGTCATTTTAAATATAAAAAGAGTTGCATACACAAAACTAGATCAGAAATAATCATAAAATAGAACATTTCAAGTTGGAATGTGACACATAAGGATCATTGAGTCCAGTTTCTAAGACGCAGTAGAGACTGATTTCACTGAAAGCTAAATGTAAACAGAGGTGGAATGGGTACTATGTTATATGAGATGTGGAGTGGTGATGGAGGCACGTGTGAGTAGGGAAACAGAAGCCAGAGCAAGAGGTGAAGTGACAGTATGTCTGGAAACTGTGATATGTGGCATGAATTATGCCCTAAGCTCAGATAAATCAGGACTTTGCTTTCTCAGAGAGGATTTGTGCTGATTCTAACTAGCAACTGCTGGACTAAAATCCACACTCCCTGGGAATGCAGCTGCGGTAGTGTGAGATCATTTGTGCTCTTACACCCCTGGCTCTCGATCCCTTTTTTAACACATCCTTTCAGAGGTGCTGCATCAGTGGGAATGGCCATGAGTCTCTGACTGCTGCAGTGCAGCTCAATGAGACACAGAACTTTGTGTTTCCATTCTGCCACCCTAGGGAATGTAATAATTTCTGGTGCAAGTCTGGCAGCAGAGAGCTGCAGGCAGGAACATTTTAAACTTCTGTAAATGTTTAGTAAGTCTAGAAAGGAAGTGGTTCTAAGAAACACTTGTGTGCTTGCTTTTTCCAGTTATATGCAGAGAAAGGATGTTCCTACAACACATAGCAATTCCATTTAAAGCCAAGCCTGTTATTTATGTCTCCACCTATACAAAAGAACTTATAGAATTCTTGGTTTTGGTTATGAAGCATGGCTAGAAGAGACCACAGTGTTTTCAGCAAACTTGAGTTGAAATTGCAACAGATGTCAATTTCCCATTGCCTTGGTGGAGACTGTAATTCCAGCCTTGTTGCATCTTGGCAGGAAGTAATTTCCCATTTGATAAGTTTTGCAGTCTTAGGGAATATGTTCCCCGACATCTGAATAATTTTTGGAAGTTTTGTACATCAAATGGAACTTTCTGTCTAGAAATCCTGAATCTAGTTTGTTCTCAAATATTTTTATTTCTCTTAACTGTGTAGAGCTTCACACTTGAAACAAGCACTCCTGAATAGCAGGGGTTCCTTGATTCAAACACGTCAAACTGAGACACCTCAAACACTACAGTCTTCCAAGGAAAAGATGAAAACTTTGTGAAAAATTCATTGGGACTCCCAACTTCCTTCTTCCCTCCTTGCTACCCCTTGCCCTCTACCAAGCTTTGATGTTGACAAATTGGTATTTTCTGAGGGAAAAAAGCATTTCAGGGCAAATCCCTCCAGCAGCTGTACTGCTCTGTAATTCAAACCTTCCAAAACTCTTTTAGGATATTTTTTTTTGCATCTTTCTGCTAGACAGATACTAGATCATCTGAATGTGCATTCTACTTTTCTCTCTGAGCACTCTCCCACTATTTTGAACCGTTTGTGGTAGAATCAGTTTAAAGCATGGCTGAGGTGTAATAAAAATCATTTCCATTTCAAAGGAGGCTTTCTGATCAACTCTAATATACATGCAATGAAAATATGGCTCAGAAAAAGTATAGCTAGCAAAAGTATAATTACAATGCAGATATTGTTCAAATAGCAGAAACATTTAGAGTGTCATCAAATCGGCAGTATTTTTCAGAAGTGAGGCAGAAGCGTGGATGTATATTTGATGAGCAAAATACTTTATCGCTGTTTAAGAATTATGGAGGATAACAGCAAAATTTTTGATAAACTTAAAAAAAACCCAGAAACTTGCCAAAAGCTTATGGGGTAACGCATATAATATTTTTCTATTTTCCAAGAGAATTTAAAAGCAGCTTTGCATAGGAGTCTGCTCAGTAGTGCATATGCTCAATGCTCTGAAGAGGTTATTTCTTTTGAGTCAGTTGGAATGCTGATATGCATAGACACATCTTCAGCAGTGACAGAGTCCTACTCTTAAAATCTGAGAGAAGTTTCATGAAGAATGCCACTGACAATCCTAACTTTAAAAACTTTTTCTCTCAGGGAGTGGTCAGGCACTGGAATGGCCTGTCCTGGGTGGTGGTAGAGTCGCCGTCTCTGACAGTGTTCAAGAGGTGTTTGGATGAGGAGCTACGAGATACGGTTTAGTGCTTGTGGTAGTGTATGGGAACTGTTGAATCACGGCCTGAACCTCTCATTGACCACCTGAGGCAAGCACTGAGTCAGCCATGGGAGCACAGGTGAAGGCAATTCACCTGTGTGCCCGGAAGGGGTGGAGCCAGGCTCCACCTCTCCTAGACCCCATTTAAGGGCTGACTTCCACTAAGGAAGGATCTCTTCCTGGAGATTGCTCCTTCTGGAGTCTTGCAAGCCTACAACACCGGTGAGCACCTTTTCTCTCTATTTAACTATTCTTACTAGCCTAACTTCTCTGTATACCGGTTAACCTTACAACCTGTTAACTTTATGACCTGTTAACCTTACAGGTAGCAAGGGTAATGGGAGGATGGTTGGACTAGATGATCTTGCAGGTCATTTCCAACCTTGTGATTCTATGATTTATTTGGCTCCATTAACAAAGAGAGAGAACCTGAATTAAAGAATTTCTCAGGAAGTAACATCAGTATAGCACAGACAAAACTTATCTCCTTGTGATGCTCTTTTCCTTCATTTGTTATTTAGCAAGCTTAGTGCTAAGTGTGAGGACAGCTGTGAGGTTAAAGTCCTAAAGAGATAAGGATTCCTGAATATGCGCTGTTGCTGAAATTAATGAATTGGTACAGATAATACTTTGGACTTAATTAATCAATGTGCATGCTTCCTCTTAACTTTGGAGAGAATATCTCCTTCCCTCTCCCTTTCTCTCTGAAAAAATACAATCATTTTAATATGCAAAAAATTAAACCTTCAGTATTTGAAGGCAAATTCTGAGCAATTTCAATTGAAAAGAGAAAGCTTTTTTCTCCAACCAACCAAGCAATGCCTAAAAATCTTGTTTCCTCCTGCTGGCTACTCTCTTGCTTAAGATGAGTCAATGGTCACTGCAGCAAGGAGACTGTGGCCATTTGGCATCATGTGTGAAAAAGTCGTGTGGACAACTGGACTGACAAATGACAAATGTGGGCAGAACAGCCAAACTGTGGCTCTGTTGAGATTCTGAATTTCTTCAATTAAGTTTTTCTGTGGAATGTCAGCATTTTTTAGGAGAAGCCCACAACTTTTCACATAGAATTAAATAAACAGCTTGGCAAGAGGAGCTGCCTCTTGTTGAAAATGCGAGAAAATCAGTTTCTCTAAGTAATTATAGCTTAAGCTTACAGTGTTATATTCCAAATATTCCTACCCAGACCCTACCATGGATATGTGGGTTTGAAGGGTCTTCTGATCATTTAACAGAGATTTCTGCTGAAAGCAGAGGTACTGCAAGATCAGCTTTGGCCATCAAACCAGCTAGCCCTTATCTAGCTTTTCTCCACTTCCCTTCCTCCCTGCCCTTTCTCCACCTTTGATATTGCTTTCTCCTCCAAGTACTGAAAGACAAATTAAGCCATGAGGAAAAACAGGTGTGCAAGGTGTGCATTTCTGACACTGGGCCCACATGGCTAGCAGCGATAGGTATTCAAACACACAAAATATAATTAACTATTCGAGAAACTTCACCCCTCCAATTTGCTATACATGCCTGAGTGAATGTTAATGGGGTCACAGAGCTCTTTGAACTGCTGCTGACAGAACAATAAAGAGTTCCTGTGGTTTTCAAGAAACAGCACAGTATAATTTTGCTTGCTTTGCAAGGGCATTTCTTAATGATATCATTATACCCTCTAAACTCCTGGTCCATTTTCAGAAACTCACAACACTTCAAATGACAAGTTACCTTCCCTTCTCCCTGGGAGAATTGAATCTCAATTATAATTTATAATGTGTTACTTACTCAGTGAATATTCTTTTCCTGTGCCTCTGAGAGGTGCCAGCTATGGTATTTTAATGAAGCACCCCCATTTTATAGTCTCTCTCCTCTAAAACTGGAACAACAGCACTTAAAGGGCTAGGCCTCCTGTTTGTAGAGTAAGGAAGGCAAATAAATTCCATTTGAACTGCCTTAATAGGCCATGGAAATAACTTAGATTTGTCTTAGTTTGGATGGAACTCTTGTTTGAGTATTGCTGGAGAGGGAACAAATAACCTTAATAACAAATTCCGCCATCTGTGATAAAATTTATTCAAATGTTTGAAACATTTTACTTTGCTTACACCATTTTGAGGTTGTTGGTTTCAGAGATATTCTGAGGAATATTAAAGTCCATTTGTTAAACTAATGAATTAATGAATGCTGTCATTAACTTCAGAAAATTAATTAGGTATCTGATTCTAAAGATTGCTTAGTCTTGTGTGGATATAGGGAAAAAAATGAAAAAGACCATCTGTAGTGGGGTAGTGTGTTCCTTTTCTTAAGGCAAATGCAGAAGCAGATCTGGAAGATTTCAGGTTGAGACTAGAAAAAGAAAAGGAAGAAAATAATCTTTTGTTCTTATAGGAGGTTTTGCAAATTAGTTTTCTGATGATTTTGTAATTGGAAATTTTACATAGCACAAATTCTGTAGTCACTTCAGAATATGATTCCCAGAAAACTGCTTTTATAACTGAATGCTTGGCTGAGAATGGGCATTGATCAAAATAAATACCTGATATAAATGTACTTGCATGTAGTCACTTGTCCAGCTGCGATTTTCCTTCAGCATCAGTATCTCAGATACAGGCTCTCCACAGGTTGCCTTGAATGAGTCAGAAAATACAATAATGAACACAGCGCTGGCATGAAAAGGGGCAAGTGATCAAGAATTTCAGCACAGTGAATCCCCAGATACCTTACTAACATGATCATGGTAACGGCAAAAATCATTGCCTCCTTCCCTCATTGTATATACTTGGGGTGCTTGTCCAAGCACAGACAGAGGCCTCATACCACCTTTCCACAGACTCTGAAGTCTGTGTTTTCAAGTCCAGCCTCTTTGAATCTGTGCTGGTTGGCACACTAAAAGAAAATGTGGAATAACTCTTGGCAGGAACATTTCACTGAATGTGAAACATCTTTTGATTTTTGTGTACACTGCATCCTTTTGAGAATCCTGTCAACCTCAGCAGAGACTGAGCCTTGGAAGATACACTACAGGTGAAGACTTTGAACTCTTCTGATTTCTTTGCCATTCAACTGTTATTGCACGTGAACCAGATCTTGTACCCTTCAAACGTTTCAAAATATTGTTTGTGCATGTTAAATGCTGCAAACTAGCAACTTTAAAATGATTCATCTTTTTTCTTTTCATCTCTCTTTCTGTCCCCTCAGCCATGAGCTCACAGATTCCCCTGCATTTCTCCAATTGTGAATGCACAGCAGAGCTTTACAAGCCAAAAGTATTGGTATACTGCCATGACATAAGGCTTTATGAAGCAGAACAGTGCCATATATTTTTTCAAACATTCATCAGCTTCCTGTCAGTAGATAGTTCTGGAAGGATATTTCCAGTACTTTGCTTTACTAAAGCAAACATGCAATTTCACTACCTCTTTTTTCCATTTTTTCTTTTTTTTTTTTGGCTTTATATATTTTTTGCCACATGTACCACGTTCTTGGTGTTCTGCCACTTCTCATAGGATTTGTATCCAGACAGGTCTTGAATATCTCCACATAGAGAGACTCCACAACCTCTCTGGGCAGCCTGTTTGAGTGTTCTGTCCTGTCACCCTTAGTGTAAAGAAGTTCTTCTGTATGTTAGTACAGAACTGCCTATGTTCAAGTTCTAAGCCACTGCTCCTTGTCCTGTAACTACACACCAGTGAGGTACACACCTGGCCTCACCCATTTGCCTCCCAGTTCCCTTTAAATATTTATAAACATTAGTTGAAGTGAGTCTTCCCAATTTGTTGAAACTGTAGCATTTCCAAATGGAGTGTGAATCCCATACAAGTGCAAGTGTTAATGGTGTATTCAAAATCTAAGTCTTCCAAAAACAAACTTTCAACCTCCTCCCTGTAGTCTTGATGTTTACAGCAGGGTATGAATAACTGAAATCTGGAAACTGGATTGATATTTTGCCCTCTAGAGATGGCTACAAACAGATTTACGAAGCAAATCCTTGCCTGTCTCAGGATGCCAAAGAGCCAGTTTGGCAACCATCTTAGTGGTGCTGTTAGTCTCAGTGCTGTCCTCCCAGTAGAAGTACAGTTCTCTGCTGCATGGTCTCCCTGTAGTAGTATGATAGGGATCACTACAAATGCTTTGTGTGATGATGTTTTGTGTATATGCTCCAAATCTGCACAAACTTACATTTCTGTGTAAGATGTGCCTGTTTAGCATGTGGACGTAGGTAGGTACTACCACAATAAGTACTGATGAATGACTCTATGGAAACATGTCCCTTGTTCCCAGGCCTTAAGACAGCAGAGACCAAATCAAGCTTCTAGATTTTCTACACATGTGTGATGCCAAGAAAAACAGCTATTCCCTGTGGGTTGATGTTGTCCAAAAGTTCTACCAGTGAGAGACCGGAGGTGAGATGTGAACCAGTTCTTCACTCACACACATGTGCCTTCTCCACATAACTAGCTCACTTCCTCCTTAGCAATGTCAAAACTGGTGAAGAACATGAAAGACAAAACACCAAGCCCTGTTAAAGATCTGATGGTGAAAGAAATACATGAATGCAAACCTAGACTGAGAAGTCCTCACAGTCTCTTGTCCCTAGCATAGGGACTAGGAGGTATCAAATGACAGTATAAGGAACCAGGTCTGGAACAAATGGAAAAAGGCAGTTCTTTCTGCCGTGGGCTGTAGATCTGAAAGTCCTTGTCTTGAAGGGTACATGTACACCATGTGACATCCACTGGACAAGTTAATCAGAAATCTGGAGAGATTGACTAAGCAGACAAATCACATCCAGCTCTAAAGGTTGAGAATAACTGAAGGCTGAGAGCAGTGGGTGGAGAGACACCTGTTCCTCCTTCCCTGGACACCTGGTCTAGAGAGAGGGCATGGTCCAGTTGGAACTTTGGTAGGGACTGAGTGATCTTCTGTATTAGAAGCAACAACATTTCCATCTGTCCTGAGTGTACTTCAAGTACTGTCATAATAACAGTTATAATACATTTGTTTTCAAGCGTCCAAAGACACTAAGAAGTGCTCCTAAATTTTCTCTTTGGATGCAGTTAATGTCAGAATGGTGGACTCTGGTGATGGCTCAGGAGCAGTACTTTGTACTGCAGGACTTGGCTTTCCTCTTGTCAGTACGACTCAGTAACATCAGGATATGCATTACAGGCTTACACTGAAACACATGAAAACAGATTAGTATCGAACCCTGTGAATATTGATCAAGTCTATCATATAAAAACTGCAATTTGCTCAGTCAGTGGCACCACAGTGATGTTATCAGCACTACAGTGTATACCATTTTCCTCCAAACCCCAGCTAATTTTCAATTCCTAGTATGAGAGAGGGATTTACAGGTATGATTTTTTGGGCTTACTAAATAAGTAAAGAATGGATTCTGCTCAGTATGCTCAAAAGGAGTAAACAAACAGCCACCATCACTCCCTGACCTTCCTAAAAAGAGGAGAAAAGCACAAACCCAAATGAAATTAAAATGTCTGAGCCAATGCTGTGTAAGCTAACAGGAAATCATTAGATATACAACCCACCTCCTTCAAGCTAGATGTTTCATTTTGAAACAAATCTGTACTTGGAGACATCAGTAATTATTTCCATTTATTTTACGCTTCAGTGATATGTAAAGCTGCAGTTTTGATGTGGCTTGCCAAATGCCTCCATTGATTTACATAAAAGTTCACAGGAGGCAGAAATATTTGCCTGAAGTATAAAAATAAACATATTCAAGCAAACAAGATGCTGGTTAAAAAAAAAAAAATGTAGTAAATTCTGAAGTTTAGTGGAAAGCTGATTGTATTTCTGTGCTTATCTAAGCATAACCACCACAAAGTCTGGTGAATCAGAAGCACAGAGCATTCAGTCCTTCCCACTGATTCATCACCTGCTCTTCAGTGGCACTGCTGCCATCCTGGTGGTGTCTTCTGCAGAGGACATCATGGAGGTCTGGTCCAAACCAGGGGGTGCGGGCAGGGGCTGCTCAGCTGAAGGTCGGATTCTCCTCTCATGCTGGACTGTGTACTGCTGGTGGGAGGAAAAGACAGTGAGTAACTGCAAAGCCTTTTCCTATACCCTCTCAAGAGAACACCCCAAGTCCTGAGGCCAGATGAAGCAGTGACTGTGATCATGAGTTGAAGACTGGAGTGTGGCACTATTGTTTTAGTGTCCAGGGAAATGTCCACAGGAAATAGAGGGAAAAGATCCTTGGAATCCCCAGCAATGCTCTGGCAGAAAATCATGCAGCCTTTCCCACCTCTTTCAGCATCTTCTCAGGAGATCTGCACAAACCACAGGACTCAAAGAGAGGGAGTTTCATCCAAAAAAACTGCTGCTGCTGCTGCATACCACCTGCCTCTCCTTAGCCAGCACATGGAAACGACACAGCAGGTCCTCTGTTCTGGGTAGGAGAGAGCTGTCAGTCAGGGCAGCTGCTCTGTGGCACTGCTGCAGCCTTCCTCTGATAACATCACCAAAGCACACCTTCCTGCTCTCTTCTATCTCACTAGTCTCAAAATACTGTATTTTTTTTTTTCTCTTTTATAAACATTTAAGTAGAAAAAGAAAATTTAAATCTCTTTCTTTGCATTTGCATTGTAGGTTTTGAGTCCCTAAGGTACATTCATTGTCTTTAAACTTTTTTCCACAGCCAAGAGGGCTGGATTTCTTTTCCTGTTTTAATGAAAGTCAGCATTTCAATCTAATATCACAGGAACAGCAGCTTGAGCTTTAAGGACATCTTTGAAAATCATAATAACCAGTGCTGCTTCTGTAGCTGCAAGGAATGGGAGCTTTTCATGTACTTTTGCACCCTTGCAAGTCCTACTTATGACCTGGCTTGACAGAAGAGAAAGCTGCATTGGATAGGGCTCTGATGGCAACAAGATGGCTGCATTGGAGGCTGAAGGAGGGGAAGGGATGGATGGGGATGTACAACCTCTCTTAGCCAAATAGTACATAGCATCAGTTGTACTAGGCAAGGTTTTGTGAGCAAAACCCTTCTCTCCTCAGTAAGTCCATGTGCAGTGCTGTTTATTTTCAGCCAAAATAGTTATTTCTAAAGATCACCTCCCTCCGTGGATGCAGTCTAAAGAATTCTCTGCATTGTACAAGAGGTTCAGAGACTCTTGTTGCATATTTTTGCACAGTGAATATGGGAGCTTGGGTTTCTGCTTTTTGGGTTTTTTTTTTTGGGGGGGGGGGGGAGGAGTTGACAGATGAGGTCAAAAGTATGAGGGACTAATAAATAAGAAATCTTATTCTTTTAATCTGAATCAGAGAAACAAATCTTACCCAGGGAATGAAGTGCTCTGTTATTATTTTCTCTTCCTAGCACTGGAGATTCAAGCCAGCAAGGAGGTGGCAAACTTGATTTTGCTTCCACTTGCACATTCCCTGAACACACATGAAGTGGTGATAAGTGAGAAGGAAAGAGTCTGGTGTCACTGGTGCTTCCAGACTTTCGCAGGGAAAAAAAATAAATCAAAACACCTCATCTTATCTCTTGCAAAACAGGCACAGTTTGATTTGAATACCTTAAATTCAGAAAACTCTTGCACTGATAATTAGAAAGCCCTTAATCTAGCTGTTAAAAGACTCTTTAGACCAGGAAATAGGTCTCTTCTTAGTGATGTGTGCTATCAACTATTACAGCATCTTATCCAGGAGCACAGTAGATCTGTCACCATCTGAGCTATACTACTAAAGGTTTGAAGGCTTTCTAGAAGATGTGTGCTACCCCTTGCTGATTTACTGGACAGTTTGCAGCAACCACCTAGTCAAAATTTAGTAGCTTTTGGTAAACAATAATTCAGACCAGATTTTTACCATGTTTAATTCTGTTTAAAGCTTTAAAAAGATTTTTATGGCTGAAAAACAAGGTCTTCCACTTGCCTGGTTTTATTCGGTAGCTTTTCAAATTCACAATGTACTTGAACTGCTGAATGCTCCCCTGTGCCATGGTTTTTGTTCACCTTTTTATCACTGACAGCAGTGCAAGGCTGGGAGACAAATGTACTAGGAAGGTACAAGTTGCAAGGAAACAGATATGTTCCTGTACTGGAACAAGCTTTTCAATAAGAAAAGGTCTAACTGAGGCACCTTGCAGAATTTCGTTATGCAGGTTGTCTTTATGTCTCCTTGTCCAGCTATCTTATCATTAAAAAAAAGATTAATAAGGAGTGTTGACCCATTGGTGTCTTTTCACAGCGTCTTGTAGGAATTTAGTGCACTATAAATGGAGGAGAATTAAGTGTCTTTTTCAAAGGTGAAAACAGGGCTAATAAAGTGATTAATGAAATAACCTCCTGCATTCGGATTGCAATGAGAAGTCTCAATGGGGAAAAAATACTACAGAGAAAATTAAGCAACCAACACTCTGCTGTGTGTTAGAGGAAGATCTGATAAGGTCGTGGAGGTAACGCTCCTGATGGGAATGAAAAGGAAAAAAATATCTGAATTTAGGGGAAAGTAACCCTGTGTCATCAAGAATTGGCAGTTAGTTTGTTTTGTACTCTGCCTTATATTCAACCTGCGATGATTTTAAAGTCCCCTTCCACTAGACAATAGAAATTTTGCTGACGCAAAAATCTGTCAGCACAAAATCTGGCTTTGGGGCACTCAGTCAATAGTACTGTAATTATTTACAGAGATGATCAAGTAACCTCCAGCTCTGTCCTTTGGATCTTAGTCTCCTTTCACTTCCCCCCACTTTCCTTTCAAATACAGCACTAGAGAGAGAGAGAAAGGTAGAAAAAGAGATAAGCCATTTTCTCAGGCTTTATTTTGCAAATCCTGTAAAAAAAGTAAATTCCAGACCTAGTTGCAGAATAAGATTAAGGAAATAAAGGGTAAATACATCTGTGCTTTCTGAAATAGATGTGTTTTTTTTCTTTCATACTTTGTGTCATATTAAAGCACTTCACCGTGAACAATGAGAAGCAGGAGCTGACTTTTTCACTCTGTGGGGGGAGTAGAGAGGAGACGGTGTGACAGAGGAGAGATGGGCTCAGCCATCTGTGGCAGCGGGTGTGGATGTCAGTAGATGGTACAAGAAAAGATGATGGGCCCAGAGGTATAGAACAGAGCATCTTTCACTGTCAGGAGATTAGAGTTTGGGAGTCCTGACAATAGAGTAGTGAGGGGTAGCAGCGGATCCTGCAGCGGAGGTGCGGGGACATTGCAAGGTTTGGAAGAATATTTGGGACAGGAGACTGAAATAATTGAGGAGATTTGGAATTGTAGTGTGTACTGAAGGGACTCTGAAAGGACCTCTTAGGGCAAAGAGACTATGCAGACTGGCACACACTGGGAAGTTGTAGGAAACTCTTGTCTGGGATGGCTATCTGAAGTCAGGAATACCAGCAGAAGGCATTTCTGGAGTGAGAAGAGCTGTGGGCTGTGGCACAGCTGAAGAAGTTACAATGAGAATTCAAAGATTTTAGACCAGAAAGGGCAGAGGTTAATGTTAACAGGTTGTGTGGAGATGGCTATGGGGCTTACTTTGGGTCCTCTGAGAGGGATCCTGGTTTGGTATGGGGAGTAGACACAGAGGTCTACCACACCACCCCAGTATCCTTCAGCAAAGGAACCTGCCTTTTTCTGTTGCACCACAGGCACCTGTGCCTGGCAGGTGACCTACAGGAAGGTTGCAAGTGCCATTAAGCAATTAGTCAGCTTTAATTATTTATACACATGACCGCTTACAGGACCTAGATGATAGGCCTTGTTGATGAACTAAAATGTAGAAAATAATGTTTTGTAAGACAAGGCATGTCCGCCTTTTTCACTCTCTCAAGTATCACATGAATCTGAAAGGATCTTTTCACACAGTATCTACAAGAAAATATGGAGGCAAAAGCAGTAAACTCTGATTAAATTACTCAGTTACCAGAAGGGTTCCTACACACTGTATAACTCGGATCACTTCATGTCCTCCAGGAGGCAAGGACGAGCCTCCACAGTTCACGCTTCCCAGAAGCCCAAGGCACTGTGGCTTCTGCTATCATGTGAAATTGGCACATCCTCACAAATACACTTATGAGTTTGTTTTTCCCCTTCTTTCAATATGGATAAGATACTCAATAGGGAAGGGGTAAGATAATCAATTTTGCGAGCTATGTTTTGGAAGATGCACGAGATATTAACAAACATGAAACTTCCTATTTTTGGTTCAGGAACTCAAAGGCAATTTTCTTTTGGGCCATTTTCTCTTATCATCTGCTGGTTTGAAGATTTTGGATCCATTTGAATTTTGCCAACAGCAATGTCTGAACTGTAAATGCATCACTTATGTGAGCTCTCAGAACTGGCAACAAGGACAAATCTTTTCCTGAATTTAGGACCAAGAATTTCATCCTAATTAATCATTTCAAACTATGTGCTCCTCTCAGAGTTTGTACTCACAGAGAATCAGATACAAAAGTAGGAATCTAGAAGACTTCTGTTCCTACATTTTTGAACTGCAGATAGCTACAATTTCAATGGGCAGTGCATACAGTACAGTAAATAGGAGTGTTTTCATCACTGAAGTTTCATTCTTCTACTTTTCACTGACAGTAAGGAGTATATTTTTCTCTGTTGGATAATTCTTGTCTTTCTAGCAAGGAATTACAGTTACTTGCAAATGAGCAAATACTTCTGAAACAATTTAAAATGTTTTATTGGAGAGCTGACTCCAAAGAGAGGCAGATATAATCTCTTGCTTCTGTGGAGCACCATAACTTTTGGGCAGCTCTCTGCACCTAGGACTAGAAGTGAGGTCGAGGGGAAGGTTGGCAGCACTTTGCTGGGAGCAGAGGTGTTGTCAGTATCGTAGTGGGCAGTAGAAGCACTCTCTCAGGGAAGGGTCAGTGGGGCTTCTTGAGAAACCTATATTCACTGTTTTTCTGAGCAACACAACAACCACTTACCCCCTTTGTCATTGCACTTGATAAGATATTCACCTCTCCTCAGAGATCTGGAGGATATGATTAAAAATGTAGCTCCTGAGAATGCAGATGTTCCGCTTTCAATATCTACTTGCTGGTATTTCTACCAAATGCTCTGTCATTTCCCGGGCACATCTCAAGAGAGCTGATTTCTGCTCATATAGCCAGATTTGTGTTCAATGCTCCACTTCAGCTGGACAAAATCCCTCATTTCTGCCTGAGGCTCATTAACCTGGGTTAATAAACTCTCATTATCCAAGGTTTCCTCAATCAACTGCTGAATTGATGATGAGCCTTCCAATACATGGATACATCAGAGAGAGAGGTTTAACATCATGTAATTAAAATCCCCATTATTTCTAGCATGAAGGTGACTGAACAGACACAGAGCAAACTCTGCCTACTAATTCAGAAAGTAACAATGCAGAGTGAAAGAACTCAGTACTTCTTTAATCTAGAGGTCTTCCCATGCATGCATAGGACACAGTGAAAGCAACCTCTGATGTTGAGAGGAATGAACATGTCACTTGAAATCAGAGGAGTTATGTGGTATAACTAGTCATTATGAGCAAAAGGACACAAGACATCTTAGATAACGTAGAAACCAGAAGGGTGTTGAGACAGCTGTGAATCCTGGTAGAAATTTTACTTTGGATATGGTATAACATGTGCACAATATATCAAGTAGACATACTTAAGTTACGCCATGCGTAGTCAAGGGATAAACTTTGTGATGAGTGTAGGTATGACTTCTGTACCTCCAGACTTGTCTTCTTGACTCATTTCCTTCGTTTTAACAAGTCAGATTACTTTTTAAAATACAAATAATAATACTCTCCTGGGGTATGATTTCTCCTTTTCCTAATGAAGCTTAAGGAAAAAAAAAATCTTATTTAATTGTCTTGGAGAATGCTGAGTTAGAAAATACAGTCAAATAACTAGTTTAACTACTTGGCTCTGCTTGATTTTTATTAGAGTTTTTATATCTTTTTTGCCTCAGTTAAAATACAGACTGGAAAATTATTATGTATATACGAAGACTTCCAGGCAAAATATTCTCAAAAAGCAAAACAGACACGACATGAAGGAAAATGAAGATGTTTAAGTATGCATTTACTACACTAGAAATTTAACTCAACAGGAGATTTTTCAATTTTCAAGTGATAATAACCACTTTAATTCATTCAAAGTCTTATGATAATCTTATTACAAAAGCAAAATTTTATCCCATTTCTGCATGTGTCTTAACAAGTGATTTTGGTATCAACAGAAAATGATGGATACTTAAAAATAACTTTATGTTTATTCCCAGTCAAGGTTATTTGCCAACAGAATTATGAGATTGCTCAAGAAACTCTAAAACAATTTCAAAATTTAGACCCATTTAAGAATGTCAGTTCATTTCAGTGTTAGTTCATAGTTCACGTAACACAGAAAAGCTTTGTTGCTTTTGCATACAGGACTGTTGTTAAACCAACCATCCACCCAGAACTATGCCATACTCCTTTGAGAAAGGAGGGGAACAGTGATAAAAATATTCTGACAATTTCTTCTCTGATGTCCTAATTCCCTGCATCCTGACATCTTCCTCTCCCCTTGTGTGCTCTGTTGCATGAGGAAGACGAAGCCAACTTTATTAAATTTCTGAATGAGAAGGAACAGTGTTATCTCATCATATAATGTCTGTACTTCCAGACTTAGAAGAAGGATGGGTCCTTAGGACTCTTCCCATCTCTATAGACAAACAGTTGCCAAAAGAAAACATACAGGTGATAGTTTTGAAGCTGCTCTAAATTCTGTGGAATTTCAAAAGTTCCACAAACTTCCTAGAAGGACGTAAGTGACAGCAGAATCTGGTTTAGAAACTAACAGAAGCTTCAACATCTTTCTGTCTAAAGACATCCAAATTTAAAATTACTTACATCTTTTGCAAAAGCTTCTGTGGTGAGGAAGCTTCTTCCATGACAGCAAAGAAAAGGCAGTCAAATACAAATACTAATTATATATTTCTGTCATTCAGATGGGTTTACAAATGGGCTAAAAGGACTTTAGAATTGTGATGGGAAATAATTTGGAAAGGTTGTTTCAACCTTCAGCCAAGTTATTTGGGTCAACAACTAACAGATCCTGTCTCTGCTCTCTGTCACACCCAGCCTGCATATTCACGTGTTTTCAGATTGACTTTCAAACTAGAAAAGTGTTTTCTATTCAATTTCTATTCACACTCACTCTCATCTAAAAAGAAGAATGGAAATGCTTTCCTGTTTCAGAGATGTTTGGTGAGGTACGTCTGCTTAGCACTAGTAATTCACAGCCCACAGCTCCTCTGTGTTAAGTGGTAGGAACAGTACTTATACTTTGACATGCATTCAAGTCAAATGCCTGAACGGTGTTAAGAGTTTCTGGAGAGACTGTGAATATCTATCAGCTACATAGGTATGAATAATAACTGCACTTTTTTGTAGCATTACTAAATCAGTAATTGAGAGAGCTTATCACAGAATACCAAACAAATTACTCCAGTCAGCTCCAATCTAAGTCCCTCTATGCTATTCTCATAAAGGTGATCTGGAAATTGAATGATAATTTTATGCAGCATGTAGCACCATTTTCATGTAAAATATATGCTCGCGAGTTTAATTACTAACACATTATTCTATAGCAAGTCTAATTAAAATTCTAACTAAAGATGATAAGATGTCCATAACATTTTAATATGGGAGACATCTACATAATGCAGCAAAATCACACAATTTGCAGTGTGATGCACACACACCCTCCTGGTACACTTCTTTTTTTCCCATTAGTGTAATGAGGAGCACAGTTCAACAAAAAGACACGTAGATCAGAGCACTTTGTCCAGATTATTTTGATAAGATTTTGTCATTAAGAAATATTTAAGACAGTAAATAATGTTGATCATCTTGAATTCTGACATTTGTGAAATACTGATTTATGAAACATCTGATGATGTTTCACCTGCACTGTACAATGTGTAGTGTTACAGGGTGTCTGTGAGTCCATTGGCTGAAAATGTTAATGAGGGAGGACAGCTCGTTTGTTCAGTGTTGCCATGAATGCCTCATTACCCACTTAATGACTTGAGATGAACAAATTGATTTTCTAAGTTGTTGTCCCAGTATTGAACTTAGAATAGCAATTGTGGGTCAAACCAAAACAGAAACATCCAGTTTGTTTTTGATTTACAAAAAAGCTTAATTTCATTTTGGAATGCTTCTCTCTCCTTTTTCATGTCATATTGAAGCTACATACCAAAACACAATCATAGTTCAAAATAAAAAATGGAAATACTTGTTTGCACATTTGCTTGTTTGAATTTCTTTTTTGGTTGTTTGTTTTTGGCATTGTTTGTTTCTTGTTCTTTTCTTGCAAAACTTTTTGTCAGATAAATACAAGTAGTCCCTGTCATTCTTTTGTTTACTTTGTGAATGAACAGCTTTCCTAATAAATGTTGGCTACATGGGCTTTGTCTTTCTAGTTGAAACAGGCAGATGCTGTTTCTCACACACTTGCTAGTTCTAGCCTGAAAAACAAGTGGCTGCTCTGATGGCTAGAACCAGAGCTAAGAAGCCCTGATGAGATGTGAGTACATATACTACTCTGTATTTTTCATCACGTCAACGTGCATCTTTCCTGAACAACTTCTGATTCAGAGAGTAAAGGCTGAAAATTGCCAGAAATCATTCTTTAATAGAAATACATATTTTTTCATGTTGTGGTTCAACTACTACTACTACTTGAAACAAATTGGATATTTAATGAAATCACTTGGCATGGTTAAAAACTGGATAAGTTTCACTGGAAAAGTGAACATACTTCACTGAAAGAGGATTAATGGGTGAAAAAGAAGGGTTTTGATTTGGTCATCTTGTCAGCAAGGTCATTTCTTTCTTACTCACCTAGGATTAAATCAATAATTGAATCATAGAATGACTGAGGCTGGAAGGGATCACTGAATCACAGTCACGGAACTGTAGGGATCACTGAGTCCAACCCCCAAATGTTCCTAAAGATCACCTAGTTCCATTCTTCTGCCACAAGTCTAATGGCAATTAAACGGTCATATAAGAATAGTTAAGTATTTATTAAGATGTTTCCTGTGGTTTTCCAGTCTGAAGTCTGTTTACTTCACAGAACAGGCCACATTCCCAGGATGGGGAGAGGAGTATCTGGATGCTCCCTATAGGTCAGGTGACAGAATGAGAAGTCACAGGACAGGTTTGGGCAGTGGTGAGGATATTCACACTCTGATTGCTGCAGAAGGCTGCCTAGATCCAAATGCTACATGAAAACAGAAGAGACTACAACTATTCACCACTATTACCCATGCATTGCAGCCATCCAGGATCCTGGAGAGCTGCACTGAGCTGTTTTCACTGAGAGGCTAAATTAGATTTTATAAATGTAATATGTTGTTGTTATTGTTTGTCTTTGTTTTCCTAAAACTAAAGGGCTTTATTGACAAGGCACACTATTTTACAAGGGGAGATTTTTTTTAGTGTCTACCGGTTTCTATATTCACCCCTTACAGTACAACACAAAAGATAGTTTTAGTAGCTGTAGACAGTGTAACAGGGCATTTATTATAGTCTGATGATCTGAAGCTATTAGAAAAATATACTTTGCCATCCCCCCAGGAGAAAGACAACTACAGAAATAAAGACCACCATAATAAGGAGCATGCTATACATTTTAAGAGACACTGTAGTCCAGATGACCCCTCTTCAGAGTCAGCATTTTACCCTTAACAACTAGACAGATCCATACTGAAGAATCCTTTACACTTTTCATATGTCATGTTTTGGTGAAATGAATTACCATTATTTATTTTTTTTTTTTAAATCACTTTCACGGTTCTCTAAGCTCTACTAAATACTATATAAAAATTAGGAGATCCTGAAGTACTGCTGGAGAATGTCATAGAACAGCAAGTGCTGAGCACTCAAAAGACAAGCACTGAGTGAAGTGCTGTTGTTTTCACTTTCCTTGCAATTTGTTTTCCTTCAATCAGTCATCGCTTTTTATGCAACCCTCTTTAACCTCAAAAAGCTCATGTACTGTAGGACTGAAGTTAAAAAGAAAAACAACAAAACAAGCAAGTGTATTGAGAAGTCCTGAGTAAATCATCAATACCAAAGTGCTGAGCTTGGTCAAGTTCTCACATAATCCAAGGAGATCTGTTCCCATGTGGGTGTAGAGATCACACTGCAAAATGCACTCAGCTGCTCTCAGCTCCAAGAATGATTTGCCAAATCATCTATTACCTAAAGCAATGTAACCAACATGATCATAAAATACCCTGCTTTTTTTAATAAGTTTTTAAAACTTACTGTTTTCTGCTGTTGTCAGTGTATTGCAGGTGAATCCAGTGACACCTCTGCAGTCTCAAGTATCTGAGAAGTGCATGTAAAATTTAGCTGTCTAGCACTGAAGTGTTCCTGGAGCACACATGGAATCATAATTAGAACAGCACCTGGAACATGGAAAGATATTGTCTTGCAACATCTGGGATTCTGATTCATGCTCTCAGGATAAGAAAAAGCTTGACTACTCTCACATAAATTTCTGTAATTCCTGTAATTTTTTTTTTAGTACAAAATTATTCTACAAGACTCAGAGTCCCAAAAACATTCTTCTAGTGAAACAAGTAATTAGCTATTGACTGCAGTAATACTGGAATCTGCTGAAGAAGCAAAGCTGAAAAAGCCCACAACAGAAGTCATCATGATATCCTCTTCCCCTTCTCATAACAAACACTGACTTCCAGGGACAGTGTTGCAGCTGGTGGGCTCTCTCCAGTCTTAAGGAATTCTTACATAAGAAAGCTAAATCTTGCAATCTATTCCCTAGCAGGCAAACTGGACTGCCAAAGGATGGATAGTCTTTGTAATTTCAGTCATTTTAGTTCATTTCCCCTCCTCCCCCCCCCCCCCATCAATAAATCACTGGTGTGAAGAATTGTGAATGAATTATCATTAGAGAGCAGATGTCTTTGGAGATGGAAAAATCTTTAAAGGAAAAGAGCAGATATGGGAAGCCATTAATTGAAGACAGAATATTCTGGGAACACAGCGGTTTTTTTCCCTTGTTTTTAAGACTCATTCCTGACTGCCTGTATTTGACCACTGTCAGAGACAGAATATTGGGCTAGTTGGATTTAGCTCAAGAAGAATCTTCTTGTGCACTTACAAAAGGATTAAAAAAATACTAATAAATTTGAGCAAAGAAGTGTTGAGCTCCTAAATATTTGCCTTGGTGGTCTTGTTAATAACCGTGAGGAAAAGAAAAAGCCATCAGAGATTGCATTGGTGTCAGCAGCCAGCCATTAACACCAAAAAGTAAGGTCAAAGGATAGACAAGAAGGAAGCAGAAATCAAATCTAGCTTTAGGATGTGGGAAATTTCCTAAGCTTGTATTTTTTCCCCTTCCTTGATACTAAATATACCATAGACTATTTATCTGCCAAATGTAAGGTTACCAGGGTCATAAGATGTGGAGGTTCACCTTAAATAGTTCCCAGAGCAAGATATCCTTTGCAGGATATCTTTCTTCTTTGCAGATCAAAAGAAGGAGTATGATGACAGAAGAAAAAGCTAGTAGGTAACCTCAAAGAGGAAGATACCTTGAGAAATCCTCCAAAATATGGCCTCATGTGAGAGTGCCAGCTGCAGTGGGAAGAGGCTGAAATCGCAAAGACATCAAGGTAGAGTTTCTGATGTAAGGTATTATTCAGTGAAAAGTACAGCAAAGGATGAGCAGATTATCATGCAAATGTCCAAACTGTCAAGCCACTGTGGGACTTATCTGTCAGGCATGTTCTACTCCCTTTCATGTTTTCTGATGAATATTCTCCCCTCTGCAGTTTCATACCTTGGCAAACTGCCAACATTTTATTTTGGACATCTACTGATAAATGAAGTCCTTCAGGATAACACACAATCAGCATTTGGTATTATTTTCATTAAAATGTCAGGTCATTTTATCTCCCCAAAGCAGTGAAGCATCCTAAAGTTTGATACCATGAAGCATGAAAAGAAACAGCAGATTCTTTAGGGGTACATGCAAAGCTTTGGAGCTCTTATAGACACAACCATTGCAGTCTTTTTCAAATATGAAGTAATACCTGCCTTCACTCCAGCACCCTGGCTCACCATTGCAAACCAATTTACTTGCTCAATGCTTATGTCAGCATGTCTGGAGTCAAGGCATGAAAACTTGCATGGCACAGCAAAAGTGAATGGCTGACATATTCCCTCTTGCTATGCAGCCCATTCCACTGAAAACACTCTTTCAACCTCTATGATTCTGTGGGTTCACAATGGATGGGAAGCAGAAGCTGCAAGGAAGTTAGCAGAAGCAATGAGATCATAACCTCTCTTGCCATTTCAGAAGTTCACCTCTGTTTTTACATGTTAAGCTTCACTTCATAATATTTTTTCCCTGTGTCTCAGCAGTGACAAGGCTTCGCATTTTGTCTGTAAGTCTTTAGAATCACACAGAATTACTGCATGCAGAAAGGTGCTGTTTTCCTCAGCTTCCAGCTGGCACTGCTGCCTTCATGTTTTGCTAGGACAAGCAGATAATTTTGTGGTATGCAGTGTTTATTTAGAAGAATACTTTACAAAGCAGTGGGGAGAAATGAAGCTTTTAACCTACAGCTCTAAAAACACATAGGAAGTCAATCAAAATGAAGACAAAACTAACACTGAAAGTTATTGTTGAAGCAAAATCCTGGGCAAAGTTAACTGAGCCAAGACAGGAGTATGGATGATAGGAAGGGTGAAGGAATGGCAGTAACTGGGGAAAAGCACTGAGGGAAGGTCAGAGAAAAGCTGTAGGAAAGCATGACATACATGTGTACATCCCTGAGTGCAGGGCAGGTCCTTACACAGAGGGTGGAGCCTCATGAGGTTATTTGACACAGGTGCATGACCTGTGATATGTTTTGGAGGGGAATTGGACCTGCTACGGGGAGCTGAGTCCTGCACACCTACCATAAACACCAGGGTGGTGCTTATCCTTGGCTGTCACTGTTGTTGAGCATGGCTGATACTCTTACAGAGAAGGAGAAGCAACTGCGTGACTGCTTTAAATTCTCTTGTAGAGAATCCAATTCCAGAACATTTTAATTGCAGTTGTGCTTTGTTACTGCAATTGCTGGTATGACCAGCTTTACTTTTGTGTGGGTTGCTTGATGATTTCTCTGCCGTAATTTTTTTTAGAAGAATAGACAGACTAAACTTACAAAAGACTGCAAAACTTTTTTTGAGGAATGGAGAAACATGATTAAGAATAACTCCCTGCTTACTGAAGTAAGAGAAACTCTACGTAGCTGTGATGTGAGAACATAAGCCAGCTATTCTTGAAGTGAACTCTTTCCATGACCAAATAGTTTACTATTATGACCTCCTGGATATAACATCTGAAGCCAGAAAATGTTCAAATTGTGACAGGCAAACAGAAGAATATTTTCTTCCTTCTTTCTCCTTCCTTTCTTCTCTCTCTTGCAACTGTTTCTTACTAAATTGGTCTCTGTATGCAGTGTAGGAGACACTGTATTCCCTTCAAGGGAAAAGGGGCCATTCCTGCCACTATCAACTGCTGTTGAAGTACAACAACAGTGTTGGTGATAAACTGATTACTGTTAAAACAATGGAAAAGGGGAAGGCATCGTTAATTACTTATAACCGAAAGGCTATTTTAACATCCTCCTACAAGCTTTCTTTCTTCCCACCACTTCCCTTCCTAGGCACATCCTCACTGACTTCATTGCAGTTCAGGATCCATGTTGTCATAGGGACTTTTAGAACTAAGCTGTAATACCCATACTACCAGTTCTGCCATAGCAGCGTCTTTCAGTTCCTCCTATCACATCCCGCCTCAGCCAGCATGGCTACCCTCTGCATCTTCATCCACCTAACAGACAGCACTTTGGTTCTTCCATCTGGGAACTGGAGAAAGCCTTTGTCACCTACTCCTTTGCTTGTGTCCAGCTAGTGCAGCAGTCTCAGTTACACCTGGGATAAGTCCACTGCACACTGACATGACTACTGCCCACCAATATCATGTCACAACCCGTATCCAACTTGCTGCTTTCCTCTGTCTTAAGACACCTCTGAGTTCAAAGCAACTATGACAGCTGGCTGACAAGCACAGGCATCTTGTCTGCAAAGGTCGTATGACCTTCCACACATCACTGGTGCCACTGCAATTTCACAGTGTAAATACAGCCCTGTTCATGACTAACCCTTCCTGCATGTCTTTCCTCAGGAGGCTTGCAAGATGCTGATCCAGGCAGCTTGGTTAAGCGCAAATTCCCTTATAGGTCCCCTGTCTGAGTGGTCTTCTGGGGGAAGAATTTCTGAAACATTCTTTGTAATCTTGTTAGATCATAGAATGGCCTGGGTTGAAAAGGATTTCAAAGATCATCTAGTTTCAAACCCCCTGCCATGGTCAGGGTCGCCAACCACTAGACCAGGCTGCCCAGAGCCACATCCAGCCTGGCCTTGAATCCAGAGATGGGGCGTCCACAGCCTCTTTGGGCAACGTGTTCCAGTACATCACCACCCTCTGTGTGAAAAATTTGCTCCTAATATCTAACCTAAACCTCCTCTGTCTCAGTTTAAAAGCATTTCCCCTTGTCCTATCACTGTCAACCCACGTAAACAGTGATTAAGTCATTTCTGTAATATTTACATCTTTGTTTAGTTTATGCCAGGATTTGTCGTCCTTTCTGAATTAGTTGAAGGCTCCAGACAGGATTTTTCTACACTCGCCCTTCTGGATCTAACATAATTTATGTATAATTTTTCATTGTTTATACTGTCAAACATATGTTATATTTCCATGTCAAAAACCTCTGACTTCAAGTACAACCCAATGACTTTCTGAGTAAATGATTTCCTAAAGAGATAATGATCATGTACAAATGGATGCTCCAGTTTCATAAGGTCACCTCCCAGAGCGTTAATGCCCTTTCAGTTTCCCATTAGAGACATCGCAAAAGATGCAGCTTATTCACATGCTAATGAAACATTTCAACACTTTTGCTTGATCATTTTACATGATCTGTAAGAGCACTACCTTCACATTCTTTACTTAAATTCTTCTTTCTAGAACATTAAGCTTTCCTTACTGTAGCCAGAACTGTGGCAAGAGAATGTTTGTAGACGAACATTGGGCCATATCAACTTTTACCTCTATTCCACGCTCCGTTGAGAGTTCCTGCATTCCCTCAGGACATCTTCTGTTTCCTCTTCAGTTCCTGTCATTTCTTGCCCATCCAATGATTGGATGTAAAATAAGAGATCAACAACTAGCATATTTCTAGCTTCATAATAACTTTTTTTTAACCCCTTATGGTATTGTTATATTTTCCCCCCCACACTTTTTTCCACATTTTTCTTCTTGTGACATTTTTTCCACATAATTCTATAATGAAATAAAGTTCACTTCTGTAAGACCAGAGCTTCACTGACTTCTACCATCAGTGACTTTTCTCTGCTGATACTGTTTTCAGCAGTGCACCTAAGCCTCAAGAAAAAAAAAATTAGTCCATACCCCATGGGTCTTCAGATGGACAGACCGTTCTGTTTATACTTGCTCCATGAAGCTTTATTCCTCCTTCCTCTATGTATCTTTGCTGATGCTTGTAAGAATCAATGTAGTGACGTAATCTTTCTCAAGTGACAGATATTCTGCATAAGTTGTTTGTCTGCTTTGAATTTCCCCATGGGCTTGGGCTCTGTACACTCCCATGCAGACTGCTTTATGCTTTCCTTCCTCAATCTCAACTGCAAAATTATTATAGGTTTCTTTTAATATCCACAGCATCCCCAAGCTTCAGGCAAGTCCTTCTTTGCTTTATAAATGCTAACTGCTTTTCTATAAGTAGATTCTAGGCATTTCCGTAGATGCTTACTTGAGTGATTTTCCACAGGATCTAACTGCGATCTTACTAGGAACTGAATTTAGCTCCCAAAATTTCAAAACAGTTTTTCAACTTTTTATCAGTCGGAAACACTGCTTTATTTTTAATTTTTTTTTGTAATGTCTGTTTAAAAACATACGTCAGACATGTTTCACTTTACCTTGAGAGTAGCACTCAAATTGCTATAATAATCTTTTATAATTAGCCTTCTCTGCCTAAGTTAATAGGAAAAATATT
Organism: Pavo muticus; assembly: GCA_016647715.1. Lineage (NCBI taxonomy): Eukaryota > Metazoa > Chordata > Aves > Galliformes > Phasianidae > Pavo > Pavo muticus. The sequence continues at coordinate 1,787,058 of JACDJE010000214.1, forward strand.
TTTAACAACTGAAGTACTTCAGAGTTTGTCTGACAGAAATTAAGTCACATTTTCAGAGGTACTTGTGGCTTATGGATATATATTGAAGTACAAGGCAAAACGATTCCAATTATCTCCTGTAGATTGAAAGAATCTGAGTGCTGGTAAGTTGTTTGATGTTTCCAATTTTCTATTTTAAATTTTAGAATGGTTTGAGTTGAAAGAGACCCTTACAGGCCATCTAGTCCACTGCAATGAACAAGGACACCTAAAGCTACATCAGGTTGCTTGGAGCCACATCCAGCCTGACCTCGAGTGTCTCTATGGATGGGGCATCCACCACCTCCCTAAGCAACCTGTTTCAGAGCCTCACCATCCTTATTAGAAAAAGCTTCTTGCTTATATCCAGTTGGATTCTCTCTTCTTTTAGTTTGAAGCCATTTCCCCTTGTCCTATCACAACAGACCTTGCTAAAGAGTCTGCCCCCTTCCTTCTTACAGCTCTCCTTTACGTACTGAAAGGCTGCTCTCAGGTCTCCCTAGAGCCCTCTCTTCTCCAGGTTAAACAGCCCCATCTGCCTCAGCCTGTCCTGGCAGGGGAGGTGTTCCACCCCTTGGATCATTTCTGTGACACTCCACTGGATGCGCTACAACAGACATTGTCAGTGTAATTGATGAAGAGATTTAAAAAAAAAAAAAAAAAAA
>JACDJE010000214.1:1788600-1813241 GCA_016647715.1 Pavo muticus
ACCAGAGGTCAAGCATCTGCAATGTTTTCAGAAGTATTATTAATTTCTCACTAATGCTTTCAAAAAGATGTTGACTTCGGTTGCAATTTCCAAATTCTTTCCAAATTGCAGGATTTCCAGCAAAAATTGCTTAGGTTAGGTAAGAAATAACCAGTTTCCAGTGTTAACTACTGGAAAGCTATCCAGTGAATAGCATAAATTAATGTTCTTTCCTAAGCTCTGATACTTTTCTGAGACAGTTATTGGTTTCAATAATAGAGAGATTTTAATTAAGTCGATGAACATAAGTGGAATGGATATGCACTGATGCACGTGTGAAATACTATAGCATTTAAGAGGGAATGCAGGTTTTCTGATGACTAGTCTTCACCCAGCACATTGCTGATAACAAGGAAATAATTCCTAGAACAATGGTTCAGTGCAGGGAGTTAGAGATACAGATTTTGCTCTGGCATGAGCAGATAATTCTCTTTTGTTTATTGCTGTCATTTGTGCTTCTCGTATGGGTTTTGTGGCTAAGCATGTTTTAAATAAGCCTTACCTTCCTGCCCATTAGTCTGTAGTAAATTGTGGCTTATTTTAAAGAGGAAAAATGTTTCAGCTTTCGACAGAAACTGCAGTCTGAATTGCTGAGTAACCACAGATCAGTCAGTGACGTCTGAGGAATATGACTAAGTAAATTTCAGAGCAGGAACAGTTTAATAACTTTGGATGCAAGCATACCCACTCATATAAAATATCACAGAATCATAGGAGAACTGACATTGGAAGATGCCTCTGAAGGTCATTTGATCCCATTCATGGCTTAAAGCAGGGCAGACTTCAAAGTTAGATCGAGCTTTGAGTTTAGATCAGATTGCTTAGGGCACTGTCCAGCTGAGACAGAAATATCTCTGCAGACTGGGATCCCCCAGCCTCTCCAGCTAACACATTCCAGTGTTTGACTGCCTCAGTATGAAATTTTTCATAATTTTCCTAATAGTTTGGCTTTCCACCACCGCCTCCCTTGTCCGTTGTCTCTTGTATGTCAGCCTGTGCTTAAGTAGGGAGCCCAAAATGGACTCAAGGTTCTCACTAGTGCAGAGAAGAGGGGAAGGATCACCACCCTGACCTGCTGGTTATACACTTGCCATTGCAACCCAGGTACTTCTTTGCCACAAGAACGCACTGGCTTTCAACTTGACCACCAGAATGTCCAAATCCTCTTTTTCAAATCTACTTTCTAGTTGCTCTGTATTATTGGATGGAATTATTCTAGGTAAGAGAAAACACTTTGTATTTATTAATGTGGGTCCTAGAAACACATTTTTTTCAGCTTATTGGGATCCCTGTGGATAGATAATCCTTAACCTCCAGCATATCTGTTGCATCCCACAGACTGACACTGTCATCAGAGTTCTTGAGACTTAGCCACTCCCTAGCATCACCCAGCTAATTTATAAATAAATTACTGGCTACAGTATGAATCCCAGAGAAGAAACATGGAATGACCACAAGGCAGACTTTTTAACTCTGAGCTCAACTCTTTAATCTCAGCAATGTGGCTAGTGTTTCACATGCACTGTATTCCCACTCTCCAAACAAAATCTCTCCAGTTTACTAAAGGAAAAATATGAGACATTATGCCTAAATCCTTGCTGAACTAAAGGTAAATGACATAACTGTTCTGAAAATTCCATTATATTCAAGCAGGGAGCAATAACAAAACACTTAGACTTTAACCAGGAGGATACACTTCAGCATACCTTCAGGTGGAAGGAGTTCTCAGCAGGAGCTCTTCATAGGAAAACAAGCAGGCTGACTGTCTTGTATCTACCTAGCAAATTTAATGAACTTTGGAGATATGATGCAGCATATTCTCAGCTGTTGGGTGGAAAAAAGCCTCATTTATTGAAAGCTCCATGTAGCAATACTTAATGTGTAACTTCAATCCAATCTGAGAAGAAAGAGTGGAAAATTTATTTTTTTAAATCAGAGGTAGATGTGAAATAGGATCACATCTTTCTGCTAACCATAATTATAGGAAATTCAGTGAAGTATATTTTTTCCCTGCTATTGACATTAGAAAAAGTAAATAAAACTTTTTTTTAAGGAATGCAGTAGGAGAATGGCATAATTGCCATTGCAATAGTCTTGCAAAACTGGCATTGTACTGCCTAAAACACAACCGCGAATAACCTTTTGGAACACCTAGTGCAAATGCTAAGGCAGTAAACTGCTGTCCCCCAGACGCCTCTCTTTCAGGGACTCTGTTGGAGCAGGTGATAACAAAGAAGAAGCCAAAGGACTGAAATTATGCCCTCAGTCTGGTATCCATGCTTGGCTGATGAGAATGAAAGGGCTGGGAAGTTACACTGATGAGTGCCTTGCTTCTCTTGTGCCTGAACAGACAGCAGAAATCATTTTCCTAGTGCTACCCTTTAAAGTTGCTTTGAAGTCAGAGTTAAGGTTGCAGCAAAGCAAGGCAGTGAGGGATAAAAGCTGTGAAGTGAAGGAAGGTTATACAGTGGAAACAAGAGAGATGTTGCAGAGTATAAGTATGTATTTTGTTTAGCAAAGAATGCAAAGTTTATGCAGATTTTAACATTGCCAGACCAATAACAGCCTCAGTTCTGAGCGCTGATGTGGTGAGCAGCACTGGCTTTCACTTAGCACTGCTTTATGTGCGAACAACACAAAAAGAACATTAAAATGACAAAGTCACACACTCAGAAATGAAAAAAAAAATCCCTGTTTTGCAGTATCCCACACAGATCTGTGGGGCCCTGGCTCCACCTAGGATTTACCAGACCTCTGGGAGCAGTGACTGCAGGCAGAGCTCTGCTTCTCACCGCTGGTCAGGGCTGGGGAGATCTCCTGGGAGGAAGCAGACAGCAAGCTCTAGGGATTGTGACTGATCACAGCTTTTAAGAAAAGACGTTATCACTACAACTATACAAACCTATAAGGCATCTCAGCCTTTGAATGAGTTCTGGCATATGCGTACAAACAGCTGCAAATTCTCACTGGAGCAGTGAAGCCACCTGCACTAGGAAAGCCTAATGTGAAGTCAGGTCCATGCCCAAAGACTTTGTACTTTCAATCTCCACCTTTGGCAATCACAGAAATATTACTGAAGTGCAGAAAAAATACATTTTCCCACGAGCCCTTTGAGAAATCACTTCTTCACGCTCCATCTCCCCAAACTGTTCCCATAAAGATTTGTCTGAGCTTGCTGTTGAAACATTTGAGCCCAAAACATAAAACACTGGCAAGCTTATAACAGTTGCAAATGGCACATCAGACAGTCTTAGCTGTTGGTGATGCTGCTAGCAATGCCTACTCTAAGGACCACAGGGGAAAATATCAGTGTGTTCTTTGCACTGCATAGTACAAAGCTCTTTTCTGCAAAATGGCCTTCATGCTTGTTTCTTAAAGGCAGGGTGGAAAAATATCAGGGAACTTAAAATGCTGCTTGTCGCTGTAAAAGCAGCTTTCCTAAACAACATCTTTTCCACAATGGAAAAGCATACATTTTTAGTATTAATCATACCTCTTTTGGTCTCAAAACATATTTCAAGGACATTCAACTATGGTTAGGTTTCTTATCACCAATGCACTGCTGCATTATTTAAAAAAAATAATAAAAAAATAATAAAACAGATCACAAAAGGGCAGACACAAAGAGATTATATTTGATTGCAGAGCTGACACATTGGTCTGTTCCTGTCAATTCAGCCCTGTGACTATCTGGGACCTTGTGAAACAAAAACACATGAAGCAAGCTTCCCTTCAGAAACAGAAGCTGAGCAATCTTACTAACATGTCAGAACAAGGACAGAAATTGAATTATGCAAATAATAAGAAGTGATTTTTATTTTTTCCCCGGCCTTCTGTTGTTTGGAAGAACAAGAGGTTGCACATGAATCAAAGACGCTGCTGCCAGGTACTTATCTAATGAAACATGAGTTGCCTTGTGTTGAATCTCCCCAGAGTTGAGTTTCCACATTGCACAGGTATTTAGCATTATGTCTCCATTTAAAAACAAAGTAGGTCACTGAGTCTTCCTCACCCACCCTCTCACACACGCATTCCTGCTGCAAGAGACAAAAAGAATTCCAAAATATCTTCACCAAGAGTACACTCAACAGGGTTCATTTATCAAGAATGACAGAGACCATAGAAATTATTTTTAAAAGGGTTTGTGCTTAGAGCTAGGTGAAGGGAAATTGTCTATTTCAAATTGAGGTTCCAACCTCAAAGAAAACAGTAAGATCTCAAATACTTAGTGAAATAAGTTGGAAACCTAGTTTCTGTTTAGCAGACAACCTTGAGAAAACAAGTGCTAGAAGCCTATGATATCCCTGCAAGTACAGAAAAGCCAACACAAAGGATTTTAATTTCTTTCTAGATGCAGAGAAATTTACTGGAAAAGAAATAATCTCTGTCAAACATTGTCTGAGTCAGACAACTAATGCCAACAAGAAACTGCTTCATCAGTTTTTTTCCTGTCCTGTGCTAGGTTATAATCCCATCACAATAACAGTTTATAATCTCCTTTACATGTCTCTGAGTGAATGCGCATGCAGAAGCTTTGAGATGATTCCAGGTTTTGTTTAAGCCAAGATACAGCAGACTTCTGTTCAACACCAAGTAGGTTGCCCAGCACTATAAATAACAAAGTCTCCTTTTCTCCATCATCAGGTTTCAATCACAACACAAATATAATATGATTATAATTTTTGTGTAACACCCTGGCATTTCCATAGGGTAGATAAAGAGCTTTTTCTGCAAAGTCAGTAGGTCTCCTGAGAAGAAAGGCACAAGACCTTTTTTAATTGCTTTTCTTTGGCTGACTTTAACTAATGTTGTGGGCATTTGCCCTCACTGTGACAGTTTGGCCTTCATGGCCTCTTTTTTCTGGCACAGGGCTATCTTGTTGGAGAGCATGTATAGCAAGAGGTGATGTGTATAATGGAAATCTTTTACATACATGGTGTAGAATCTCCAGTGATGCATCTGGATGCATATCTAAAGAGACAGACTCTGTACAGTGCATTTTGTTCAAAATCCCAGCAGTGCTGGACAAGAAATGAGTTGCTGTATGTTGTCCTTTTCAGGTCTGGCTTTCTGCATGCACTTGACTCACTCCCTTCAACAGTCTTTCAAATCCTTGTGAATTTGCTTCAGCGTCATCTCCTCTGCCTTCACTCCCATGCTCTAAACTGCGGTATCCCACAGATCCATTGCTCTTCAGGATGGGTGCAAGGCCTGTCTATGGAAATAGAAATAACCAGAGGGAGAAAGGTCAAGTCAGCTAAGGAAAACTTCAGATTTCTGCTACAGTGGTTAATCACAGAATCACAGAATCATAGAATGGCTTGGGTTGAAAGGAACCTCAATGATCACCTAGTTCCAACCCCCTTCTGTGGGCAGTGTTGCCAACCACTAAATCAGGCACCAGTTCAGGCTGCCCAGGGTACCATCCAAGCTGGCCTTGAGTGCCTGCAGGGATGGGACACCCACAACATCTCTGGGCAGCCTGTGCCAGTGCCTCACCACCCTCTCAGTGAAAAATTTTCCCCACATCTAATCTAAATCTCCCCTCTTTTAGTTTCAAAATGTTATTCCTTGACCTATCACCATCTATTCATGTAAAAAGTTGATTTCCCTCCTGTTTATATGATCCACTTAAGGATTGAAAGGCCACAATGACGTCTCCCCTGAGTCTTCTCATCTTCAGGCATTAATAAATTTTCTTTAGAGATTAACTTTTAAAAATTACTCTTGATTTTAAAGAGGTGACATTTTTACAGGAACTTTGTTCTCCTGATGCTTTCAAGCCACCGAAGCTGCTAGGTCACCTGCAGCCGTGGGCTGGAGGCCCAGGGAGCGCTGAGAGCCACAGCAAACTCATGGTCGCATGCCCCAGTGAGCAGCACGTGCAATGGCCCCGCAGGCCTGGAGACCAGGCTCGCGCTGTGCCCAGTGTGTTTTGCAGTTTCTAATTAAGCCCTAAACTACTTTCAGCTTTGATGATCTTCCCACTGTTTTTCCCTTCCCCCACAACTAATTTCAGACTGACATGTTCAGTGAGACACAGGAATAGAAGCAACGCAGCTTGTAATTGCTAAGGAAAGCTGGATATGGAAGTGTTTGCGAGCTGGAGTTTACTTCAAAATCAGGACAATGGGGACAATTTAGCCCAGTTTGCTTGAGTTGGCTTCAATGATCACAGCAAGTTCTTAAAGTAACTATGAAAAACAGCCTCCACAAATGTCATGTCCCTCCCGTGTGTGCCCTAACTCGCCCCACCTCAGCCCGGCGTGTGGCTGCTCAGCCAGGAACTCCTTGTTCCAGTCTTGCCCATCTCTGACCTAGTCCAGAGCTCACTGTCATGAGTTTGGTGGTACCTGGGTGGGCTACGCATGCACGGGCTACTTTCAAAACGTCGTTCCAGTGCACTATCTCCTTATATATATATTTTTTTTTGCATCACCTTTTGAATTCCTTTCTTCTCTGAGTACCATCTCAAACAAGACCCTGAATGAATCTACTCCATTTTGCAGTATAGTGCATTCACCTTTATTTTTCCTGAAAGAAGCATCAGTCCATGACCTGTATGTGAAATGCTAAAATCAACAGTGGCAGATGCCAAGCAAAGAAGCAACACCAGGATAAGGTGTCAGTCCAGAGCTGTCACTGCTCCTCGGACATTTTCTGTACTTAAATTATTTCAAGCTGATCTGTTCAGCAAAGACTTTCTTGTAAAGAAGTAGTGAGGAAATCTTCTTTTTGCCCCAAGGTTACAGGTTATTTTGTTAGACCAGATGATATGACAGCATGATTCTATCAGGACAAATCAAAGTTTACTGAGCAAATCTGTGTTCTGTAACCTGATTTATTGGTGCCATCTGCCAACACCCATGAACAGATGCTCCGTAGGACCTCACTAACGTGCAATAATGACTGGGAGAAACCCACTGCAAATGAATGAATTTTAAAAGTTGCGGAGTGTAGTGAAAGAGATAACAAACATTATGAAAAATGCCTAGGAGAATGCATCCCAGTGTTCATTTTTCAGTTCCATTTCCTTGACTGCAGTGTTTCAGAGCATACTGATCTACATATGTGGGTATGTGGTGTAAAAATAAACTAAACTCTCATGTTTTTCTATGATTTTGCTCCAGTCTTTTGCTACTGTATGCTTCAAAGGAAAGAGAACATTTTGGTGTGAGCAGTTATAGTCACCACTTTGCAAAATAATCAACGAGTTCTTCCCAATTGCAGAAAGTCCTTTTGCAGTTGTAGTTTAAACAGGTCAAGACTGCTTAACTGTTCTAACACTGTTAGACTTTTTTACTTGTTTTCCTCTCCTCTGCAAATAAGAAAAAAAAGAAAAACAAAAAAGAAAAAGGCAGATCAAATTCTCTGGACAGAGGTGTGAGCTGTGCCTGGTGCACAAGCAGAGCCAGGCACACTCTGGGGATGCTGGAGAGGGATGGGAGCAGCTCAATCCCAGGTCCCTGTAGTCCCCAGCTCCTCCTGCTCACTGGGTTCCCCAGCTAAACACTTGGATGCTGGGGGCTGCATTAAAATTAGGAACAACGCCTGGAAGGATGAGGGTGGCACTCTGCCTTTGCTCTTAACCCATGTTGTAAGACAGCCTGCTCTGGCTGCACCAAGGGCGTTACACCACATTCATTCAAACACGCTCTCAAGTGCGTTTTTAATAGAGACAGCCTATCCAGTACTTGGCACTCATAAAATCAGAGAACAACAACTTTCAATCACTGCCCCTGTTTCCACGGCTGGATTTGGATACAGAGTTAGAGAGCTGAAAGCGTCCTCCCCTCATTGTGCCAGTCCATTAAAATCACCCACACACAGAAATTCTCTGGGGAGAAACTATCACTGAACTATTAATAAAATCTCCCAGAACTATTAATACGGTCTGTGGGAGCTTTAATCCGCCGCAGGGACTGATTATGTAAGCACACAGGCATGAGGATGCTGTTTTTATCCTCAGTTTGAATGACCTTTTGGTTTAAACAGTTTTGTTTATGATTGAAATCTGCCTGAATCTAAGGGAAGTTATTTTCATTCAAAGGGGATTATATTTCGTTTTGCATTAAACTGGCAAGTATGGTCTAGAATAAAGAAGGGCATTTGGATAGCAAGATGTGTGTTTACTTTTCTAATAGCTAAGGGTTGAAGCTATGAACTAGTTTAAAAAACGCTTGTGTCACAAAATTCAGATGTTCCAAAGCTGAAAATGTGCTATAGCTTGTTTTTTTGAGCTTAGGTCATTGTTCTATGAAGCCAATTCATACAGTTTGAAAAGATCAGCTAGATTTGTATCAGGTTGGATTTGTTCCTAATTTTGATATTCTGAAGACTGTTTTGCATTTCTGCCACACTGGTATGAGGAGATGTTGGAAGATCATCTTGATTTGCAGCTTTCAGAGCCAAGCAGTTCAGAACAACAAAACAGTTAACGGTTTCTGATGTATACTCCTGCCAAGAGAAATAGATGTCACGAAGGCAAGAACAGGCAGAAATAGTGAAAAAAGGGCTCTCATTCACCTCACAGCTATCTCTCCTGAGCTATTTAGCAGAACATTTTGTATAGAAAAATTTCAGTCCCAGGCTCGTTTCAGTTCAGAAATTTCCAAGCACAGGAGTCTGAGAGGAGAAGGCAATCAATGCTCTCCACATTTTCTTCTGATCTGCAGCTGGGAGACACTTTTCCAACCTGAAACAGAAAATGCACTGAGGTCTGCATGGATTTTGGGGTATCCATGGCAGCTTGACTGCAACACTCAAGTGTTCATTTCTTTCTCTCCTTTGGGGATGATGTTTAGGGAAACTACCAAAAGAAGTAAACCAACAAATTTATAAAGCCAAATAAAAGCAAAAAAGACAAATGTTAGGTCCCATCTAGATTCACTCAGTCAACAGGAGCTATTAAAACCTCTGTGTTGGGACGATTTTGTCTCTGTGGGTTTGTCTATGCTATTTAGGAAAGGTATCACTGCTACAAGGTTAGATGTATTCCTTACTTTAGTCAACAGGTGCCAGTGAAAGAAGACCTGGTCTGGTCCTGAGGTAAGCTGGCTGCTCAGGTAGATAACTGGGAGCTCTTTCCCTGGTTCTTCCCTGCTATTGCTGAGTAGTAAGCTAGCTAGTTTAATGCTGGCTTGAATGTGTTTATTCACACTGAAATTGCTTCTCTGAGTGACATGAAGTTACGTCCAGCCTGATTTTCAAAAGAAACATCAAGAGTGTACACAAATAAGTAGATCAGTTCCTGCGTGTCATATTTTATTTATGCCATTGGAATAAAATGTAAATATATCCTCACTATTTAACAAGGAATCAGGTTAAGAAAAGGCTCCACGATCCCAGGGTCCTTTCCACAGTGGGCTCCAAAAAATACACCTCATTATAAAATACACCTTCTCACAGAATCACGAGACATGAGAAATCAAAAGAGAATTCCTAACAGCACAAGCTCTCCAGCAGAAAATCAATTTCAGCTACTTTCACCTAGCCCCAGGGAAAGCAGCAGAGACACTAAGTGGGGTGTGGGAAAGGTCTCATACATCTTCTTCGAGCTGAGCAAGGCAGACCTCCAGACGAGAGTTTTTCTTTCCAAGACAGCTCTGCTCTAATTAGGGACTTCTGCAAAATTGGTATGTTGCAATTCCAAATTGTCTGGATGATTCCCATATCAAATTTCTTTGGTTTAAAAAAAAATTATGTTTTCATCCTTGTCCTAATTGACAGTCCTACAAATGCAGGTGGACTGAAGGATGAAAGTCAAACTGAGATTAATGTGCTTAGCAGTGCAAGAAACAAAAATAGCATAAAGTTAAACACAAAAAAATGTGGATTTTTTTTAATCATTATTTCTTGATCATCATACTACCTTTACAAAATTATTTGTGCATTCTCTGGTGTATCTTTGGAATGAAAGGATCAGAATTGCCTTTAAATAATGCTGTTAAATGAGAAGCTTTCCTATAACACTTTATCTACTGATGTACTAGACAGAATCTAGTTTATGGATGCAAAAGGCTATGTTGGGTTGATATAAATATCATTTTCAATAAATAAAGTATATCTTCCTCTTTTGACAACCTTTTCCAGAGGCAGTCTGCCAAATGAAAACCTCCAGCTGGTTCTCTTAATTCTCAGCATTCAGACCTTTTTGGGGTAAGGTGGTATCATTAGGGCTGGAATATCTACTTGTAAAAAACAGAATTTCCCTTTGGAAATTAAGTCTGACTGGCATTTCTCACTGAGGATAGTGATTAATATCATCTGTATATCCTAGGGAGAAACAAAAAAAAATTCTTTTTTGGGTTGATATAAATCTCTGTGTCTTAAAGTCATTCCCATGCCTCCCATCTCTTACTTCTTTACTGTGCTTTGCTTCACATCCAGACTGCATCTACCACACTGACCTGTGCTGTTATAGTGCAAGTTGGTACTGCTATGGCAGTTCAGTCCCAAAGAGCAAACAAATCCAGAACTTCTTCCTTAGAGCTACAGCTTGTGGGATATCAACTACTTTGATAAATATAGAATAATATTAACAAGGAAGAGCACCCCAATCTCTTTGTTCTTTTTTTAATGTTAAAAATATTCCGTGAAAAATTTTGCATCTTCAAATTTTCATTCTCATGGGAGGAAAGCAAATGACTGAGTTTTGCATGAGATGGGAATTTTTGGCTTTAGTCTTGTCTAAAACACACTGTCAGTTCATCACACAATAGGAAGCCACTTTTGGCTTCACTTCATGGCCACACTGGCAGTCAAACACTAGGTGGGCTCAGAATAAAGGCCAGATTCTCCATTACCGTTTCTCAAGACAGCACAATTGGAGTCATGGGAATCTGCAGCAATCCAGTAGTTTAAATTAATCAGAGTTGTGTTCCAAAATTTTAACTAATATTCAAGCAACAGTGGAAGTGCAGTTATCTTCACAATGGATTAACACCGCTACAGATCATCTGTCCTCCTTGGAAGGGCTCCTGCCTGTGGATCTGGCTACCCACTGGCACATGGATTTCATATTGAGATTTGTAATTATTTCAGCTAAACTGACACATTTGAGGTGTAAGAGGCTTACACTGCTGTAATGCTAAAGAAAAGAGTATCACTTAATGACTTCAGCCCCTCACACACATTAACTGGGCGCATTTTGTATGACCGCTAGGGCAATCCACAGCCAGTGCCTGAAGAGTATAAATGCTCCCTCATATCTACCCAGGGCAAGGGTGGAGACAGGAGGCGGTCGGGTGCCTACATAGAGCTAAATCTGTGGAATAATTTGACCTTGAAGCCATGCAGAAACTACACTGAGCAGGTGTATAAGGGGATTTTCCGTATCATCTCACAAATCCTCCCCATACCCTCACCAGCTGTGCTCAGACTATGATGCTCCAGAGAAAGCTGAGAAAAAGCCCTAAGATACCCCATGCTAATTGTGGGGGATGAACCTGCCTGAGTCTGAAAGCCGGAGCCCTGCAGAAAGAGACGTGGTTGTATTCGCTGAGCTGCAGGTTGCACAGGAAAGATGGGGAAGGCTCTGTCGGGATCTCCCTTTGCCACGCAGAGATGCTTTGGATGTGTGCTTGCATGCAGGAGCAGCAGTCATCCCACTATTAATGAAAGCCAAAGACCCCGGGGTCTTCCCTGACTGACTGACATTTGTTAGAGGAGAGCAGCGGTACAAAATGCCCGTCACAATACACGGTAACCTTTCAAGGCGCACCAGCAACCTCCTCTCCTATTAAGCGTGCCAGGCTGCCCGAGCGGGTGGGCTGCTGCTGCACACACCTCCCCGGAGGACGCTACCTGCATGTTAATGTGGAGGCTGTTTGTGCAGAGCCTCGCTGCCAGCGCTTGGCTCGGCCAGTTTCCATGGAGCCGTCATGGTGTGCTCCCGCTACACCTTCACTTATCAGCTTTTCCCACCCATCCTCCTCCCCAGAATGCGCTGCTCGCTCACCCTGAAAGGTCAGCCATTGTAATGATGATTTTAGCAGGAGGGAGGCAGGGAGGCAGAAGGGTGAAAAGGTGAGCGGCGTGCAGCAGAGTGCGTGGGAACCGGGGCCTCGCCGTGCACTGCACAATGAGAAACGAGAAACGAGAAAGCTGCCCATCGAGGGAGACGTGCTCAGCCCTGCCTCCTTCTCAGCCCAGCAGTCAGGTGCCTTGATGGAGTTGAAAGCATTTGGGCAAACCGTCTGGTGTAGCCCACTTCTTACATCATCAGCAATTGAGGCAGAGGGGAGAAGAGACTGCTAAGAGAAGAAACTGATGAAACGTTTCTGGGCTTCTCCCTCCTCCCATCTCCTTACACCCCCTTCCAGAAGGCCCAGTGCTCGGCTGCTATTGCAGATGGAAAGAGGCAGATTTCTTTCTCTGGCTTTCATTCTATTGACTGCCTGGCTAAAGCAATGCATCTATTAACTGCCTTCAATTTCTTTCTTTCTGTAGGACAGCTTTCCTGCCCGCTTTGGAGGAGTCCATTTTGTCAACCAGCCCTGGTACATCCATGCCCTGTACACGCTAATCAAACCATTCCTCAAAGACAAGACAAGGAAAAGGGTAATTACGAGGGGCTGGGGGAGGTGGGAGCTGGAGATCTGAAGTAGCGGAGCAGCCCCCTGCTTTCTTTGCTTCCTTCTTCTCTCTGCATTTCTCATAGGGCCACAGAGAACTGTAGCTGTTATTAAAACATACACTTTGCAATGGTCTGGGTTGAAGCAATAACTCAGCCAGGGACCAGTGAGTTTCCACTACAAGTGTAGATCCTTTTTAATGGGCTGTGCTCAGGGATAGAGACAAGTGGCGATGTGGAGGGATTACCAGGTCTGGCTGAAGCCATCTGCAGAAGGAAACTTCAGCTCAACTCCTTTGTGGGAATAAACTAAACATTTTTCACACGGTGCTAACTTACTTATTTCCACACAAGACGTCAGTGCCTGAAGCCTGTTTGCTCACACCACCCAAACCAATGTGACATATTGTCCTGCAGTCACCTCAGCTATTTGTCCACCGAAGCTCCTAAAGCCGTCACTGGATGATCTCTCAGAAGGCCCCATACCTTACCTGGGATATGGGTGTTGTCACTTGGAGAGCACAATGGCATTAGCGAGCCTGATGTGGCTGAAGCTGCACAAAATGGCTGCACAGAGCGACACATGCTGGGCAGCGCCAGTCCTTAGGTTCAGGGCTGGGTGATCCTCTCTAAAGCTGAGGGCCTGTTCCTCACATTTTGTCAGTCAGCTCCACTAGCTCCCTACTAGCTGTAGCCTCTTCCAGTGGCAGTAGTCAGTCATTTCTGACCTGCATTTCACTTTTCCCAATATGCTACTTAAGAAACTGACAGTGTTATGTGCCAAAGGTAAGTGAATTTGGCTCTTCTGAAATGCTTATGGCATCAACATAACTCTGGCCCCACACACCAAAGCTGATCCCTGTCTTCCCACCCACCCCAAACAGTATGGGGTGCTTCAGAAACCCTAATTGAAACTGCAGTGGGAACTGATGGCACCCCACACTTCATTAGTGCTGCTATTACTGTGCTTAATGAAGCAAGGAAGCGATGCTAACTTTGACCTTTCTCTATTTTTTAAAGATCTTTCTTCATGGCAACAACCTGAACAGCCTTCACCAGCTAATACACCCGGAATGCCTGCCCTCTGAGTTTGGGGGGACTCTCCCTCCATACGACATGGGGACGTGGGCTCGAACATTGCTCGGTCCCGACTACAGTGATGAGAATGAGTACACTCACACCTCGTACAACGCCATGCACGTGAAGCACGCATCCTCCAGCCTGGAGCAGGAGGACTCTCCCAAACCCATGAAAAGGTTGGTGCTGCTTTGGGAATTGCCTCTAGGTGGTCTTGCTGGGGGTAGGCCAGGCAGGGAGCACTGAGAGAGGGGCTGTGGCAGAGCTGGCAAAAGTTGATGATCAGGAGTGGTTCACTCCAGGCTGTGATAAGGAGAAAAGGAAGGCTCTCTATGGAACCATGATTACTTGTCTGAATGCTGATTACTGGCAACAAAAACAAGGAGAAATGAGCCCCTGCACAGAGCAGCGCACAGAGTCTGTGAAATGCTCTCCTGTATGGCACAGCACGCACAGCAGCACCACTGCAGTACTATTTTCTAGGTGTTGCTGTTCCTTTCATGCCCTCTGACCCCAGCTGATAGCATTTTACCTCCTTCGCAGCACAGCTTCCGTACAATGAGCACCACTGCCCTCTAAAGGAGAGCTGGCCTCAACTCATGCTCCTGATCGTGCTCGTGCTCCTGCTTTCACCTTCCTTTCCAGCCCCGCCATCGCAGGAACACCGCTCTTCCAGCAGCCCTGCTTTTCGGTCAGGTGGTTGGGCATGCTTAAAATGCCAGCTCTCAAAAACACCGCCCTTCGGTAATTTGCACTAACTGGGGGGATGGGGTGAGGAGGGCTGATGCCCAGCTCAGGTCACTGGGGCTTGCAGATTTGGGAATGTCACAGCAGGTCGCCACCAGCTGCCCCCAGAAAGCCACGGAGCAGTGACCGGCTGGCTCTTTGCATCAGGACAACGTGCGGCTCGTTTCTCCCTCCCTGCACTCCACAGAACTGCTTTCAGTGCAGATCGCAGCCAGGCTTTAACTCGCTGCTGCCACTTGATGAGCACACCGCTCACACACGGGGCGTCACTCTATGTGACAGGCAGCGGCCATCATTTTGTCACAGCAAAATCAAAGCTGACAACACAGACAAGCCAGAATGTCATGCAATTAATTTTAAAAGTCTTTCATTGTCAGAGGAAAAAGAAATGCTGCAATGCAAAGCCTCGTACGGAAAGCACTCACACTTGCAACAGACGTGGAGTGCTGTGGGTCCCACTGCTCACAGGGACATACAACCACGGGGGTACAACCCTCTGCAGGACTGCAGCCACGGCACGAGGAGAGGTGGCTGTCTGCAAGGTCAGCAGATGATTTTAGAAAAATGCTAACTAAGTATTAC
Source organism: Pavo muticus (assembly GCA_016647715.1). Classification (NCBI taxonomy): domain Eukaryota; kingdom Metazoa; phylum Chordata; class Aves; order Galliformes; family Phasianidae; genus Pavo; species Pavo muticus. Next base: position 1,803,620 of record JACDJE010000214.1, read on the forward strand.
TACTATTAAACTATATAATGTGGTTTTAAAGTATATATAACCTTACAGAAAGAAAAGCTCTGAAGTGTTAAGAGCTGCTTGCAGAATAGAGCCAAATCTTTGCTGAGCATCACATCCTAGGCTGCAAAGAAGTGAGGGTCTCATGGTGCCCCTGGGGGGATCCTCAGCTTGAAAATGAGTTCAGTGCCAGAAAACCCTGCCTTGGAGCAAAGTCTTCTCTTATAATCTGTTCACTAATACAAAAGTGCATTAATACAAACATGGCAAGTGGATGAATCTAATTTGTCATGTTGCCTCTGGGCAGACTAGATCTAACTTTTAGCCTAATTTTGTTACTCAGCGGGTAAGTGAACCATCTGATCTTCTACCCCATGGTCATTTCTAACTGTTAGAGGTAAAAAGTTCACTGCTTCTCCAGATTTCCTCTTATGAGTATTTGCTTTGATTTTTCCTCCCCTGAAATTACTTTTTAGCCTAACTGAAGGTAAAAACTTACACTTAAGAAGCAAAATTGTGTGATTAGACTTATTCGATCAGATTTATATCAAAGGCCTGGTAACAGGTCTGCAGACTTCAACATTACCTTTCTATAAACATCCCTCCCTGCCACTTATTATTGCACAGCTCTAATGCAATGAGAGAGGAGGCTCAAGCTGGATATTAGGAAAAGTTTCATCGCAAAGAGGGTGGTTGTGCACTGGAACAGGTTCCCCAGGGCAGTGGTCATGGCCTCAAGCCTGCTGAAGTTCAAGGAGCATTGGACAGTGCTCTCAGTCTTATGGTCTGGTTTTTGGGTGGTCCCATGTGAAGCCAGGAGTTGTACTTGATGATCCTGTGGGTCTCTTCCAACTCTGGATATTCTATGGTTCTGTGATTCCATGAGAGTCCCAGGCCATGGCTGAGAATTGTGGGAGGTTTACACAAGGCATAAACAATTTCCTAGCACTAGTCTTCTCCTCAAAAATAATTCCCTCACAATTTCCCTGTCACTTTTTCCCTTATGAAAGAAATATTGCACTTCCATTAAAAATCTTTCCACCACATGCACCACAAAAGTCTTTAAACTCTTGGGTAAAGGTGGTAATTCTGCAAGTGTTTCTACACTGAAATGTTGGCTTAAAAAAAAAAAAAAAAAAAAAAGAGTGGATCCTTTCTTTGGTAAAGAAATGTTCCTCCAAAAGGATATATATATATATAGGATATATAAATATATATATATCCTATATATAAATATATAGGATATATAAAGGATATCCAAAAGACCAAGTTTCTGTAATTTCAGAGTAAAAACCTTAGATGATAAACTAAGGATCTTCTATCTGATGTCCCAGATATCAGTGGAGATGTTTCCTCTGAGGAACATGTCCAGGAGCCCAGTAGTTAGCAATGCAGAAAACTGGGTCCTGCTGAGCAGTGAGGTGCTGAGTGGCACCACCTGTCCCACCTGGTGGCACCTACTGGGTCTGGAGTCTTTTGCTGGAAGGTGATACAAGATGGTACTGAGCCATTGCTGTTTTAAAGCATAGTCTCAGGGCCACACTGCTACCAGCACAGCTTGGAGTTTTGCAGTGTGACCACAGAGAAATGCCTCTTTGAAGTTTAGTTCAAATAACAGCAATTTCAAACAGAAAATTGCTAACTAACTTTGAAACCTGGCAAAAGTGGGAAAAGATCCCTCTCTGAGAGACTGCCAAGGGGGTTCTGCACCTGGAGAGATGCTCACCCTACTCCACAGCCCAGAGCACAACATTCCTCAATTACAGTGTCTAACAGTTTTAGTGTCAGAGATGCTGAAAAATCAAGATAGGAATTACTGGAAGAAGAATACAAGGAAACGGAACCAGAGAATTAACTAATTGTGATACTTAGTACCCACTTAATTTATTTTAGAAAATGAATCCAGAGGGGGAGAAAGGGTACATTTTAAGATGCAAGTGACCTGAATTTGTCACCTAAAAACTAAAGTAAGTTTGTCAACCGGCAGGTGAGGAGAATCATAAAATCATGGAATGGCTTAGGTTGGAAGGAACCTTAAAAAATCATCTAGTTCCAACCCACCTGCCATGGGCAGGGTAACATGTGAAAAAGCACATGGCACCAAGAATCAGTAAGAGGAAAATAGGATTAGAACAGGTATATGCTTGTGCTTTGGCTTCAGGACTGCCAGCACTGCTTTGGCTCTGGTCACCAAGTCAGATGAACATAAATGGAAACAATTTCGCCTGAGAGGTGTGAGGAAGGTTAGGTGAGAACTATAGAAAGCATGACATGTTTGTCCTCCCAGAACAAAAGTTGAAATGGAAACACTGGGGGGAATGAAAACCGGGGAGAAAGAACAGCTATTCAAGGAGAAGTATGACTTTGGCATGAGATCAAGTGGGAATAAGCTGACAGAAGTATACTTTGGCTAGAAATTAGAGGATGAGGTTTGCTTGACTTCAGAGGAATGAGCTGCTGAAGCTGTGAGTTTTGGATATGACAACCTCGCTGATGCACAAGTTAAAGGTCTGATGTGAGGTGGTTACCAGAGGTCACACAAGACTAGACTTGCCCCTCAAAGTCTCATTAGTTTCCAGTTTCTGCTTCTGTTAACAGCAGTGATATGCAGTTGTTATTTTCTCGCCAACCACAGACAAGTGCATTTTCTCCCTGTGATGTGAAATTGTACAAGATTTGTTTTCAAAAAAGAGCCCTTGCTTACTTTGGAGAATGGAGCCTTTGTAGATAGGGAAGGCACTGAAAATCCTCTTTGAAGAAAAATGCCACTGACTCTAGGTAGCAGCATGATCTTAAAAGTGGTGAGATTTGAGTTTCTGTAATAAGGAAAATCTTTAATCAAAACCATTGCAGTTGTCATTTTTCCACCAGTGGCCACCTGAAACCCCATTGGGGAAAATTCAAAACAGTGGAAATTGCACTCCCATCTGCAGAAATTATCTCACACCCTGGGAAGAGTCCCAGAATCCAAGTACTGCATGAACAGATGGGAAACAAAGCAAAACAGCTGATGACTCCAGATAATGAGTCTTAATGGCCAGGGAGAGGAAAAAAAAAAAAAAAAAAAACAAAAAAAAACAACCAACAAAAAACCAACAAGAACAAAATCCATCCAGAATATATCCGTTTATTAAAATTCAGCTCAGTAAAGTTTGAAATGAGTAAGGTAATAAATGCAGAAACTGGCATTAATACTGTAGTAGCAAAATCAGTTCAATCTGAGAGCTCAGACATATCCCTTTTACAACTGTATGAGCAGCAATGGCAAAAGACCCTTCCCCTGTCTTGGACCATCTTTTCTGCATCCATGCAGGGCACCTGCCACTTGTGAGCCATGAGATTTGAGAGCAATGCAAATGGTGTGAAAATCAGAGCACAGGGAAGGAAATCACCTCCTTTTCAGCTGTGGCCAAACCTCCTGCGAGCCCTGATGGTCAGCCTTGAGCTGGTGCAGCCAAGGGGGAGCTCACACAAAAGCAAAGCATTTGTCTGTAGTGTGCGTGCTGGCTTTTGTTGATGAGCTGTTGTTTTTGGGAACAGCTGGAGGCTTTATCTGGGTGTGCAGCCTAATGGATAGTTATAGAGTGTGGCTGAGCCCAGTAGTTAGGGACTTAGAGACTGCTTGCAACCTATCACTGTGCCAACAGGGCATTTCATCTTGGCCAGCTGAGTAGGAGTAGTAAGCCAGTATCTATTTGGGCACCTGACCATGGTGAGCACACGTGCTATTGGAGAGATCAATTTCGTGACTGGGGACAATGCTAAGAAACTCAATTCTTGAATAGTTTCCTACTATTATCACAAGTAAAGCATGTTAGAGACTTGGGAAATCCAGAATTAAGGTAAAACTTTTTGAGTTTCAAGCCAAACACACTAGTGTGAAATACACAATTCACACATCAAGACACCATTAACTTTTACAGCCATGAAGTAGTTTTGAGCACCTGAAGATGCAATGACCTGTGGTTCATCCAAACCCCCATACCAGGCACTTTGGAAACACAGCTAAAAAATCACTTGGGTTGTTGAAATCAGAATATGTAGATTTTTATGTCCTAGATTAGAATGAAAGGATTTTGAAGTACAGATTAAAGTTTGCTATTATTGCTGCCTGGTGTGGGGGTTATCAAACGGACTGATTTTCAAACAAACTTTTTGCTGAAACACATTGTTCATTCTCAGAAACAGGATCCTGCTCCCAGATAGAGGGGTCCCACCACTGGTATACACCAATGCCATGTGGAACGTTTTCAGACCCAAAAGGGGCTACTGGTGGGGTGAATTGAGTAAGGTTTTTATTTATTCAGACGGGTTCCTCCATATGCCCAGCTGGGCTGTGCAAGGCAGACCTTTCTAGCTGTTATCTTTGGTGTGACCTTAATGTGCCTTTGCCATATGTTTCTGCTTTTATGGGTCATGCCTTATGCTGGTTCACAGTCAGCACCAATTTACTGCAGAAGCAGTAAAATACCAGCAAATAAAAATCCATATGAAAATGTGTGAAAGCTTCTCACTGCCCATGGATGGCACCTGGGTGCTCTGCTTGTAGCTGAGACAGACTGCTCCACATTTGTTGGGAAAAAAGGTTAACACTCCATGCAAGATTTCTGTTCTTTTGCTCGATATGGAAGACTTACGGTATGAGATTTATACTCACTGTTTTATTAAGCATGTTCAATGGGAGGTGGACAGGCACGTGGATGTGACCCCTGTCCCTGGAGCTCCCTGGGACAGGACAGGCAGTCGGCTGCTCCCAGGGGTATCTGCAGCATGGTTTCCATCTGTTTGCAGCCCTCAGTTGCTAGTGTTCAGGGCAAGGGCTCACAAACACAGACTGGAGGTGGGAACTACAGAACTGATGCCGTTCAGGCTGCCTAAAATATTGCATTGTAAATTATTTCTTCAGCTAGCTATAAATTTGCCTAAAGTTTAGTAGTTTAGATTAGAGACATGACACTTAATAAAACAAATGGTTTTACACTGCTTATGTCTTTTGCTGCCTAGTGGAAATCCGTCTACATCTGGCTGAGTTACAAGCCTTTGAAAAGGCAATTCACACGTGCTCTGTAGAAACATATTTAATTTTGGCATTTAATGACCGCAAGGATTGCCTCATGCTTTAGCTTGGCCTCCCAGAACAAATAAACCTGTTCAGCTCTGGCTGATGGTTCAGAGCCCACAGTGTGCAGCTCCTGTCCAGGCCATGGGGTGCAAAGGGCTCTTGTAATTACACCCTTTACTTGTGATCTCGGCCTGCCCTGCTCTAGGCCAGGCTGCAGCAGGATCTGGAGCTGGGAGTAGGCAGACTGCACCCGTGTTCCCAGGCTGCATCCTCTCTGCTGCAGGCAGAACTGGAGACGAAGACTCAGCAGTGAGCCTAGCTGGGAACTGGAGTGACTGGGGTGAGAGCCACAAGGCAGATGGACAGGGCTGGAGGCAGCTGGGCCAGGAAGTACTCCTAGCAGGCAAGGGAATGGAGTTGCCTATGGGGAGGCCTGTGGGACCAGGAGCAGTTCTTTGGCACAGCCCTGGAGAAGCGGGTGCTACTTGCCCTTCATGTAGTCTTGGCAAATTGCTTGAATCAAACCTCGCACAGATGGTGAGATTGCACGCTGCTGCTTCTCAGCCTGCCAAAATATAGACTCTGGGTCTAATTTCCAGAAGTACTCAGCGCTCACCTGCAGCTGCCATCAGTGGGAGGTGTGCTTTGGTTACAAGAACTGCTGCGTAATGCTGGGCACCCTGAAAAATCAGAGCCCCAGCACTGGGAAAGGGGCACACCTGGACCCTCATCTCACTCACTTCTGTCCTTTGTGCACAAAATGGAAATTAAAAAAAATCCTCACAGCAGTGCTATAGTAGCAAATGAATTAGCAGTTAAGAGGCACACAAGTGCTGTGCAGATGAACTCCCCGGAAAAGCTCAGGAGGGAATTAACAAAGGCTGTCTTCAGAGGAGGGCTTGAATAATAGGCAGGAAATGTGTCACACCAAACTTCTAGAAGAAAGCACAATAAATCACCACTTATCAGCTTGGCAGTGTCTGCCCTGAGCACTGAGTGAGGAAGGGGCCCTTAGGGTCAGCACAATGTGTGCTACTGGGGCAGGGTCACAATAAGAGCTTGCATCGTCCCCATACATGAGGCTGAATGTCTGCTGCTCCCACCTTCTGGGTCTTCCTCTTGTAGCGCTGCTTGAGTTTCCAGCCTAAAAGTGCCTCAGCAAGGCTGCTGTCATTTTGCAGGGACACAAAACTTGTAATGTAGGATCTGGGAGCTGCTCATAGGGCTGAATCCTCCTGGTGTTGGCACACAGAAATGAAAGGACTGTGATTTGGTAGCAGACTTGATTGGGGTGCTGGGAACTGGGGTTGTTGGAATAATGGGAGCAGGAGACACCAGGGTGGGAGCAAAAGGCAGACTGAAGAATGAGGTGGGCGTAAAGGACTGGGGTGTGTGAGCCAAGGGAATGGAAGCTGCTGGGCTAGGAGGCATGCTTGGTGGGTGTGAGGGATGAGGATCAGCAGGGAAAGCGTAAAGGGTGATGGAGCAGTGTGTGTGTAATATTCCTAAATTTTCTTAGTTATTTGGCTTGAATTTCTTTTGCTTGGATATTGTATTCTGCATATTTTTAGCAGCTCTTGCAGAATCTGATGTAGATTGGTGCTGACTGCTGCTGTCCTAGTGTCTTTATTTGGCCTTTTGCTGTGTGACATGAGGCTGGAAGGTCAGACAAGTGGTAGTGGCCTTAAGTTGCACCAGGTTGGATATTAGGAAAAAAATCTTCAAGCTTTGGAACAGGCTGCCCAGGAAAGTGGTGGAGACTCTGCCCCTGGAGGTGTTCAGTAATGGTATAGATGTGGCACTGAGGGACGTGGGTTAGTGGACTTGGTGAGGATGGGTTGACAATTGAACCAGATGATCTTAGAGGTCTGTTCCAACCTTAAATGACTACGTTTCTATCAGAGCAAGATTAGGCCAGGAGGTTTGTGCTGATTTGCCCTTTGACCCATTGTGTTGGCAGATTGCTTTGAGCCAGTTCAGCTCTGCCCCACCAGCCAAAAAAGGACTTTCTATCACTCTTACTTCATGTCAGCACATCTGCATTGTTTCTATAAGAGCAAGAAAAAATTATTTTTCCCCCTAATGAAGGCAAGCCCTTGGGGTGTGTTGCAGAGCATGCCCTGGGGTGCTGGGCCCTGCACCAAAAGCAGGGAGGAAGGCAGAGAGAAGTGCCCCTCAGATCTCGACAATATGAAAACCCATAGGTGTGATTTTTAAAAAAGTGTTTTCTCTGCTTCTCATGTTCCAAAGAGAATGAATAATTGGGAGATGAACAGCCCTGAGGTGCTGCTGAAATGGAAAGGGAATTAGTGGGAAATGAGCAGATGGGAGGTGAGAGGTAGATGAATAGAGTCACACAATGGGACCTGATTGATCGGCTGCAGCATGCAACGCTGAGAGCTGGAAGCTTCCTGCACTTGGGGAAAAAATAGCCACCCTCCTCCCCTCTCCACAAAAGCCTCCAAAGGAAGCACAGAACACACGGAGGGTGTCCTTGCTCCTGCGGGCTGCGGCACATCCACCTTGCTGTGATGGAAGGCACGAAATGAGGGATCAGAGAACTGAGGATTGCCTTTAAAAGCAATCATGTCCCAGTGCGCTGGCAATTATTATTAGCTCAGAGCAGGGGTTCAGTGTTTTATTTCTTATGGAAAACAAAAGCGATACCCAGCAGATGTCAGTCCCTATGAGGTGATTCACTTCATCTGTACTCTGTCAAGGGCCGTCTGAAATCAATGCATCTCGAAAGCCTGCATTCAAGTTTTATTAAGGTTTTATTTTGACTGAATTTGAGGGAGTAGCATTAAAATGACCACACACACACAAAGCCATCTGCTCTCAAAGATATGGATGTACATACCAACATGCAGTGCTGTCATTTGAAATATATGGTTGGCCTGCTGGAGAAACAGCTGGATAGTGTTGATTTTCCAGTATTCCAAATATTCTTGCTGAACAGTAAAAACACCATGAGGGCTTTGATTGACGCATTAAATGGAGCACACTCAAATGATACTTATGTCTCAGAAGTGAGACTGAGAATTCATTTCTTTTTCCATTTTCATTTTGCTCTCCCAAGCAAGGCTGACTAGACTGGGAAACTAGGCTGGGAAAGTTTATGGGCATTGACTCATCTGTTCATTCCTTCAGACTTGGCTTCCAGCCCACGGTGATCTCGTATTTTTACAGGAGCCAGGTCCCCTGCTTGTACTATGTTAAAGATGGACAGAGCAGAGAGCCCAGGGACCTCATCTGTGTGATACAAGCAGTTGCCTACTTGTATTAGATTTTAACTCAACCAAATCCTTCACACTCAAACATCTTCTGGACTGGTTGTTTGGAAGATTTAGTTGAGAAAGGAGGAAAGCCAGAAGGTTTTGAATTTAGATGTGTCACTTATAGGGCCAAAGCTGTGGCATACGAGTACTGAAGGTAAAACAGTGTGAGGTAGTTGTAGCTATGATACATAGCAAACATTGCCTGAGAAATAATGAAAACTGTTGTACCTGATGTCAACAGATAAAAATTCATCAGAAGAGAGTGGAGATTTAGACTAGATATAAGTTTTCTACAATAGGAGTAGTGAAGCACTGGAACAGGTTGCCCAGAGGGATGGTAGATATCCCTGGATATATCCAAGGTCAGGCTGGATGGGGCTCTGAGCAACCTGATCTGGGTGTAGGTGTCACCTAGTTCAAAGCAGATAGCTTGTAAGCTTTTAACACCATCTCAGCTCCAAATGTAAAAGATGTAGCGTCCACTGGCATGAAAGATACAGACCAGGGGACCTTGTGCAAGGCCAGACTCAAGCCAGGCAGCCCCAATATGGCTGAGGACATGCAACGGTCACAACCTAGGAGGGTTCCCTAGCCTGCAAGCGTGAGGATCACAGGGAACTTTAATTTGCAGGGTTCAATAATACACAAGGACATGGAGGATTTGCTTCCATGAATTTCTTTATTACAGGATAATGCATTAGCGAAGGAAAAAAATGACAATGCAGTTAAAATGGTCAGAACTACTTTTAAAACAGAAATGTAGTTTGAGTACTAGCTTTAATACTAGAGCCAACATACAGAGATACTAATATTGTGTAAATGTGCACATACATAGAGTGGTGCTGCTTTCCTCAGAATAAATGCGTGTTAGATACGTATAGGAAGCCTGTTTTCAAAAAGTGTTTGTCATGGTCTCCACACAGCAAAATGTAATTCCTGGTCAGACTGAAATGCTTTATGTAACACTGGCCTATTGCAAATCATCTTTTCTCTTGGAGACTTAAAAAAAAAAAAAAAGAAATGATTATGCTTACATAAAAGCTTCAGGCATAAGAAAATAATTATACAAGTTATTCACAGTCACAGTATTCACTGGTGATCAAGTGCTGCAGTACGACAGGACGCAATTTATTAATGATGCTTATCAAAAGAGAAGCGATCTCTAATCTCATAAAATAGCTGATGCTTAAACCGTGGCTACCATAATGATCAAACGAGAACTACAGGCACATCCAGAAAGTAATAAGTTATCCCTAATTCTAAAAGCTATCCATGACAAAACTGG
>JACDJE010000214.1:1819046-1876056 GCA_016647715.1 Pavo muticus
TTTTTTTTTTTTTGCTTTTTTTTTTTTTCTGTTTTTTAAACTCAAGTCCTCTGTGATTGCAGAATGTCATCATTATCTCTTCTAACCCTTACAATACTAGCATTCTTCATATGCTGTATAAATTAATCCTGCATGTTTCTATTTGCATACTCTGACAGGTTAAAGCTCCTCTGGCTCTTCACACCAGATATAATCCCTTAAATAGCAGGAAGGGTTCGTCTCTGTTGTGCTGTTAACTCAGGGTGCCACACATCAACAATGAATATCAGACGATAACTTTCAGCATCCTGCCACACTTCATGCTCAAAAGAGTCATCGAAAATAAGAACTTTCCCTTCTTCCCAGGTTCTGCAACACAAAAAGAACATGCTTTAGTGCAGTATTTGAAGTGCCATGACTCATGCAAGCTATATATCAGCTCTGAAGATGTTCTCCTACATGTGAGAACCATTTAAACGGTATGTATTGCACAGTCAGGAATTCAGTACCTAATATTAATATACTGGAGTATCAGAGATTTAATTGAAATAAACTACAGGAAGATCAGTCTAATGGAGCTACGAATTATTGAGAAATTGTTTTCTCTCCCTCTGCCTAGTTATGGCCACATGTGCCCACATACATATTCAGACATTTGCAATATTTGTTATTTATTTAATTTTAATGAGTGTAGTCCAATAAGCTGAGAGCGTTCATCAAACTCAGGGGCATAATACTGTATAGTAATCTTCTCCATCTTTTCTAATCAGATATACACTCAATGAGTAATGGAAACTGATGGAATGATGAGCAATATGGCTTGAAAATAAATTACTTTAAATCTGTTTGATTTTTTTTTCTGAAAATCAGAACAACACAATTAGGTCCTGATCCTGCTTTATAATTTCAGTAAACATAACAGTCATATCCCATAAATCCATTCAGAGCACAGAGTCTAAAGATTTTTCTTCATAGGAAGGTCACAGTGATATAGCATGCATATCACTTATATCAGGTTATACTGTTAATGCTGAACTGAAAGGATGAGACCACATAATTTAAACCCCTTCTGCTTGCCAAGTACCACTAAGGCAGAGATCACTGAGTTGGACCTAAGTACTCTGGGTTACTGTTCATCGTTATATGTAAAGCCAAGTTGTAACAATGGAATCTTTCCAAAATCTGTACCTCTGCTAGGCTCAAAAAGAGAAACATGACTTACACAAACCGGTTTATTTTTAAGCACCTCCATTGTTTGAAAAATTAAGAAAATGGCCAGAATTAAAAGCCACAGCAAGAGCAAATGGAGATGGGAAATATCAATGGTTTATGAATCCGCATTTCTTTCTGTTTTATGAAGTATAGAATCATAGGTCAGAAGAAACTTCAGAAGGTCATCTGCTCCAAGCCTCTGCTGAAAGCAGACTTACTGCAAAGCTGGATGCAGCGTTGAGGCCACATGAGATATCTCAGGTTCTCATCCAGTGGAGTTTTTAATATCTACAATGATGGGCATCACTCTCTGAACCTCTTCTCAAGTGTCACATGCTCCAGATCCTTAAGCAGCATTTTCTTGTTCATCCTCCACAGAAGTCACTTCAACTTATCAATGAGTTTCTTGCACAGAAGTGTCCCAAACCAGACACAGTACTGCAGATGCAGTGTTTGGAGTACAGAAGAAAGGGAAAAAAATTGCTCCCCTCAAACTGATTCCTATGCACTTACTAATACAGTTCAAAGTGAGGTTAGCCTTCCACCACAAGAGCACATGTTCAGCATGCCTACTAGGGCTCTTAGCCCTTTTCAGTAAAGCTGCTTTCTATCCAGTCCCCACCCAGCCTGTACTGTTGCAAGGTATTATCTGTTATATGATTGCAGGGCTTTGCCTTTGCTGAAGCTTCATTTCCCCCACTTCTCCAGCCTGTTGAGATCTGCATTCATAATTTTGAAAAGAGATTTAATGCCTGGTTACCTGCAGCCTTAATACTGCAAAAATCAGCATATGAGCAGAGAACATTAGAGATAATGTCATCACACTGTCACTGCCCTTCAGATCACAATCTTGCCTACTCCACTTAGACACAAGGAGCCAGTTGTGTATTACATGGTTTGCCCATCATAAAGTTAGGCAGCGGTACAAGCAAAGCAAATTTATTTTACATCGCATCAAGACAGAAGCATTTGTTTGATTATTCATTGAGTCTTATCTGAAGGGATATAAGAGTCAGTCAAGTCAGTAACAACCAATGTTACTTCCTAAAGCCATCCTACTATGAATGCATAATCAAGTTTTTCAACAAGAAAAGCAGTCTATGAGGATTGACGCCATTAAAGGAAATTAGGAACTGTGAACAGTAGTGATGATAAAGAAGCAAAGATCTTGTCATCAAAGATGGAAATAAATTGCTTAGCTCATTCAACTGTGTTCATTCAAATGGAAAACAATTTTCTGTTAAAAAAAAATAAAAATCAGTGAAAAATGATATCTGGATTCCTAAGTCATCTAGGTATTTTTGAGCATTAAAGTCAACAAAAGCAAAACTTAGCTATCAACATTTATGGGGATATCCTGTAATGCTCTGAAGGAAAGTGGAAATTGAAATAGGATCGTTTCAGTTGAAATGATTACCTAAACATATTTTAAGCAACAGTGGGGAACGAGCATAACAGTGAAAAATTCATACTGCCTTGCACACAGACATCAGCCTTGAAGGCTCACATAATTACCTTTTGCAGGTTTTAAGTATGATCACGTATTTTTTTCTGCTACTGAGTCAGCTATCCAATAAGAAAAATGTTTTATGTCACATGGGCCTCGAGTCTCTAATTCTCTGCTACTGCACTAGAATTACATTGGTATTACTCAACTCAATAGTGTAATGTGGTAAAGAATTGTTGTTTTTTTGTTTTTGTTTTTGTTTTTATTTTATTTTTATTTTTGATTAAATGAAGCCCAAACAGCACTGCACTAAATATCCTGAAAGTGTAAGCCTAGTTATAGACAATAAAAACTCCAAGTATCCAGATGAAATAGCTTCAGAGGTTACAAGCTGTATCTATCATTTGCATCAATCATACTGGGATGAGCTGTTTTGCATAACAAAGAAGTCATAAAGTTGACAGAACTATTAGCCCCTTTTGCATAGATTACAAAACCCACCATTAGTATGCAAATAAGTATTTTCCAGATGTCTTCATGGTGTGAGAAACACTTCAAAGTAGGACCACAGGGACAATATTACTCTGGCATGGTGCTAAGCCACTTTGGGGTAGTTTTATATCACTTGCTCAGCTCTTATGTCACCTGTCACAGGCGAGATTTTGGCTGACTTCTGCTTAAGGCTGTAATTCTGCATCTTCATTTCAAAACATGATTACCATGTCTGACAGATGTTTGATTTCTGAAAACTAGATATTATTTACCTACCATTTCTGTACACTGTACCATAGGCTTCCATTCAGACTTCAAAACGGCCCAATGACCTCAAATTAATATAGCTGTGCTGAATAACAATGAGGTGCACAAGCTCCTGGTAGCAATCAAAAGATTCTCCTGCAAGTAACAGAGTAAATAACAGTACTAGATAGAGCTGAGTTGCCTGTCCATCAAAGAATGAGCTGCGTAGTAGCACTGCTCCTCTAAACACACACTGGGTGACACAGAGATAACGGGCACAAAATTCTCTACCTTGTGCATGCGGCAGTGGGACAGGAAGCCAGAGAAGGATGGCATCAAAGCCCTGTCAAACCTTCATACTTGTGCCAGCTCTCCTGTTTGAAACCACCAGCTTCCTAATGTTCTGATCCACTAGGAGAGGAGAAACTGAAAATGCTAAAGATACGATTTCTTCCTGATTTCTTTCCACGGCAGTTAACCTTTATCATCTTTTGTGGGGAAGGGGATGTAAAAGCACCTTTTCATTGCCATTAGTGGACATACTTTAAACAAAAACCCTGTCTTTGAATGTATAGCTCTTGCCAAAATCACCTGAAGTTAACACATTCCAACACAAGGTGTAGTCATCTCTTGAATGTGAGTTTTACATTTCAAACGAGCAAGTTGGATGCATAAAAATGAGTCTAGTTCAGAAGCCTAGATACTGATGTAATGCTCTGACCGCAGCACACCAGCAACAACAGACATTTCTCCACTCTGCCCTGACATATCCCTGATGTTGAAGGACTGTTGCTACCAAGGGGGGTAGTTAAGTTCATTTTCCACACCACTATCCCTTCTGTTCAGATTAAGGCAAAGAAGAATGGTCAGCTACAATAACGGGTGGTGAGCTGTGGACACCTGCTACCTTGGAAGGGAATCAAAACCACCACTTTATTTACACAGGCACAGAATAGCCACCTGTGATAATGCCTTTCAGTCACCGTAGATATGAATTCACAATAACGTCCCACAGAAAAGAATCCACATTTTCCTGTTAATCCATTAGCCCATTAAGTATCTCTACCTTCATCCTAATGTCTATCTTAAACTTGTTTTGGATATTGGATTGAAATGCTGGAAACAAGCGTGTTTGTCACAACCTCGGCAGTGTAGGTTTTATAGTTTATAGTAACAGTCTGACACTGTCAGTGTTATGTTGGCAGGAACCCTAACACATCTATAGTAACATTTTTAACAGTTGCATAATTGCATCTTCAGAAATTATAACAATTTCTTGTTGTAGTTATTTTCAGATGTTCTGGAAAAAATCTTTGCAACATATTGCAGTCATGAAAACAGGAGTGGCATTTCATTTCACCATATCAAATATTACTGTACATTAGTACCACAAAAAGAATTCAAAGTCAACACTTGTTGCACATGGATGCTATAGACAAAATACTCAGTATTCCAAATAAATATACTGAGATACTAAGCATTATTAGAAGTCCACCTAATTCCGCAAGTTAAGTCTGCAAGTGAAAAGCGATATAGTTAATATTTTTAAACACAGGAAAATATAGTGTCACATAAAAATTCAATTGGAATATTTTTAAACTAAATTATATTGAATTAGAATGAATGCTTCAGCTAGGAATAAGGTTTCTGCAGAAATACAATAGTATTTGGTTACAGTGGTGAAAACAGGGCTGTAGCTGTTGCTGTATAAGTAAAGAGTATAGACTTCAAAGTCAAAATAAACAAAAAATCAAACAAAAACAAAATAACAAAAACACAAATCAAACAAGAAAAATAGATCAGATAGAACGACTCTTTTGGCAAGTATAGTAGATTGGCATTGTAAAGGTAAACACAGATATCATGGATGAAAAAACACTTTTTCCCCACACTAAAACAGAAAAGAGCAGCTTTGTCTCTGAAGATTCTTCTGGCATTGTTTGACAACTGACATTGATATGTTTATGCCAAGAGCAAGGGTGCAGGTTGCCTGCTTAAAGAAATATACAGCACCTCCTGATCAGTAAAACATCCTTTTTTTTTTTTTTTTTTTTTCCTTTTCTTTTCATTACACATGCTACCACACAGCTTTTCAGAGTTGAGGATGGTAGAGGAAAATTAATAACAACAAAAACAGCCAACCCATCAAAAACCCCAGTCAATACCTGTTTTCCTGGGCACATCGAATTCTGCAGCCTTCTTTAGGTATCACTAAGCCCAAATGCATCCTTAGCCGACAATTGGTGGGCCCTGTGTGGGGCCAGACATGAGTTCCTGGGAGCATGACAGAATATTTGATCTGCAAGAAGAGAGAGAAGCCTTCAGCAAGGTCATTTTCACAACCGTACTGCTTTGAGTTCAGGACTTCATTAGATCTCTTCCATGATGACATCACCTTCTGTTAGTCTCAGCAATAATTGCGTATCCTCACATCCCGAAGATGTTCAATACTGTGGTGTGCATGTATATTTTTCGTTTTGTTTCAGGCTGAAATTAATCATCTCCTATGTACCAGTAGAAAAACATCCTATATTCCATGAAAGACGTGCAGACACACTTATCATTTAAAAGGATGGTCCACAGGAGGCACAAGACATGCATTAGCCAGAGTGACTGGCTGGGGGTCTCTCAGAACAATGGATTGCAAAGGCCACTGACAGTCTTGGCTGAAGGAACCATGTGATGATGGAGTTCAGAATCACGGGCGTAGGCAGATGGGCAAAAAGCTGGAGTGCTACCCATAGCTTGGGGAGGGCAGACTGGTTTATTCAGGGATCTGCTAGGAAAAATACCAAAAGACACAGTGCTGGAGAGAAGAGCAGTCTAGGTTTATTTTTAAGGATCACCTCCTCCAAGCTCAAGAACAGTCTATCCCCACTATTATGAAGCACAGAGATCCTGAAAAGCTGAAATAAAGAGAGGAAGCATACAAGAGAAAAAAGCAGGGTGGGGTTACCCCAGAAGAACATACTCAGAGTGTGCAGGGATGAGGTTAAGAAAGTCAAGGCTCATCTGGTGAGATCTGGAGATGAAATTGAAGGGCATAATTAAAGATTTCAACAGGTTCATCAGCAATAAAAGGAAGTATAGGAAAAAAACAGGCCCACTGCTGAATGTGGCAGGAGATCTGATGACAAAGGCCATGGAAAAGGCTGAAGCATTAGATGCCTTTTTTGCCTCAGTCTTTACTGGTAAGATTGACCTACAGGAATCCCAGGCACTTGAGAACAGTGGAGAAGACTGGAGCAAAGACCTACCCTCATGTTAAGGAACATTAAACAAACTCAAAAACTCATTCCATAGACCCTAATCAGGAGGTCTGATTCAGTACTCCTTAATCAGGAGTACTGAAGCAGCTGGCTGATGATGTCAAAAGGCCACTCAATCTCTGACAGGCTATGGCAGGGGAGGTTCCTAGGGACTGTAAGAAAGTAAACGTTCATGTCATCAGGGTGGGCAACAAGGAGGATCTGAGGAACTACAGGACAGTCAGTTTCATCTTAGTGATGGAGCAAGTAATCCTGGAAGCCATTTTCAAACACATGAAGGAAAAGGTGGTTGGGAGCAGTCAGCATGGATTTACGAAGGGGAAATCATGCTTAACCAGCTTTCCACAGTGAGATGTCTAGCTTGATGGATGAGGGGAGATTGGTGGGTATTGTTTAGCTCAACTTTTGAAAGGCTTTTGACACTGTCTGCCAATAACATCCACATTGACAAACCAATGAAGTGGAAAATAGGTAAGCTGACAGTGAAGGAGGCTGAAAACTGGCAGTTCAGACAGGCTTAAGGAGCTGTGATCAAAGCACAACACCCACAACTCACCAGGGGTATACCCCACGGTTCAGTATTGGGTCCAACACTGTTTATGCTTCACTAATGTCCTGGATGAAGGGAAAGAGTACATCTCTTGTCAAGGATAGAATACTGAGGAGAAGAGGCTGATACACCAAATTTTTTTTGCTGCCATTCATAAGGGTTTTGACAAGTTGGAGACTGGAGCAAACACGAACCTCACAAAGTTCAACAAAGAAATGAAAAGTCCTACACTGGAGAGAAATAACTCTATGCATCACTACAAGCTATAGAACAACTGTCTGGAAAGCAACTTCACAGAAAAAAGAACTCAGGGTCCTTGTAAACAACAGCTTAAAACAACGTGTTCTTGCAGCAGAGAAGGCTAAGAGCCTCCTGGGCTGCCTTTTGCATAGCCTTGCAAGCAGGTTGAGGGAGGTGATCCTTACTCTCAGCACTCTCAGTGCTGGGTCCAGTTCTGGGCTACTCGCTCCAAGATAAACATAGATATATTGAGCAAGTCTAGCGAAGAGTCACAAAGATAAGCAATGGCCTCTGAAATATAAGGGAAGGCTGAGAGAGATGGGAATGCTCAGCCTGGAGAAAGGAAGGCTCAGCAGGGATATTATCATTGTGATTCTACAAGGGCCCAATGGAAAGGATGAATATTGTGTGACAGTGGTGAGGAGCACCTTTTCAGGGTAGGACAGGGTAGCTTTGTTAAATCCTGTTATTTTTAAGACATTCCCAACTTTTCAATTACAACAAAGTGAGCATAAAAGAATGTGTGCCTAATGCCTTAGCTGTTCCCAACATCTGAGGTTGAGCTAACCAGAGATATCTTACAACAGTAAGCAATAAGCTCCAGTGGCTGTGGCACACGCAGATGCTCCATTACACTGCCTCTGCTACAGTGAGATACATTAGCTTGTTTACCCTGTCAGACTCTGAAGAAACTCAAATAACTGCTACTACTGGCTATGGAGGGAAGTTACTGATATCCCACAGAAATACTTCTATAATGCTAGGAATACTTGCATTGTGGAATTATTACTGTCATGTATGTAATTTGCCTCCACATACCTGTTTAGATATGTCTGTGAGATATATATAAATATACACACACGTGCTGGACTCAAGAATTACATGTACATCATCAAATATTCCTGAACTACAGACAGGTTATACTATGGTTGAAAACTAAAACTCTGAGGAGTTTTACTGGGGTACACTGGGGTGCCAAAAACGGTGAACACAAAAGCAGCTTTTTGCACTCTGGGATAGATTTGTTTTCAGCTGTGGATGCCACAGAAAGCAGTTTTCTTGGGGTTAGCCACACTGATTGTAATGATTTCTTTCATTAGTTACATTCAGTTCAACCAGCTTCTGTAACAAACTAATGGAACAACAGCCTTATTCACTGTCATAACACTGGCCATTCAGTGTTCTTCCACACAAAAGCAACAGTCTAATGGAAGAACTGGACATTTACACAAAAGACTGAATTAGGATTATGTGCTGTGTTTTTCAACTTCTCTATCCTTTGTTTTGCTTGCTAAAGCTTACAGGTTTAATAATTTCTTTGGAAAA
The DNA here is from genome assembly GCA_016647715.1 of Pavo muticus. Taxonomy (NCBI): domain Eukaryota; kingdom Metazoa; phylum Chordata; class Aves; order Galliformes; family Phasianidae; genus Pavo; species Pavo muticus. The sequence continues at coordinate 1,827,808 of JACDJE010000214.1, forward strand.
GACATTCTGATCTACAGAATCAGTTGTTATCACTGTTGGGCCATTCAGAGGCATATGTATATTTGATCCCTAGCATAGAAATCTTCTGCATGATTTAATGAGGTTAATTTGTAGCAGAGTAATCAGCAGAGATCGGGTACATGAAACTAATTTGTTGACACCCAAGGACACAGACCATGGATGTAAAGTTTCTTTCCTTTATGTGACAGCAGTACTGTTTGGCCTCTGTTAGGTGACTCTCATTATATCTAATGCCACCAGACTGGGGTAAGTATGTGAAGGTTATCATAGTGAGAGTCTGGCTCCCTGATTTAGTTTTGTAACGTGCTGTTCAGTTGAGAGTAATCATAGAGAAATTCAGGTTAGAAAGGATCTAGTCCAACCTCCTGCTCAAAGCAGGGTTAGCTGTTTGTCAGATCAGGTCACTTAAGACTAAGTTTAGTAATTTATTACCATCAGTTGACCCACAGTAAACAACTACTTACCCAGCACAAGCTCCCTATGATCACAAGGGAAAACGGTTCAACTAAAAATTTCACGAGAAAGCTTTAGCTAATATATTTTACCTTGTATCTGCTGAAGGCTTTTACAGTATTAACTTTGTTGTGTGTCTGAGGCATCACTAAATACACCAAGTGTCCTTCTATACACATTCCTCAGCATCACCTGCTCCNATTTTGTTTGTGCAAAGTAAGCAGGAGCAGAGTGATGTTGTCTAGGAGGACATGAAGCGCTAACAGATCCCATGGTACCTCAGGAGCAGGCCTTCACATTGCTGTGTGCAATCAGCATTACGGATAGTAGCTAAGCACTAAATATTTTGCCAGCACTTGAAATAAGTAAGGAGTCACTTTTTATTCACATTTAAAGGAACGCGTCTCCAATTTCTCGCACAGTCTGGAGTAAACAAATTCAAAGCTATAGAGGTGAAAATGGCCAAAAGCAAAAATGATGAAGCAAAGCAAAGGGATTGCAGGACAGGGAGCATTTCTGCAGCAGCCCTCGCTGGCACGTGCCTGTTCTTCCTTTCAGGTCCCAGTCAGTGGTGGAAGCCGGCATGCTGAAGCACGAGGACCTGGGGGAAAGTGAGAACACCCAGCCACTGCTGGCCCTGGACTGAGCCCCATGTGCTGACCACAGACATCCAGACCCCACCCACCCAGAAACAACCAAGCACATGATACGCATTCACACGCGTTTCGCTTGAGAACAAGTCATTCATCTTTCTTGACCGACAAGAGCCACCAGCCACCTGCCCATGCGGCCAACGCTGAACAGCCTTTCTTTTGACATAGGATGCGAAGGAAGACACAGCGGGTGTCTGTTCATATGTAAAGAATTTGGTCGTCTTTCTTTTTTGGACTTCCAGCATTAAAAAATTGGAAATGATGGGACTGCCTTCTTCTTTTAAAGAAACCAGTGCGTGTCAGTAGAAGTTTTCCTGAAGTCTCCAGCAGGGATGCTCAGTTATATAGAAGCTAAGGTTAAATGTGTATTATAGCAAAGCATCTTTAAAGTTTGCACTGTTCAGTGTGGCTCAGAGGGCAGAAACAGCGTTATCTAACAGTGTGTTTGAGATCTGCAGAAGGATTTTGTATTAAAAAAAGTAAAAATCAGTGCCAGCATAATGCCATACAATGTGACACTTCGCGATTGCCTCATCCATATTGCTTTTAGGGGGGGGTCACTTATTTCAGTATCTAGCAAAAAGGATTCTTAACTTTTGATACCCTTACAAAACTGTCAGCTAAGTGGAATGAGCTGCATGGGCAGCAGATACAGACAATTTGGAATGCAATTATTTAATTTTAACGATGTGTTTTTCCACAGGCGACTCGGGAACCCATTAGATGTGTGCGTGCGTGTGTGAGGGGGTGCCAGGGAGACCCATCGGACACATTCACCAGTGATTAATGGTTCATTCAGATTTTTCATTTAGGTCCCACCCGCAAATAAAAGCTCTGCAGAACCATTTACCCCCCTCCCCTCCTGCAGTCAGTGAAAGGTGTAGCCAGAAGGGAATGCTGACTGCAGATGAGGGCCATGGTAAAAAATGAGAAAGGAAAACTTAGAATTAATTATTCAGTGCAAGCTTCTGCTAGAAGGAAATGTGGACAAACAGAAGAACTGAAATGCCAAAGATCAGTTTGTTATCCCTCTCTTTGCTCTATCTGCAAGAAGAGTCCCATCCCTTCATTGAAATGGAAATCAGATTAAAGAAATAAAAGAAAAATTGTTATCAAATTGCATGAGCAGTGACTTTATTTCCTAAAACAGTTACAACCACCATACATGCTTTTTGTCTTCAATTTAATTGCCATACATTGACAATTACTAGAACACGTGGTTGGCACCAACATATCAAAGATAACCGCGTAAACCATATATATATAAAATGAGATGATAAGGCTGCACAAGAGCTTTTCATACAGCTCTGGAACATCCACTGGATTCATAAGCAATTCTCTGAAAGTGGTGGCCTAGGTCAGCTGGACATGGTCATCCCTAACAAGTGGAGTAACAAAACACTGCCTTCATTCACAGCCTTTACGCATGCACAAGGCAGAAAGGACACCCTACAGATCCCATTAACACAACTGGGTTGTACCTGCTTGTATGTGTACAGGACAGTCTCATTCACAATAACCTTCCACTGCAGCACTGTGTTACTGGGGCAAGGCCTGGCCTCAGCAGTAGAGAGTCTTTAAGGCAGTGAATGTTCCCAGCAAAGCAACATAGGACTCAGAAAAAGCAGCAAACACTCTGAGACTTGCAGGGACATTAAACAAATGACTGAGCCCATTTACCTTCGGGTTTTTTTTCCATTCCTCTCCCCTGTGGCATTATAATCCACTACAGAAAGCTGTGACTGGACACAGCTCTCCCCCTCCCCAAGGCTCATGAAGACTCTCATACATTTGGATTGGTCACAGCAAACTTGCTTAAAGCATAATGTAAATCAAACATATATAAAAAAAACAAAACAAGGCAGACGTGGCCTACTACACTGCAGCATTAGTGAAGAAATACTTTGGTTTGCAATTTTTCTCTGTTAATACGCTTATCTCCACTGCCACTGAATCTTTGTGATGGCCTACTACTGCTCATTCAAGTATGTACTTACTACTTTACAAATGCCCTGTGCTGCCGTTTCCCTCTGTAAACACAGCTAAATAATGAAACATTTAAATTGCAATAGTGCTCAACCTGAAAAACATTTCCATTCACTTCATCCATTGGTATTTCCAATGTGTAAAAAGCTTTTTCAACATGAAATACTGTATGGCAAAGAGGAGTAACTAAAATAGCATACTACTTATTCACTGCCTAATTTCTGTGTTTTGCTATATATATACTCACCATTTATGTATCACAACCAATAAAGGAATCTAATAAAAAGAGATGCTCTCAGCTCCTTGATAGATAGGCAGAGAGCAGAATCACTTCAGTGCTGCAGCAGCTATTCACAAGAAACCTTGTCACATTCAAGGCACTTAAGATATCAAACGGTCAATATGTCACCATACAGTTTAATGAACAGTGCCACTCAGGCACACACGCATTCTGGGTAGATATCTTTGATCTATTTGCCAATTGCAATCTGTATATATAAAGCATGTTACTTCAAAGGAACAATCAGGACAGCATGATTTCTTATAAATAAAGCTCCAAAGTTTTTACTACTCCTTTAGTGTTCACTCTGTGCTATAGAAACTAAAATGCAATATAATAAAAGCATTCCTAAGCCACTAATTTTGGTTTAGACAGTTCTTGATTACTTCATTACAAACTATGTCTTTATTTTACAGAATAGCAAAATAGTTTATAATTTGTACTGCTTGATAAGTGTACGGAGATACAAAGCACAGCCCAACTCAACAACTACTAGGATTATTTTTTTTCTTGTTGTACTATGACTCCCTAATATAAAAAGTACATTCTTTCCAGTTTTATACATAATTCTTGTAAAGCCTCCAAAAGTATTTTTATATTTTCTAAAGTGTGAAACTTACAAATCTTTCTCAGTTTCCATGATTATTCACAGAGAACTGTCACCTTACAGCAGATGGTACTCTGTGTTACTGCTGATACAGACAACACATTAAAGACTAATTACCACTGCTGCCTAAAACTGACTCTTGATCAGAGAGGGTTTATCAGTGTGTGTTCTATTTTTTAATAGTCAGAAAGGAAATTAAAGTGCACACCTCCAGAAATGGGTTACAACAGCTAATGGTGCAATTGTCATGTGTTACATGGCATTACAAGATTACTTAATAAAATACAAAGTCTGAAAAGCATTCAATTTATGGGAATGCAAGGCTGCTGCCTGTATTTTGCTTAGCAAATGCAACATTCTGATCATGCAGCATGTGCTGTTTATACCTACAATACTTAGGTAGCATGATGTAGTCTCTGCAGTACAAAATCATGGAACATTAAGCAAATAAAACAACTGTTCACTGTCCTTTAAACAACAAGGCCAAAGCTGTGAAGACTCAATAACCCTAATGTCTCCTTGCTTAGTACCTGTCTCTCACAACCCTTACAAGGGATGCCACTGCTCTTGATGAGCTCGAGCAGACCCAAGCATCCTAGCACACCTATCCATTCCCCACTGGCTTTGCAGGTCAGTAGGTAACAACTGGTTTCAAACATTATCTGTGCAAATTCTAGTTTATTTTGTTAGTGTTCTTAGAAGTCAACAGTGGAGGCTTCTGCACCTTCCATCTCCCATCAGTGAGGAACCAAAAGACCAGCCAACTGCTTAAACATCCAGGATTTCTCTCTTAAAAATAAGGCTTTTTTAACATACAGTAAACTCTGGGTAGCAAATGTGAGTATACTGTAAATTACGCTGTAATAAGACTGCTTCAGGATTGCATCATACATTTCAAGACAAGGAAAACACCACTAGGTAAATTAAAGGACCATTCTAGTGCTGCATAGGATGCTGGCAGCAGAAGATAACTCAAGTTAATAACCTGAAGCTGTTTGCTTTGCATTCTAGCTGGAAACCTGGAAGGACCTTGTCCTTAAGCACCTCACCATACAGTCTTAAGAACTGAAGAGCACTGTAAGAGACAAGCCTACAGAAGTCATATTTGTTCAACATCTTTCAAAGTCACATTACAAAATTGAAGTTTACCTGCTAAGAGAACTATTTTGTTTTAGAAGGACAACACTCTACTAAGAAGCAGATTATGCAAGTTTCTGTTTGCAAGTTTCCAGAAAGGCAAGAGAAGGCCGCAGTTGGCAAAATGAAATCTGTTCATATACTACTTCTGTTGTGCTACAGCACAATGTACAATATATGCTTATAGCTAGAGATGTATTTTGTATATACATTATTTTTAAAAATAGTGGTTGATTGAAGAAGATTTGTTCATAGTTATGCTAGAAAAATAGTTATTCAGGTAGAAAAAACAAAACACACAACCCATTCACATTATCTACAGTTGATAACATAGGGACATATGTTTTATACCTAAAGCAGTTAACATTACAACTGCACAATGATTATCAAAGTTGATTGGACGCATGTGTCTGTATATACCATACCTGCTGCTTCCCAGAGAGAAGCCTGGGAAGTATTTCCTGGATGTATTATTGCAAATCACGTGCCTGAACATGGCCAGGTAGGTAGATGACTGTTTTTGAACACATACAGGCATGGTAAAAACATCTGCACATTCCTCAGCTTGAAAATCCAGACCTGTATTGCTCCTTGACTGACAAGATTTATATTCTCAGACTTGCAGCCAGAAAAACAATACGTATCAGTGCTATATCAGTATGAAACAAACATGGNCCTTTTCTTTTCATTACACATGCTACCACACAGCTTTTCAGAGTTGAGGATGGTAGAGGAAAATTAATAACAACAAAAACAGCCAACCCATCAAAAACCCCAGTCAATACCTGTTTTCCTGGGCACATCGAATTCTGCAGCCTTCTTTAGGTATCACTAAGCCCAAATGCATCCTTAGCCGACAATTGGTGGGCCCTGTGTGGGGCCAGACATGAGTTCCTGGGAGCATGACAGAATATTTGATCTGCAAGAAGAGAGAGAAGCCTTCAGCAAGGTCATTTTCACAACCGTACTGCTTTGAGTTCAGGACTTCATTAGATCTCTTCCATGATGACATCACCTTCTGTTAGTCTCAGCAATAATTGCGTATCCTCACATCCCGAAGATGTTCAATACTGTGGTGTGCATGTATATTTTTCGTTTTGTTTCAGGCTGAAATTAATCATCTCCTATGTACCAGTAGAAAAACATCCTATATTCCATGAAAGACGTGCAGACACACTTATCATTTAAAAGGATGGTCCACAGGAGGCACAAGACATGCATTAGCCAGAGTGACTGGCTGGGGGTCTCTCAGAACAATGGATTGCAAAGGCCACTGACAGTCTTGGCTGAAGGAACCATGTGATGATGGAGTTCAGAATCACGGGCGTAGGCAGATGGGCAAAAAGCTGGAGTGCTACCCAAAGCTTGGGGAGGGCAGACTGGTTTATTCAGGGATCTGCTAGGAAAAATACCAAAAGACACAGTGCTGGAGAGAAGAGCAGTCTAGGTTTATTTTTAAGGATCACCTCCTCCAAGCTCAAGAACAGTCTATCCCCACTATTATGAAGCACAGAGATCCTGAAAAGCTGAAATAAAGAGAGGAAGCATACAAGAGAAAAAAGCAGGGTGGGGTTACCCCAGAAGAACATACTCAGAGTGTGCAGGGATGAGGTTAAGAAAGTCAAGGCTCATCTGGTGAGATCTGGAGATGAAATTGAAGGGCATAATTAAAGATTTCAACAGGTTCATCAGCAATAAAAGGAAGTATAGGAAAAAAACAGGCCCACTGCTGAATGTGGCAGGAGATCTGATGACAAAGGCCATGGAAAAGGCTGAAGCATTAGATGCCTTTTTTGCCTCAGTCTTTACTGGTAAGATTGACCTACAGGAATCCCAGGCACTTGAGAACAGTGGAGAAGACTGGAGCAAAGACCTACCCTCATGTTAAGGAACATTAAACAAACTCAAAAACTCATTCCATAGACCCTAATCAGGAGGTCTGATTCAGTACTCCTTAATCAGGAGTACTGAAGCAGCTGGCTGATGATGTCAAAAGGCCACTCAATCTCTGACAGGCTATGGCAGGGGAGATTCCTAGGGACTGTAAGAAAGTAAACGTTCATGTCATCAGGGTGGGCAACAAGGAGGATCTGAGGAACTACAGGACAGTCAGTTTCATCTTAGTGATGGAGCAAGTAATCCTGGAAGCCATTTTCAAACACATGAAGGAAAAGGTGGTTGGGAGCAGTCAGCAAGGATTTACGAAGGGGAAATCATGCTTAACCAGCTTTCCACAGTGAGATGTCTAGCTTGATGGATGAGGGGAGATTGGTGGGTATTGTTTAGCTCAACTTTTGAAAGGCTTTTGACACTGTCTGCCAATAACATCCACATTGACAAACCAATGAAGTGGAAAATAGGTAAGCTGACAGTGAAGGAGGCTGAAAACTGGCAGTTCAGACAGGCTTAAGGAGCTGTGATCAAAGCACAACACCCACAACTCACCAGGGGTATACCCCACGGTTCAGTATTGGGTCCAACACTGTTTATGCTTCACTAATGTCCTGGATGAAGGGAAAGAGTACATCTCTTGTCAAGGATAGAATACTGAGGAGAAGAGGCTGATACACCAAATTTTTTTTGCTGCCATTCATAAGGGTTTTGACAAGTTGGAGACTGGAGCAAACACGAACCTCACAAAGTTCAACAAAGAAATGAAAAGTCCTACACTGGAGAGAAATAACTCTATGCATCACTACAAGCTATAGAACAACTGTCTGGAAAGCAACTTCACAGAAAAAAGAACTCAGGGTCCTTGTAAACAACAGCTTAAAACAACGTGTTCTTGCAGCAGAGAAGGCTAAGAGCCTCCTGGGCTGCCTTTTGCATAGCCTTGCAAGCAGGTTGAGGGAGGTGATCCTTACTCTCAGCACTCTCAGTGCTGGGTCCAGTTCTGGGCTACTCGCTCCAAGATAAACATAGATATATTGAGCAAGTCTAGCGAAGAGTCACAAAGATAAGCAATGGCCTCTGAAATATAAGGGAAGGCTGAGAGAGATGGGAATGCTCAGCCTGGAGAAAGGAAGGCTCAGCAGGGATATTATCATTGTGATTCTACAAGGGCCCAATGGAAAGGATGAATATTGTGTGACAGTGGTGAGGAGCACCTTTTCAGGGTAGGACAGGGTAGCTTTGTTAAATCCTGTTATTTTTAAGACATTCCCAACTTTTCAATTACAACAAAGTGAGCATAAAAGAATGTGTGCCTAATGCCTTAGCTGTTCCCAACATCTGAGGTTGAGCTAACCAGAGATATCTTACAACAGTAAGCAATAAGCTCCAGTGGCTGTGGCACACGCAGATGCTCCATTACACTGCCTCTGCTACAGTGAGATACATTAGCTTGTTTACCCTGTCAGACTCTGAAGAAACTCAAATAACTGCTACTACTGGCTATGGAGGGAAGTTACTGATATCCCACAGAAATACTTCTATAATGCTAGGAATACTTGCATTGTGGAATTATTACTGTCATGTATGTAATTTGCCTCCACATACCTGTTTAGATATGTCTGTGAGATATATATAAATATACACACACGTGCTGGACTCAAGAATTACATGTACATCATCAAATATTCCTGAACTACAGACAGGTTATACTATGGTTGAAAACTAAAACTCTGAGGAGTTTTACTGGGGTACACTGGGGTGCCAAAAACGGTGAACACAAAAGCAGCTTTTTGCACTCTGGGATAGATTTGTTTTCAGCTGTGGATGCCACAGAAAGCAGTTTTCTTGGGGTTAGCCACACTGATTGTAATGATTTCTTTCATTAGTTACATTCAGTTCAACCAGCTTCTGTAACAAACTAATGGAACAACAGCCTTATTCACTGTCATAACACTGGCCATTCAGTGTTCTTCCACACAAAAGCAACAGTCTAATGGAAGAACTGGACATTTACACAAAAGACTGAATTAGGATTATGTGCTGTGTTTTTCAACTTCTCTATCCTTTGTTTTGCTTGCTAAAGCTTACAGGTTTAATAATTTCTTTGGAAAAGACATTCTGATCTACAGAATCAGTTGTTATCACTGTTGGGCCATTCAGAGGCATATGTATATTTGATCCCTAGCATAGAAATCTTCTGCATGATTTAATGAGGTTAATTTGTAGCAGAGTAATCAGCAGAGATCGGGTACATGAAACTAATTTGTTGACACCCAAGGACACAGACCATGGATGTAAAGTTTCTTTCCTTTATGTGACAGCAGTACTGTTTGGCCTCTGTTAGGTGAATCTCATTATATCTAATGCCACCAGACTGGGGTAAGTATGTGAAGGTTATCATAGTGAGAGTCTGGCTCCCTGATTTAGTTTTGTAACGTGCTGTTCAGTTGAGAGTAATCATAGAGAAATTCAGGTTAGAAAGGATCTAGTCCAACCTCCTGCTCAAAGCAGGGTTAGCTGTTTGTCAGATCAGGTCACTTAAGACTAAGTTTAGTAATTTATTACCATCAGTTGACCCACAGTAAACAACTACTTACCCAGCACAAGCTCCCTATGATCACAAGGGAAAACGGTTCAACTAAAAATTTCACGAGAAAGCTTTAGCTAATATATTTTACCTTGTATCTGCTGAAGGCTTTTACAGTATTAACTTTGTTGTGTGTCTGAGGCATCACTAAATACACCAAGTGTCCTTCTATACACATTCCTCAGCATCACCTGCTCCCAGCTTTAGGGATTTGCAAAAATGAAGAAGTTTGGCAGGTACCTGTCCTCTTCGGCAGCCCGTAGCTTCTGGGAATCTTTCCAACAAAGCACACGTTTTTGGAACACCTTTACAAGCATTCTCATTTTTTCGTCCTAGTGAAAATAAGTGATGTAGCACTAATAAGCGCAATGAACAAGCAGTCCCTTGTTTTCTACTTTGCAGAACAACAACAAAGGTGTCAGAGAGCTGACACCAAAATTAGTAAGTATTCGTAATCACATTTCTCAAATTATGAAAACAGAAATGCCAGCTTACATGTTGTAACTTCAGAACAGCCTGCCACTTCTTTGCTTTTAAATTATTTGAAAAGAGTAGGCTTTCTACCTATTCAAACATGACTCTAAAAGTATGGTTATAGTTTTATTAGTGATTAAGTACATCATTAAATTATAATTGTTAAAGAGACAAATAATGCCAACGATATTATATCATTTCACCATCTATTTTGATAGACCTTGGCTGTTAATATTTTATCTTACAGTACTCTTTCACATGTAGAGTCTTTTAAGAAATTCAGGTCACCCCAGTAATTGAACTTTCCACTGCACAGCGACAAGCAGGTTTTTTAGAGCTCCGATTCTTCTGCCCATACCATTTCTGAACAAAGGACCTCACCTAGTGGGCAATAAAACGTTGAGGATACGTCTTCTCCTGCTTTCCTGTCCTCCTTCAGGATCATCTGTGCTATGCATTACCATGCAAACTTTTGGCAGCCCTGCCACGAGGTGAGTGTTACCCTGAAGGGATTGTTAGAGGAGCTTATGGGCAATAAGAATTCTTGTTCACTGTCAGTGCGGTCTCAGACACTATTCTATTAGCTCCCTTCCCCTGCAGACTTAAAGAACAGGTTCAGTGATTTAAAAAAAAAACCAAAACATTCAAGAAAAACTCCTTTTTACACTACATTAATCTGAGAAAGTGAAAGTGGGGAAAGAGAAATACGAAATGTTTTACCTTGTTGCCATAAAGTAAACTGACTCCAGTCTCCTTTTTCTCGTAGATTCTCATCTTCAGGCAAGAAGAGGCTTCTTTTTTTATCCATCACATCAAGCCCCTCATCTCGAATGAGCTTCCAGTTTTTTTCTAAGGACTGTTATGAAAGCCATGTTACTGCACTGAGAACTTACTGCATTTCACTTTTTTATTTTTTTGACTCCCATTATTAACTTTCTAATTAAACATACACACGTGTTCATCATTATTATCAAGTTTCCTTATAAGTACCTATTTCCTTCTGTCATGCTAAGGCAGGAACAACTTTCACAGCATTCTTCAGATTCAATTACACTCATATTAACAATTTCAATGGTCCCCAGCCTCTCTGTACAGAAGGCCTGACTTTACTTGCTCTGATTAGCCGAAGGGCTCTTTAACAGATGATTTTTATACTGCAAGCTAAAAAGAGTACTGGTCTTCTCAAACATAGCACGTTACCTAGAAGCGCTCTTGCAACTGCAAAACCACAGTGTAAACTGAAATTCCAAGCGTTGACAGAACATCTCAGTTCAAAGAGGACAAATGCAAACAAGCTACTTCAGTTGACAGCTGTGATTTAAACCTTCAAAAAGGTCTGCAAAGATGCACTTACACATTCTGGTGCTATTGAAAATGATCAAATACAACTTGAAATGCCAGGTGAAAATTTATGGATACAACCATTAACAATGTGTAAGCTGCCCTGTACTTCACACACACCAAACCCAAGAGATTGTAGAATTAACACGTCTGCTCTTCTCTGCTGCCTTAGGACATTCTAGTTGTAAAAATCAGGTAGATTAGAAAACCTTGCATTCTGCCAGTAATAAGTCCGTTTAATGTTACAGTAATAGAAATGAGAAACTCACAGCTTGACAATAGGTATAGATAATAACGACACAACTTTCATTTCCCAGCTACTTGCTTTACTTGCTAAACCTTATTTTGGGTGAATAGTGTGCATTTTGTCTCTGTGCTCCCGAACAAAGCATTTCTGTAAGACATTTTCCATTGATTTCATACAGCAAACAGGCTAAGATGTGTTCCCACAACATGTCTGTACAGTGCGTAAAGTCAAATAAAACTCCAACGTCTCTGTCAGACAAGGTGATATAACTGTCCCTTTTCAGCCGTAAATTTCATATGGTTATTAGCCTTTCCCATTTAAACTGAACAGTTGCATCCTGCAAAACAGATCATACACTGAAATACCATAAAAGGCTCAGGAAACAAAGCTATGGCTGGAACGTTTTGTCTGTAATACACAGACTACCTCTCACTACAATCTTTTTAGGCCTGTTAAGGTCTATGAAAATTAGGACCGCTCTTCTCTTATTACTGTATTCTCTCTCTTTTTTTTTTTTTTTTTTTCTCTAGCAAACTGCATTCTCTCATCCATCAATAAAGGTGAAAAGCACTCATTCTCCTGCTGCACTCATCCTATTCTCTCCCACTGATGGATTTCCATAACTCTCCTTCAGTGGCTAACTTTAAGAAGAAATGTTTTCAAGAATATCTTTGTAAAACTGATTTTTCTGAAATATAGGATATAAAACAGATAAAAAGTTTCCAGGTAATCAGAGATGAACATGGGAACAGTGCTGGTACTGATTCAGTGCTACCATTTCTATGGGAGGAAATGCCAGCTTGAATACTTGATTTTGTGCAGGCTGGAGAAAAGAAACAAATGAAAAACTTGCATTTATATAGGCCTCATTTAACAGCGATACAGATAAACAAAACTGGAAAACTTTGAAAGATAATACAAATGCATCTCTTTCCTCAGAAACCTAGTCCTTTGGCTGGAAAAATGTAAGAAGGAGTTTTCACCCATGCAGACTAAAAGGTGCATGAAGAGCACTGGTGGTCCAAGGAGTTGTCCAAAATGGCAGCTTTGTCACTGCTAATTCTTCACAAGTGACCAGCTGAAAGTCAGCCTGCAAAGTTCTGTGATTGTCCTTGCCTTTAAAACTCCTTCCCTAGCACTTCTGCATCCATGTGATTTGAATACTTATCATTGATTTTGAGCCAACTCCTCAATGGTTTTAGATATAACTGCCACTGAAATCAATAGTGTTTCTGTGTTCTTGAGAAACTGGACCCTCATCTATAAAACAAACTGATAATGCTTTAGTATGAGTAATTCGCAAGTCTTAGGTAGAAGGGAAGGTTACAGGAGTCCAAGCCCTGAACTCTCTGATGTTACAGACACTTAGGCATACATTGAATGGCAGGAACAAATGGATGAGGCCAGGCTCTTCTTGGTGGTGTGCAGTGATAGGACAAGGAGCAATGGCATAAAACTTCAACGCATGAAGTTCCATATTAATATGCAGAAGAACTTCCTTATGGTAAGGGTGACAGAGCACTGGAACAGGCTGCCCAGAGAGGTTGTGGAGTCTCCTTCTATGGAGATATTCAAGACCTCTCTGGATGCCTACCCACGCAACCTATTGCAGGGTACCTGCTTCAGCAGAGGGGTTGGACTTGATTGATATCTTGAGGTCCCTTCCAACCCCTGCAATTCTGTGATTCTGAAAATGCAGAACACCATTAAAACACAGTAGCTAAGTCGAGGACTTGGGCTTCAGGCTACTGATCCAAGAGCTAGTATCAACAGAAAAAATTAAATATGTTCATGCTCTATAATACATAAGGACACAAGCCACAGATTACAAAAGATTCATATTATATTTGGTGCAATTTTCTGCTTTCAAGTGAAGAATCAGGTGGTGAACAGCATTTGGAGCATATGTACTTGTTTCTTACCAGCTGATTCCCATAAACCTCCATATGGCTTTTTAAATACAGTTCCTAACAATAATGGAATTTTACAGTTGCTTTACATCTGGCAATAGCGTAGATTTTATTGGCAAAGAAATTACAAAATTTAAATAGGGATTTCTTAATATTGTTTTATTTTTATGTGTGACTATATTAAAAATATTCTGTGCTGTCGAGCACTTTTCAAGGCGTAGTCATAAATGCCACAGACAGAGATTAAGAGTTTAGTACCCCCCATGTGAGGCATAACCACTGACCACATGTGCATTTTAATCCATTGGGCTATAAAGTAAAATAACAGTAAGTCTCCAATCCCTTTCACTTTGTTACTGAAACAGAGTCAGAAAACATTCACAATAATCACAGTTTGGGGAATTCTGATGACCTCCAGGCAAGGGCCAGTTTTTAAAGCCATCTAAAATAATTCCTTGCACTCATTCAGTCGCTCACAGTGCTTAAACGTCAGCATGCATAAGCATCATCATCATCAAAGCTCTCTTAAGCATCCAGCCACACTTTAAATGTATGTTACAGTTAATTTTCACCATGAAATACAAGTGTCCAGATTTTATTAGCCAGACTACTTAGTCCTAGATGTCTCTCTACAGAAAACATTATGAATATGTGCTGTTGCCACTACTTTCATTCTTTCTGTACTTTTCTTGCTGCACTTGAGACTTTCAACTAATAAAGTCTAAACAATCAGTGAAAACTAAGCTGTTCACTGTAGTACATTGTTGGCAAAGCTCGTAGTCCTTTCCAAAATCATAAGACTCAAAATGAGGAAAGGACAAAGTTACCTAGATCATTTCCCATGTATTAGTTTCAACCTGGTGAAAAGTGTCTGAGATATGATAGCACTGCAATTCTTTTATTTATAATTCTCACTGATTACCAGAACAGAAAAATAATGCTATACTGAGATTCTACAAAAGACACCAAAGATGACGCAAAAACTAAGTAAGACCTGGAAAGGAAAGCTGATTGCTCCAGGCTAGGAGGGTAAGTTTTTGAAGATAAAAGCAAAATTACTTTTTAGCTGAACTCAAACAATAAATGTATTGAATCTCCAGATCCAAAGCCCTGAAGTACTGTGGATCAGAAACATTTCTGCATAAGTCCCTTGACACACTTCCTAACTTAAAGGTTTATGGTTTCTGCTCTCTGAGAAATCAGGTCCTCCTTCCTATTCTTTCAAAGAAACTAGAAATAACGTAACAAAGCAAAAGTAAGCATTAACGGGCAGCAGCTAGAGAGGTGCAACGATAGCACCGTAGCACTAACTAGGATTTACCACCATTGTACACCTCCTTATTTACTGAAGTAACTTCTAAGTAACTAAACAAAACATTTCTTCCTTAGACATCCTGGCTAGCAGTTCATAGATAATTAAATAAAGTATGAGATTGTCGTCTTTAACCTTATCCATCAGTAAGTTAAATATCAAGCCTAAGTTAGTTATCTAGGCTTTCACTTTATCTTTTCTTTTCCCCCTCAAGTAAAGCAGTAGAGAAGTTTACACCAGAAATGGAGAGACGTCATCCTAAGAAAGTAATTTAACACTGTAGCAATGAATTGCCCTTTGGAAATGCCTTTTCTTCTTTTACTTGTAAACTAGACCCACACTAGACTAGACTAGCATAGATAATTTACCTCATGTCCTTATTGAGGATAGGTATGTGAGCAGAACGCCACTCAACAGATTTATTAAACTGGGAGTACTGAAAAAGACAACTTTCTTCTACAGTTTTTCCATGGAAAAAGTAAGTCACCATCAAAACTCACATTTCCATCTATAATCCGAAGGAACCTTGTGACCCATTATAACAAAATCAAGCAAGGTCTGTGCTCTAACATGTTATTGACTACAGCTGTGTTGGTTAACAGAATGAACAAAGACAGAGCTGTCAGAATATGTCAGAGAACCTGGCTTTAGCACTGCCTCAGCTAGTCACGAATAAATCAAATCCTCCATTAGGACTGTTAAGCTACCAAGATATTGAAAATAATCTGTTTGCTTTGAACAACAAATGGCAAAATACAGGGAGAGAGTGTTCAGGCCTGCAGTGCTTCATCCTCCATAAAACAATTCTCAGTATCAACTACTATTATTTGGATTTGTAAGCATTTTCCACACATTCTACGACTGCAATCACACACTAATAATCAAAACATACACAAAAGGAGTACTTCCTTCCTAATTTTTAAAGTTATTACTGCTGTTATTTTGGAGTTAAGACCTGCTGAGGGAGGTTAAAAACAGGCAACTTTTGAAAATATAAACTATTATTATGAATAGTAAACAAACTATATGTTTCATATTGAATAAAAAGAACTTTTAAGAACTAAATTGTGTCATTATCTCTTGCTAAATCCATCCCTGTGAGTTTACACTTATTTCTCTTATGCAATTAAAATCTGTCAAAGAAGACACCAAGTATTATAAAAGGGACAAGGAACAGAGCTCTTCCTGAGTAAGCAAAAATTTCATGATGTGTGTCCCAGCCATTGCCAAAATTTGCTGTTATTTTGTAATTGAAATAATATAGTTGCCTACCATGCAAACTTTGGATTTAGTAATGATTTCAGTCATCCCCATTCTCAATTTTTAAAACACCTAAGCTCAATTTATTTTATCTTAGTGAAATCTTCCACTCCAGCTGAGATTGGTGTCTGGTATTCACAGGCAGTAATTCAGACCTCAGAGACGAGCATTTTCTCTGCTTCACCCCTTAGATTACAGTCGTTATTAAAAATAATAATAATAATAATCAAATTAAACAGAGACAAACCTCCTTACCTTTACCAATTCTGTGTAACCTGTTTCCCTTGCTGTCCACCATGGCTGAGCTTTCAGTCCCTTGACATTGTAGAGAGAGCGCTGCCAGACGGATGCAAAGTGACCTCTTTGGTATCCAAGTTCATACCACTTGTATGCCTAGAATATGACACTTGTTAGCAATTAAATTCATATCAACCAAAATTCCATAGAAAAAGCTTAGGATCCATTTGATTCTGGGGATATTCTTCTAAGACACAGAAGGTATAAACACTTTGAGATGAAAAAAATGAAAAATCATCAATGCTCAGACATATCAGTCAGCCAAGCTTGTCCAGTCCAGAATTAGCAAAACAGGATCCTCCTCACAATCACTGATATCAAATATGGGTCAGTAATCTCATGAAAACTTTGGAAAAGATGTAAGATTTATAGAATACTGTTATCAGTGCTATGAGAGAACTTGCATAAAGCAATATACTTAGGTCACTGTATTTTGACTCTGGTGGAAAAAATCCCAAGTAGTAGGAGCAGAAAACAGACAAAAAACACATTCAATCCATTTCCGATTTTGTTTTTTCTTTTTGGAAGCTCCACATAAATGTCAAAAGTTTTCATGAATTCTATGGCAAAAGAAGGAATGCTAAGAGATTCTATCATCATGCAAATTGCTTTGTTTTGTTTTTTTTTTTTGCTATTGCTTATCTTGACTTCTACACACATATGCTGGACTGTTACTAAAAACAGACTACTCAAGTTTTTGACTTTGAGCCCATACTCAAAAGTTTTGTCTGGATTTGCCAGATGCTAAAGCAAGGCCCTGTTAAATATGTACCTCTTTGTCTCCTATTCTTTGCAAGGCATCACCCAAATGAAAGTAAAATCGTCCATCATCTGTGCCGGGGTCACCAGACTCTAGTCCTTCCTAAAAAAATAAAATAATAATAGAAATAGAATAGTAGAAGAGAAACTTCAACAGGACTTCTCAAAGAGCTCAGGTTACTGCTGTATATAGTCTGTCAATTCTATGCAAGAGAAAACCTATGAAATTGGCTATAAAATTTAACTGCCATGATAACTGTGAACTTAGGTTGAATGAATACAATATTCAGTAAAAAGCCATTGAAAAATGTTATCAGTTTGCAAAATCCCATGGCCACTTCCCCCATTTACACCAAGACAGAGGTGTATTCAAGACAAACACTTGACTTCAGTCCTATAAATGTATGCATTTTAGAAAGCTGGTTATTGTAAATTAAGGTTTTGTTTCATAGTATTTCTTCCAAACACTCAGATGTATACAATTTCCCTCTTCTGATCTTTCAAGAACCTTTAGTTTTCAGCATACTGCAAGCCTCAAAACAACTTGAGAGTCACAGTTGTGTACTAATAGAAGAACCAATATCTGATGTTTAAGAATTGATGAATCTTAGTGTATCAGCTTGTTCCCGTTCATTGGCAGTGATACAGAAATATAACTTTGATGCACAGCTTAAATTGTGATTTGCAATTAGAATGCTTCTAGCTTGACAGATTTTGTATATTATGATTTTCCTCTTTTTTTTTTTTTTTTTCTATTGTTAAAATATTTACTTTAAACGTGGAAATAAAACTACCTTTAGATAAGGTATGCTCTCTGCTATCTTGTTTTCGGCCTTCAGGATGAAGCCATAGTGTACTTTGGCAAAGCCATCATCTGGAGCCAGGCGTAGAACCTGTTGGAGCACAAAGGAATTAAATAGTCATGTATGAATTTATACAAATTAACAAATCTGTGTACAAATTACTATTTAGTGATGCAATTTTCTTCCATCGTTGGCACAGATAAATGCTTGCTTTTCCTGTACTTTTATCCATTTACATTTATCTTTCTCCCAAATAACCTATTATAAACCAAACTTTGAACTTTCATATGTAAAATTATTCCATTTGGATTCTCTGAATTGCATTATTTTCTTCTTGTGCCTCTTCCTCCACCTTCTGTCTTGAGTTTTAACATGCTAAATTAGAGGACTAATGTAAAGTAAGGCAGCTGCTCTTTGAACAAGTCTACAGAAGAGTCACAAGAAGGACAGTGTAGAAATATACCTGGAATAGTTTAAAATTTGTTAGGTTTACACTGACAGACTAGTCTTGACAAGACAGAACATATTATGCTGTGAAGCACAGTGACTGCTATTTAGAAACACGTTGTGAAATAATGCTTGTATCACAAGATGGGGCTGTACAAACCCAGGCAAAGCAAAGACCATTCTCAACACAACAGTAAGAACTCTCTCAGAAGAGCACACGCTTTCTTGGCCAAGAGAAAGCAATCAGAAAGTAATGCAAAGACTAGTGGGGTACCTCAAGTGATTCAGTGTGCTTTCATACCAGGGGATGGATAAATCATTCTTTGCCAGTAGTGTGCCGCACTCTAAAACCTAGTGTGCTCAATTAAGCTAAAAGAGTTTGTATCCTGAAAAAAATTTAGATATATTTGAGTCAGAACATAACATGGTTAACTTTGCAGAAAAGGAGAACCCACGTGCGAGTAAGAAATCTGATCCTCATTAGGCAAAGATGGATATTTCAAGGGCAAGAGAAAGATTTGTGAGCGCAGGGACAGCTGTAAGAGAGGACCACTATATGGGGGAGTGTTTCAGGGGAAGGAAGTGTGAAGCTGGCTAGCCTGAGTTCTAAAACGTACTCCCAACAGTACTGGATAATTTAAGTGCATTTGGTCTGTGCCTCAGCCATGAGGAAAAAAAAAAAATCACAGAATACCTTGATCTATTTTCCAGCTCCACATTTCTATCATACTATAAATATAAAATATATGTAGGTTGCTCTGAAAGTAATCCCTCATGTTTATTTCCATGGAAACTACAAGAGATACAAAGAGCACAGTAACACTGGTTGATAGAACAAATTCTCAGGTACAAAGCACTATTTTTCAACATAGGCCATGCACTTTTGCCAGCGATGAACAATAGCCTGCATGCTGCATTCGCAATAAAACTTGCACCATCCACCATCTCACCATGCTCACACATCCACTGTTCTGGTCTCCATAAACATTCAGTAAGCGCAGATGAATGTCAGTGGGTAGCTTTTTTTCCCCTTATAGAAGAATTCAGTTTCACTCCTTTGCTTCCTACACATTTCCACAGTTGTGTTAGACTGCCCCTGTGATGCCATCTGTCACATGCCAATAGAATATAACAGAATGTTGGTGGGAAGTTTCAGCTTCTATGGCCATACTACCAGCATCCACCTCTAATGTTGTGGGCCAACATAGTAAAACAGAAGGCATTATTTTCAGAGCAACCCGTGTGTGTATATATTCAGTATCATTTGAAGCTTCATGTGATATCGATTACATGGCCAAGATAAATCTGTTGATAAACCTCTTCTCTCTTAAAATAAGGGTGGAAAGTCCAATCAGGACGGATCATCGGTTTGTGAGGATCAGTGCGAGTGCCTAGAAGTCAGCAGAAGGACAGAGACTGATACAGAACAATGTGCAGATGCACAGTCTTTCTTCTCTAAATCCATTTTTGAAACTACTAAGCTCATGCCATGCATAAAATGTCTACATACATTATAGCCATTTCCCTATATCCCTTTTTCTAGCCGCTATCTAACCTAATTCTTCAAACATGATAATTAGAAGCAAACCTATAACAAGTCCTTTGGGTCAATTTCTTTGCTTTCTCCAACATTATTACACACAAACAAAATCAGTGCTACATGGGTATAAATGCTATGGCTTAAAAATAGGAGTATTTCATATATTTTTACAGAAAAAAAGCCACTATGAAGAAACAATAATTTTGAGAATCTATTTGAAGTCTATAATATGGCACATCATTAGCAAAAATGAACTTTGCAATTTATAATATGGATCAGGTTGATCACTAAGGCAACGCCACCATATGAGTTTTATACTTTATGCATGCAGCATTCTGCATAGAATCATTGTGTTCCACAGATCTGTACCTGCTGGGTGAAATAAAAATGACTGACAGAAATATTTATTAGTCATATAATTTTGTTACAGTTCCTTTAACTATAGGATAAAGCTATCTGATTAATTAAGACAGAAGAGAATTTTCTATATTACAGTTCATTTAAACTCTGCCGGATTGCATTAAGGCATGATCTACATTCAGAGCCCCTAAAGAGAAGTGAAGAGATACAATCAGCAGAAATTACACTGGAAGTATTTAATGTAAATTGTATTACTCTGTTGCTGTTGCTGCATGCAATATTAATTATGTTTAAAAATAAGTTTTACTAAACCGCTCATTGCCCATTAAATATTAATCATGAATATAGAAATTAACCTCTGGGGCTATCAGTGGCTAATTAGCCAGGGCAGAGTAGTGTGTTAATGTGGATATTCTGCTTTTGGTACCTGAGATAGTTCAATCAGAGCTGGCTTGTATGTATCTGTACATGACTGCACTGAGGCCATACAGACATGGCTCAGAATGGCAGGCAGAAAAATTGCTATAAGTTCACTCGCTCTGCTAAGGAAATTCTCCCCACTGTGTTTTATCAACCTGTAGATATTTAAAAACAAAAATAGCTTTAATTTCTGTGAGAACTACTTTCAACGTTATGTTTCCATGTAGCTGGGTATAATGTTCAGAAGAAAATATATTAACATTTGGCAAAATTGAAATCCTCTCTAGTTGGACGCCATTTTCCATTCATTGTTCAGCAGAAAGTCTGGCAAATGCAACTAAAAAGTGTATTTTGTATCATCATTTTAAATCATACTACACCACAGCTGAAAGTACAAAGCTGTCTTGATCTGAAGTTTAGCATTTTATACACATCACTTCTACTGTAAAAAGAACACATTTAAGATTGTTGAAAAAAAAATGATCATAACACTTTAACAGCTACAAAGACAAAATTAGTTTCTCCACTTTTTTTAGAAACAATTTTGATTGGTTTCCAATATTTAAATCTGCTTATTAAAAAAAAAAAAAAGGTGAAATTGATTAGAAAACAAGCAAGCTGGCCATTAAATGTGAAGCAGAGAGCTTCCATTCACTAGGATTTCTTAGGCACTGATTCAGTTTTTTAGAGATGATGTCAGCTATTTTAGTCTGGTCTGAAATGGTGCATGATGCAACCCCAATGTAGTCCAGAGTGCCTGTGAAGAGTCCAGCGGGTAATGCCTGCTCAGCTCATGCCTAACACACATCCAACACTGAGTTTAGACTATAACGTTACAGCAGGAAGCAAACAAGATCACTGTTATCTCTTCCAAAGCATCTAGTACATTTGCTGCAAATGGGAAACTTGGAGTCTAGATTCTACTCCAGCCCAACTGCTCTTTTTGCTCCTCAGGCAAGTTGCAAAGTACACCATTCCCATGATAGACAACTACAAAGAAAGGAATGGGAATCAGCAAGAAGCAGAGTCTAAAGTCAAACCCAAGGTATGCTTCCTGAAGAATGAGCTGAGCTCCCCTCTCTTTTCCTTCACATCTATGCCCTTTGCATTAAAAAATACTTGAATAAAGTGTATGAATATTCTTACAGTGATAACTGAAACAGAGGATTCATAAATACTGGAGGCATCTACTCTGCAGCACTGAGTTTAGCTTCTTGTTTGGGATGTCTTGTTTCCTAGCAGATGACTAATTTGTCTTAGTTGTTTTTGTTTTGTTTTGTTTTAAATCATAAGAAGAAGATGTCTCCTGGAGGTCACCAGAACAACTTATCATAGTTTGCCTCACTTGTGTTGACTATGCACAGAGCCTCAGCACCTATGGCAGAGCTTTAAACCATATGTCAGTCACTTCCTAATTATGCATTGCAACAGCTGAGTGGAGCACTCAAGAGCAACCATATGGCCCCAGAGCAATCTGCCCAAAAACATTAAAGAAGCTTTTGGTATAACCAAGAATAAAAGCATGTGCACATAAGCTTCTGCCTGTTTCTTTGACTATATCTCCTTTCATAAAATTCTTCATGTAAATTTATACTGCATTACAACAAAGGAAAAAAAAATTGCATGACAGCAGTAGAATTCAGCCTGAGGAAAAGTCAGAACATGGACAAAATCTGCATGATTTCTAAAAAGAAAAAATCCAAATCCTTTTAAAAGATACTTATTTGTTGCTCTTTTACAAGGACAGAACATCACTATGATCTGTTCTATTTCACTGACTAGTGAACTGTAAAACAGAGTAATTATACTGGATGAAGACTATGGAAGCATGGAAAACAATATATTGAAACCAGACCAGTTCTTATTTTGCATATCTAGCCTTAATAAGAGCATTAAAAGCTTCTTCTGAAGTCTATCAAATGCAGTATCACAGTAGCTGCATAACAAACTCATTACCATCTTCCAATTACAAATAAATCCTATGATTATTGCTGCTGAGAAATTCTAATATCTACGTTGCAAAGGAAAATCATGCCCCAAATGAGTATGTTTTTGGGTTTTTTTTTGAAGATCTTTCTGTTTGAGAAGCAAGCTCAGTTAAAAACGGTCGCTCTCTAAAAAACACCATTTTCTATCTTTAGCTAACTTTTGATAGCAGGCCAAAAATTACTGAACAGAAGTGTACTATGGAGAGACCTACAGAGCAGCAAGAGTAGCAAAGCAAACAGTAGTTTGGCAACAACTGCGGGTGTCAGAACAGCTTCAGACAAAACAGTATTATCAGGGTTTGGCTCCTGCTTCCAACCATGGGGTTAAATGCCCTCATCCCCTTTGAGAAACCATCTGAGACAAGAACCCCTCAGATATCCAGATGTGGGGACTGAAAACTGCGCCTCTGCTCTCAGGAGGAGGTATCAATCATGCTGGCTTGTCCTCAGTCTGTGTAACCAGTCAATCATCACACTACTCATGCACCAAACAAGACCTGGAACAAGCATGCCAACACCAACAATATCATCTCTGATCAGGTTCTGATAGCTCTTGCTATACCAGTTACATCAAGCTCCACATCTTTTAGAGAGCTTCCAGATGTGAATGGGGCTCCTGCATCACAGGAGAGGCCTGACCCTTCCCCCAGCCTGCNTTTTTTCTATGTGTGGGAAGGGTGGAGAGGAGAACATCTAAAACACAGCAACTTCCTCCACAAGATAAAGCTAATTAAGCCTCCTTGTCTAGATTTTTGTTGTTGTTGTTGTTCTTTATATATTCTTTACCATCTACAGAAACTTCACATCTTATTTTTGTGTTATTGACAATACTTCCCACTAGACTAAAGTTAAACAAAAGCTTATGAAGTAACTGGGGAAGGATAGAATACTGGAATGGGTACAGTTTGACAGATCATGTAATGTTTTTCCTTAGGAAAAATCTACAAAATTATAAATGAAATCTGAATGGGATCTAGAGTTCTATCGTTAGAAAATATTTATGGTTCACTTATAGAACATTTATGACTTTTAATTCATTTATTTATGTACCTGTGCTTTTCCATATCTTGCTCGCGGACTTTCTGGATATTGATTCACCAATGCTTCAAAGGCTCTCAGAGCTTCTTCAACTTTTCCCTGGAAGGCAAAGAATTTTATCAGCATTTACATCTAACAAAGATGCTGAAGGATGCATGGGCCTAATAGCAAATTAGTTTCCCCAAGTTGAAACAAAAAATACATAAAATTCAGACTGTGAATCAACAATTTTCACTCATATTTTTGTTGGGATTACTTTGTTGTTTAAGAGAAATCACTGTCATTACTTACAAAGTGGTAACATTCACTTCCCGTGGTTAAAGCTAATAAGGTTGTTTTTACTGTATTTTGCTTTCGTTGACTGGGAAACGTTCAGAAGACAACAACCTGTCTATATTAAAATATAAAGATTCTGTGGATGATAACAAATTCCAAACCGAGTGCAAAATACAGAAAAAAAGTTTTATACATAGGTAGAAATTTCATCTCTAGGTATCTCATATGACCAGCTGTACCATAACTGTGGTTCTCTGGAAAATAGGACAGAGCCATCAGTATATGGATGTTTCCTCTGAATATTTTGAACAAGTACATCCCTCAGGACTCCACATGAGCTCTGCATCTCCTCCCTGTGCCATACAAAGTTTGCATGCAACTATAGTAATTTCATGGCTGATGCTGACTAGCAAACTAGGGTGGAAGTTGAGAAGAACCAATGGCACTTTTAAACAGGAACTAAGCACTGTTGGCAAAATCTGGCATCAGATCTTGCTGCTACATCCAAATCTTACAGCTTTACAAATGAGTGATTATTATACATCACTGCCCTGCTATCCTCAAATATTACATACATCTGAGTTTTAGGAGGAAGTTTTTCATTCAGAGGGTGGTGACACACTGGAACAGGTTGCCCAAGGAGGCTGTGGATGCCCCATCCCTGGATGCATTCAAAGCCAGGCTGGATGTGGCTCTGGGCAGCCTGGTCTAGTGGTTGGTGACCCTCTACATAGCAGGGGGGTTGAAACTAGATGATCATTGTAGTCCTTTTCAACCCAGGCCATTCTATGATTCTATGAGTTGTCATTATATTTACCCTGTTTCCTACAAGACAAGCACAATTATTTGCAACTCACCAAATACAGAAAAACAGTCAGCAAATTGATACCACAGGCTCATCAGAGTGATCAAAAATAAGCATGTAAATGTTTTGAATTTTTGTATTCCAACACGTAAACAAGGTCCCCAGTGAAGAGCAGCAGTAGAAGCAGCCTGACGCTAGTGCTCTCTGTATAGCAGCCCTGCCACAGTTTTGCAGCCCCTGTGGGGCTGCATGGATGGCAAAGTAAATAAAAATCTGCAGTCAGTCTTCTGAAAAATCAAGACTCATCTATACCCACAATAATTAAAATGCTTTTTTTTTTTTTTTACTGCACTGTGCTGACAGTGGCATATTTCCTCATTGTTCTGTCTTCCGAAGTGACCAAAAAGGGCAGAACAAAGACCTGCAGTTGTTCTCCACACTCTTTGTTCAAGTTTTTAAACTACTGAAATTGNGCCTGTTTCTTTGACTATATCTCCTTTCATAAAATTCTTCATGTAAATTTATACTGCATTACAACAAAGGAAAAAAAAATTGCATGACAGCAGTAGAATTCAGCCTGAGGAAAAGTCAGAACATGGACAAAATCTGCATGATTTCTAAAAAGAAAAAATCCAAATCCTTTTAAAAGATACTTATTTGTTGCTCTTTTACAAGGACAGAACATCACTATGATCTGTTCTATTTCACTGACTAGTGAACTGTAAAACAGAGTAATTATACTGGATGAAGACTATGGAAGCATGGAAAACAATATATTGAAACCAGACCAGTTCTTATTTTGCATATCTAGCCTTAATAAGAGCATTAAAAGCTTCTTCTGAAGTCTATCAAATGCAGTATCACAGTAGCTGCATAACAAACTCATTACCATCTTCCAATTACAAATAAATCCTATGATTATTGCTGCTGAGAAATTCTAATATCTACGTTGCAAAGGAAAATCATGCCCCAAATGAGTATGTTTTTGGGTTTTTTTTTGAAGATCTTTCTGTTTGAGAAGCAAGCTCAGTTAAAAACGGTCGCTCTCTAAAAAACACCATTTTCTATCTTTAGCTAACTTTTGATAGCAGGCCAAAAATTACTGAACAGAAGTGTACTATGGAGAGACCTACAGAGCAGCAAGAGTAGCAAAGCAAACAGTAGTTTGGCAACAAATGCGGGTGTCAGAACAGCTTCAGACAAAACAGTATTATCAGGGTTTGGCTCCTGCTTCCAACCATGGGGTTAAATGCCCTCATCCCCTTTGAGAAACCATCTGAGACAAGAACCCCTCAGATATCCAGATGTGGGGACTGAAAACTGCGCCTCTGCTCTCAGGAGGAGGTATCAATCATGCTGGCTTGTCCTCAGTCTGTGTAACCAGTCAATCATCACACTACTCATGCACCAAACAAGACCTGGAACAAGCATGCCAACACCAACAATATCATCTCTGATCAGGTTCTGATAGCTCTTGCTATACCAGTTACATCAAGCTCCACATCTTTTAGAGAGCTTCCAGATGTGAATGGGGCTCCTGCATCACAGGAGAGGCCTGACCCTTCCCCCAGCCTGCTTTTGCTAGACAGCAATAAAAATCCAATAAACAGGGCACACTATAAGGATCATGGGATCATGAAAGAAAAACAGCATTTAGGCTGCCTTTTGAAAATCTGGAAAAAGGCTATGGATAAATAGATTTGCAGGTACTCAACCATTATATTCACATGGATAAAGATGGCTTTCAGGAAAAGAAACAAGCTTATTTCTGCTTTCCATGTCTTCCAGATATATGTAACATCTACATATGTTATCAGTATATTCCAAACCTGCCTATCAGAAAGCATAAGAAACCAAGAATTATTAAGTACATTTCTCTGTGAGGAAAAACATTTAGTATGATGGTATCAGGAAGTCTGAATGCAATCTAGAAAACAGTTAGGAAATGGATGCTAAAATAAATAAATCTCATCAATGTTAACCCTTCAAAAACAGACATGCAAAATGTTTCACCACTAAAGAAGTTAAAAGCAGGCAATCTTTAAAATGAACATATGACTGTAAATCATTTATTCCTCAGCTGGAATGGATGCTCACCTCTTCATACACTTGCTTGGCATTGCTGTTATCTCCTATCAAGAGGTAACCAACGCCAAGGTCATTCTTGAATGATGTATCACTGGGAAACAGATGAACTAATTTCTGTAGAGTAATCAGGGAACTTCTCATGCGACCTAATTTGATTGAACAAGGCTTCATTACAACAGTGCATACAAGTAATGGTAGTAAGATGCACAACATCTAAGAAAACACAAATCAGACCCAGATGTTCCATTTTCACTAAAGATCATGAGGCAGAACTTCAGAAAAGGCTTATGCAGATAGGAGTTTATTCAGCTGTTTGGTTTCCACAGCAAGCGTAGTTGTGGAGCGAATACTTTAGGAAATCACTCAGAATGCATATCATGCAGTGTTATGGGAGCCTCTAGTGGAGAACAGTTCACAGTGTAGTTCTAACACCAAGCGCCGTTTGCTCTTTCAAACGCAGATATTAAAGCACTTAAGAAAACCCGGTAAACATATCAAAATAAACTTTGTCTTAATTAACTGAAGTAACTAAACACATTTTGAAACGCTCAGCTGTTCCACTGAAAGTAATCATGCTTCACATGTATAAAATTAAATATATGATTCATCAACTTCCTAAATGAGGTCTTACTGAAGAATAGCAAGATCAAAACAAGCTGACGCTAAAACCCAGTCCACGGGAACAGATCTCTTCTCCCACTGAAGTATATTGTGCTTCATGCTGTGATCAAAAATTCTTGTACATCACAGAACTGAGATCTGAACTTTCAGATGGATTGTTTTCATTCTTTGTTTTAGGAGTTCGTTCTTAGCATTCCAGCTTCAGATTTTCACTCTCTGATAAACACAAAACAAATCTGGCTCATTTTGATAGACATTCTAGTATTAGAGTATTCTTAACAGGCAGCTTTTTGATCTACATCTGGACATCCAAAACTGACTCATTGAAAACCGTAAAGTATTAGAAAGTGGAATTTCAAGAGGTCACATTGGACATCCCTTTGCCTCTGACACAGAATCATTGAAAGATTCGTGGTTTAGAAATTTTATTGGTGAGATTGTGATCATCAGGACCAAGGCTTCCTATTTTTTCTTCAGAGAAAACAGCATTGTAAACTAAGTATGTGAGAAAAATATGAAATTTAAGAATCAATAGGCAAAGTCAAATTGACTAAAAGCAAGAAAGGGCTGCATAAGCAACCTGCATAATAAGCCACCCATTTGAGACAATCTAATGCCTTAAAAGGTTGCTGTAAGTCATCTCCAGAAGTAATGAATATAATTCTGTTCTACTTTTATTGAGTTGTTGCTGTTAAATGGCAAACATGGCTTTGTTTTTCAATCTATTAGCCAGTTATTTCACTATTTACATTTTTTAAAGCAGGATTAGGAGCATCACGTATGGAGATTCACGATGCTTCACAACTGTTGGCCTAAGAGTCATTGCCACTCATAATTCAGTCTGAGAATTAATAATGAGCAAACTCAAGCAATGTTAGCATAACAAAATGTGTATCTTTGCCATCATGAAATTTCACACAATTTCCTGACAGCATGTTAACAGTTTCCATAGACTTTTTATTTTATAAAACTGCATAAATACACTTTTATACTCTTATTATATCTGCTTTAGGTTATACAATACACTATCAGTACACCTTCACTGAAAAACAAGACTTTCCAAACTGTCAAAAGAAGGAAAACTTTGAGTTAAAACATTATCCTCCAGTTCAATTCTTTCAATTCAATGTTTCTGTAAGTTTATTTGGAGGTATGTTTACTTTATGTACACCACTTATTTCCCTGAGGTTTCTATCAGCCTCAGTAGAAAATGAATTTTTTTTCTTTTACTCAATAATTTTTTATTTTTATTTTTTAAACCATCTCCTATCATAGGCTTGCTTAGCATCTTGTGCACTGCTGTCTGCAAGGCACTACTGTCATAAAAGCAACAGACACTAGGTCAGTAGCAAAATTTTTAAGACTTTTTAAAGATTTTTCATTTATTCCATTGAAAATTCAATTGAATTTTTGCTATTAGATCCTTAGTGATGTTCTGAAAGTCACACAACAACCACAATTTTTACACCATCCTCAAATCTTACCAAGGAACTGCTGCCTGTCAGCTTCTCGTTTCAAGCTCAGTTTTATCAGATCTGAAGGGACATTTGGCAGACTAACCACCTCATCATAGGTGTTGATGGCTTTTTGCAGCATCTCATTACTTCTCATTTTCTCAGCTAAGTCATCTTCAGACTAGAGAGAATTACAAAACTATTATTAGAACACATAATAATACATTATTTTTTAAAACAATTTTGTTTTCTTTAAAGGCAGCCTATGCAATTGTTAGATTATGGGAATAATTTTTAAATTATATTTAATGCATATAATTTTGACATAACAGTGAAAAACTTATTTGGTTGAGTTTTGTGATAAGGTAGATTAGAAGTACTGCTAATTCTTCTTTCATGCAAACTTTTTGAAAGCATAAGAACATTTGTACCTAAAACATACAACGTCATGACCACTGTATACATTAACACACTTTTTTGGTTAATATTTGCAGCCTGCTTTTGAAAACAAAATAAAAAGTTTGTTTTAACAGCGTGGAAGAAATGTAAACTGTTGCCAGATTAATTTCATATTAAGTCTCATGCTAACAGTAACACACAGATCAAAACACACCAACAAATATTTCTTTCATATATTCTGACAAATTTACTTCCAGTCTTTCCTAGAAAAAATAATGAAGAATTGCATACCTTGATATAGTACCTATCACATAACTCTTACTTAAATTACTTCATCAAGTTCAGAAGGAGGCCAAAGGATATATGAGATTTCTACTGTGAAAATACAGCTTCAGTAAAGCCAGTGGGAACCACTACTGATGTCACCTGTGGAATGTTATTTTTATAATTTGTTTCCACAGCTGTATCTCAAGTTATGAATTTTTAATGAATTATTTTGCATTATTTATTCAAAAGCATGCATTTTTATGTGATTAAATCATTCTTCCTAACTGCTTCTATTTTTATTGGCTGAAGTCAATTAGCAGAGCAAGGTGTAGATGCGTCACAAGCACTGATGAAACAGAAGCTCTTATTACTCAATCCATTGTTGTATCGATCACACATTAATTTAAACAACTTCAACTATGTTAGTTCTAGTAAGTAGTTAATATCTGGAATCTTTGCACTTCTGTCCCTTTTTTTTTTTTTCCCTCGGGCTCTTTTGAAATTGAGTATGGAGAATACCATAAAACATAGTTCCTCAGTCCAATACTTGTTCAGTTGCTTTCAAAAAAACCTCAAAAATAAATTCTGATATTATTTATTTTTCTGATACACGTTCAGTAGTACATTTGTTTTTCCTTTTTCTGAGGTAATTGCAGGGTAAAGAATAGTAAAAAATAAATAAGGAAAAAAAACCATTTTCAATGTCACATCTGATTAAACTCACCAATATATATGCTACAAGTCATTATAAGGAGGTTTAAGATCTGTCTACTCTTCAGCCCTGAAGATTTCAACTATTTCTTTAGAACATTTTTCATCTGGTGTAAGTGTATTTCCAGGAAATAAAGCAAGGATTACTCAAATTTCTAAAACGACTTATTTGAGGGAAAAACAAACAAATTTTTGTTCATGGTTCACAGACAAGGCAAAGTGCTCCTGTACCAAACTCCCGGGCTTTACATTTATTCTTCTCTGAGATGTTACTTTTAGTTAGGGATGAGAAATAGCAAATTCAAATGTATTTTGTCGGCATAAATATCCATCCTGAAGTTGTTTCAAGGTAAATCCTCAGAATAATCCATCTGTCAGCAAAGCCCATGATTTTCTCGCTCTTTTCAAACAGCTGCATCTTACACATATTTGATTCAATAAAATTGTCATTGGTCACGTCAACACAAGTGCTCAGTAAAAAGACTTATATGAGTCTACAAATGATACTGAAAATGGAAATGAATTTATAGTTGCCTTTATACATTCCCAAAAAATGCCTGCTCATTATGACTTCAGATCTTGATCTGGAGGTCTGTCTCATCTTTATTAAAGTGGTAGATGGTAACTACAAATTGGTGTAAGAGGATGAATGCAGTTGTGTCACTGGGGAGAACTCTTAAAAAGCTGGCTTATATGATCTGTCCCTAAAAGCAGTGAACTTATGAGGACAGGAATTATATTTTCTTAGACGTAACGAACAGATTTATTAATTAGGTAAGTCTTAAAAGCGTAACTCTTTTTAGTCCATTATTTCTTGTGTTATGTCTATGTGGCAAGGTTTTGACTAGGGAGGGGGCTGCAGGGTGGTTTCAGAGCAGCTGCCTCAAGTCAGAATTTTCTCCTCTGAGACAACTCAACATGGCTCAAAAACAGCACTATAAAGGCAGAGCTTATTTTCCAATGTTTTTTTTTTTTTTTTTCTATGTGTGGGAAGGGTGGAGAGGAGAACATCTAAAACACAGCAACTTCCTCCACAAGATAAAGCTAATTAAGCCTCCTTGTCTAGATTTTTGTTGTTGTTGTTGTTCTTTATATATTCTTTACCATCTACAGAAACTTCACATCTTATTTTTGTGTTATTGACAATACTTCCCACTAGACTAAAGTTAAACAAAAGCTTATGAAGTAACTGGGGAAGGATAGAATACTGGAATGGGTACAGTTTGACAGATCATGTAATGTTTTTCCTTAGGAAAAATCTACAAAATTATAAATGAAATCTGAATGGGATCTAGAGTTCTATCGTTAGAAAATATTTATGGTTCACTTATAGAACATTTATGACTTTTAATTCATTTATTTATGTACCTGTGCTTTTCCATATCTTGCTCGCGGACTTTCTGGATATTGATTCACCAATGCTTCAAAGGCTCTCAGAGCTTCTTCAACTTTTCCCTGGAAGGCAAAGAATTTTATCAGCATTTACATCTAACAAAGATGCTGAAGGATGCATGGGCCTAATAGCAAATTAGTTTCCCCAAGTTGAAACAAAAAATACATAAAATTCAGACTGTGAATCAACAATTTTCACTCATATTTTTGTTGGGATTACTTTGTTGTTTAAGAGAAATCACTGTCATTACTTACAAAGTGGTAACATTCACTTCCCGTGGTTAAAGCTAATAAGGTTGTTTTTACTGTATTTTGCTTTCGTTGACTGGGAAACGTTCAGAAGACAACAACCTGTCTATATTAAAATATAAAGATTCTGTGGATGATAACAAATTCCAAACCGAGTGCAAAATACAGAAAAAAAGTTTTATACATAGGTAGAAATTTCATCTCTAGGTATCTCATATGACCAGCTGTACCATAACTGTGGTTCTCTGGAAAATAGGACAGAGCCATCAGTATATGGATGTTTCCTCTGAATATTTTGAACAAGTACATCCCTCAGGACTCCACATGAGCTCTGCATCTCCTCCCTGTGCCATACAAAGTTTGCATGCAACTATAGTAATTTCATGGCTGATGCTGACTAGCAAACTAGGGTGGAAGTTGAGAAGAACCAATGGCACTTTTAAACAGGAACTAAGCACTGTTGGCAAAATCTGGCATCAGATCTTGCTGCTACATCCAAATCTTACAGCTTTACAAATGAGTGATTATTATACATCACTGCCCTGCTATCCTCAAATATTACATACATCTGAGTTTTAGGAGGAAGTTTTTCATTCAGAGGGTGGTGACACACTGGAACAGGTTGCCCAAGGAGGCTGTGGATGCCCCATCCCTGGATGCATTCAAAGCCAGGCTGGATGTGGCTCTGGGCAGCCTGGTCTAGTGGTTGGTGACCCTCTACATAGCAGGGGGGTTGAAACTAGATGATCATTGTAGTCCTTTTCAACCCAGGCCATTCTATGATTCTATGAGTTGTCATTATATTTACCCTGTTTCCTACAAGACAAGCACAATTATTTGCAACTCACCAAATACAGAAAAACAGTCAGCAAATTGATACCACAGGCTCATCAGAGTGATCAAAAATAAGCATGTAAATGTTTTGAATTTTTGTATTCCAACACGTAAACAAGGTCCCCAGTGAAGAGCAGCAGTAGAAGCAGCCTGACGCTAGTGCTCTCTGTATAGCAGCCCTGCCACAGTTTTGCAGCCCCTGTGGGGCTGCATGGATGGCAAAGTAAATAAAAATCTGCAGTCAGTCTTCTGAAAAATCAAGACTCATCTATACCCACAATAATTAAAATGCTTTTTTTTTTTTTTTACTGCACTGTGCTGACAGTGGCATATTTCCTCATTGTTCTGTCTTCCGAAGTGACCAAAAAGGGCAGAACAAAGACCTGCAGTTGTTCTCCACACTCTTTGTTCAAGTTTTTAAACTACTGAAATTGACTGACTGATGTTACAGTCTTTGCAACTGGTGTGAAGCAGATGTTTCTGCCTTGATGCTCTAAGCTGTATAGCAGCAGAAACATTCCTATGAAGCATGCAAAAGTCCATCAAAAACAACCCCTGACAAAATTTTTCACCTAATGCTCATTGAAGCACATGAACCCATACCAAGGGAGTCATATTAACATGCTTCTGTTACCTAAGTTCTCTGATAACAGCTGACCTCAGTGATAGGACAGATGTAACCCACTTCCATGTGGTTAATTTAAACACTTTTGATAATATGAATTCAACAGTTAAGCTATGTGTTTTCATGGTTAAAAGTGAGCAAACACAAGACTGGTCATATCCATCATTTAAAAAAATATAAACTATCTGGCAGAAATTAAGACTTGAGGTAACAACAGTCATCAAATATTTAAGTTTAAAAGAAAGTTACACAAAATGTAATCTAAAAGTAATTCTCCATTTTTTTTCCTTCTTAAGTTAGCTGTTATTCATGCCCACCCATTTAGACTCTGAGTGAAACATTCAAAACTTACTTTTTTACGTAACTTTTCTGCAGCATCTAATTCAGCTTTAATGGTTTTATCAAACTTGTTTAAGAGCTTCAGCTTCTTCTTCTTTTTAACTGGAAAGAAATTAAAAATATACAGTTTGTTATTTCTTTCATACTTCACAGCAATTGCTCTGAATAGCTTTAACTAGAAACTAACACTGTACGCTAAAGTACGTTATCTTCAAATGAGGCGGCTTCAAAATACACTGAAAAGGAACTGATTTCTTATTTATTAAAATCACAAAATCCTGTATGAAAAGTAACTGTCAGTCATTCAGACTGAGTAACTCTGCTCAAGTTTTTGATAAAAGCATTTTTCGTCTTATGCAGTTGAGTTTTTTTCCAAAGGAAGAACAGAATGAACTATGTAATTTCTTCACATTTGTATGGTATTTTGAAAAATACATTTAAAAATGATTAGCACGTCCTGATAAAGTTGTGACTATATGTATCTATTGTATCTATTTATTTATCTAAAGCAATTAAAGGAACTGACAGAAATCACAGAATTACTCAGAACAGCGAATAAAAAAAAAATCATGTTCAAAGGTTCAACTCCCTTTAAACAGCAAATGTTGTAACTGGTACATGTAAAGCTAAAACCAAACACCATACAGATTAACATCACAACACTGCTGCAATCCTATAGCAAATATTGTGGATACACACTACAAAGTATTTTGACAAGTTATAATTTATTCTGCTTCCTAAGCCTTCAGGTGCATTGTGCAGGGATGGCAAGAACAGCGCCATGCTGCTGTTAGCTGTGCTCATGATTCAGTTAATGACACTTTCTCTACAAGAGTCTGATCTTACACTGAGCTTTAAGGAGACAAATCATTTCATCTATAGAAAAAAAAAACCTCAGAGAAAGGTTAACTGCTTTGTTAATGCTAAGGCAATACTAACTCAGCACTAGAGAGATCCATGAGTCTGAACTGCTTCTGTATGAGGAAAAAGTTGATGACCACCTTTGGTTCTTTCTGTGTAAGACTTACTGTCATGCTCAACCCTGAACTCAGATAATTAGCACGTAAATAACAATCCCACATTAAAAGGAGGTTTTCTTACAGTACCTGTATAAACCATTCTGCAGCACTGGTATGCACAATTAACTAGATGCTGTTGCCATTAGGAGGCAGGGGAAGATATAAATTCAAGCAAGGTTGAAGCCGTCCTACTAAATTTCATTTGTTTATTCACAAAGATTGTACAAAGCTTTAAATATAAAAATGTTTCAGGTTCTATAAAGTAAAAATAACAAAGAAGAGATAAATTAGTATAGTTATATCCCCACTGATCCTTGCTATAATAGAAGACATTGCAATTTTCCAAAGGATTAGCAACTAGGATAGTAAGAAAAGAAATGAAGAGTTTATTCTTTTTTTTTCAGAATAAACCATCACATAGTTCACTTTAAAGTACTGAGTTTGCTCCACTAAACACTTTAAAGTTTCACTGTACCTTACAACTTGAAATCAAGCATTTCTAGCCAGGCATAGAATAACGTACTTAAGGAATGTAGTTATCATGGAATCAAACTGACAGAAGAGAAACTTTCAATTTTATGCTGCACAGTTCACAAGAACCAGCTCTTGTTACAAGAACAAGGATTCCTCCACCCCAGGACCCAGAGAGACTAACAGGTACGGGCAGAAGCTTCTGACATAACATCATTAGGACAGAAACTAACTTCTTTTTTTTTCTAAAAATATTCCACCTCAGAAATAGCAATGGTATCTTGAAACCAAGATCTGACTTTTTCAAAAGTAATTGTGAATGAACTTAGGAAACTGGCCCTAAAAGCCAATAAAATCAAGACTCCCTAAGGGCTTTTTAGGTTGGCTGAGCTCATAGATGATAACAGAAAATGTGATTTGCTGTTAGCAAGAAAACTGAGACATTTCAGTTCCACTGACTGAATAATCTAGGAGACATCCAGCTGGACATCACCACCAAAAATTCAGTTCCTGTTCTCTAAATATGAGGCTGTGCATACGAGAAACTGTGTGACACAACACACACACACAAAAGTCAATTCTCAGTTCCCGTAGTAGGAATAAAAAACTTTTATCTACAAGTGGCCAGTTGTACAGAAATCTTGTATTCAATAAGAAAGAACAGCTGTTGGTCATCTCTCTCACTTTCAGCGTTGACAGAAACCAGCTGCTTGGTCCTTCTCAAGCTTAAACACGGCAACAGCAAGGTTTCTGTGAGGCAATGGAAAGAAGCTCTCCCACCGAAGGAGAAACTTACTGACTGTAGAACTGTGTTTTCAGCAATGGCTTTGAGTTTTCAAGGAGATGAGACAAACAGCTCAGAAGAAAGAGCAAATGCAAACTCTTGCCAAAGAAATGACATCTTTCCTCTCATGTCCAGTCTTGGTGACACATGGGAAGAATCTTTTAGTCAACCCCCATTACCTAGAAGCTTTATTTTCCCATCTTCACTACAATTTTATATCAACTTTAGACCAGCAGGAGACCAATATGTGAAGCTGGAAAGGAGCTGCTAACATAAATATTATTCAGCTGCTAGGCACTAATATAACACAGTAAACATTATATAATGAGCAATTATTTTCATCTACTCATTCCACTCCTACGTTAAAGCATTCACCTGGGAGCTTTCAGTATAACCATCAAGCATTCCTCTCTATTAAGCAGATAGCCTGCTATCTCCCTGCAGGGGTATTTTAATAAATTATACATTGCCTCCTTCTAGTGTAATAATCCTTTAGCAGATGTGATCCAATATATTAAACTCAGCATTACAAAGAAATAAAGTTATATGATTTCAGAGGAAAAAACCATGCATCATTTCTTCAATAATTTACAGATTTCATCATATATATGAAGAAATGCACAATCATAAAACTGCTGGGCTGATCCAGATATGGTTAAGCACTGAAATGGTGATAATTCTTACATATTTATCAGACTGTGGTCTTGCAAGAATAATACTGAGTGTTTCCAGTAATGGCTTTGGATGTAAGCATACGCTTGCTACCTAAGATTACTGTCATACAACTGCTGAAGACTCCCTCAGAAAAAACAGTTTCCGCTTTAACAACAGGAATCTAGGAAGAAGACTCATCACATGCTACTTCTTTCCACTGGAGAATAAATAATGGGCAGCACTGACAAGCAATCCCATTATCTCCCTCCTCTGTTAAGACCTAGGGAAGAAAAAAGCAAAGCAAAGAGAAAACTACAACAGATGGAAAATATTTTTGAAGTGATAAATTAATAGTCTGCAATGCTGTCAAATGAATGATGATGAAATATTATAGTCTATATAATAGTTTCCATATATGAAGACCAAAAAGAAAATATGCCTGTTGTTTTAAATTGAAAGGCACTTTCATCACCAAAAACAGTGACAATCCTTTTCTACAAAGGATAGATAAATACCATTTG
This sequence comes from Pavo muticus, assembly GCA_016647715.1. Taxonomy (NCBI): domain Eukaryota; kingdom Metazoa; phylum Chordata; class Aves; order Galliformes; family Phasianidae; genus Pavo; species Pavo muticus. Next base: position 1,865,130 of record JACDJE010000214.1, read on the forward strand.
AAAAATAACAAATGCACTTCAGATACTCTAAGGCACCAAGTGAAAAATTAGCAAAAGTAACTAAGTGATTAAAGGTGAATCAACCACTGATTTTTGAAGAATTGCTTAAAAATATTTTGTGTTTAGTTGTTTGAGGCGGGGAGCAACTTTTTACATCTGTACAGGAAAAAACAAGGTGGGGGGGAAAACTAGGAGTGAATGGTTTGCCTCATTGGAAGAAGGGTACATACCACAGCATAAAAAGCAGCTATGTAATTTATTATTTTCATCTATCACCACAATAAGGCCAAGGAATAAAAGGCTTGACATTGGTACAACAGAAAACTGGACTTGAAAATCTGGAAGTAGAATCTATAAGCACACTGGAACAGATTTCTGAGGGCAGCTGTAGAATTTTCATCACTGGAAATTTTTAAGAAAAGGTTGCATAAGCATCTGCCAGGAATGATGTACACAGTTGATAAGGCCACTAGTCAGCAAAAGAGACGAAATAAGCTTCAAGGTCCCACCCGATCTCATTTTATCACAGACTCATAGAATGGTTTGGGTCGGAAGGGACCTTTAAGATCATGTAATTCCAACCCCCTGCTATACGCAGGGACACCTTTCTCTAGACCAGCTTGCTCAAAACCCCATCCCAGCCTGGCCTTGAATGCTTCCAGGGAGGGGGCATTCACAACCTCACTGGGAAACCTGTTCCAGTGTCTCACCACCTTCACAGTAAAGAATTTCTTCCTAATATGTAGTCTGAATCTACCCTCTTCCAGTTTAAAGACATTTTCTACAGTTTCTGTTATATGCAGCAATATGTCAATGCACTTTGGTGCCGAGACTATAATTACAGAGGGAACATCCATTCTCTCATTTGTTACTGAAGAAGTTCCTACAGAAGCTGCTGCCTGTGCCAGTCATCACAGTGAATGACACTCCTCACAGCCCTACACCAGCAGCAGAACACCAAAATTCAAAAATAAACGAATCAATACCAGATTTTTTTTTTTTTTAATATCTCTAACAATCACAAATTTATGTTCTGCAGCTTCTATTCACCTGTCTTCTTTCATTTTCCTGTCATCTTATGCTGTACTGGATTTCTTCTCTTTCTTTTCTACACTTACTCATAAGCTGTCCCTTGGTCTAGTTCTTCCTATTCATCCCCAACATCCCCTAAATGTTCTTGGTGATGGTAATAGGACAAAGGGGAATCATTTTAAACTAAAGGAGGGTAAATTTAGATTAGATGTCAGGGGGAAATTTTTCACAGAGGGGGTGGTGAGGTGCTGGCACAGGCTGCTCAGATCAGTTGTGGATGCCCTGTCTCTGGAGGTGTTCGTGGCCAGGTTGGATGGTGCCCTGTGAAACCTGATCTAGTGGTCGGTAACCTTGCCTGCAGCAGAGGGGTTGGAACTCAGTGATCTTCAAGGTCCCTTCGAGCCCAAGACATTCTGTGATTCATATCAGTACCGGATCTTACAGAAAGTTTCTTTCATTGCAGAGAAGAAACTGTATCAGAGGAAATCATGCTGAGGTCTGAAGATCTAGAATGGAGTATGCTATTCACTTCATTCAAGTTCTGTAAATCTCCATCCAAAGCAGATCCATCTTTTTCTCTTCAGTAATTGTCCAAACAAGCAGCGTATCAGGCAAATCTTTTTGCAACTTTGATGTTGATTTTATTCACATAATTACAATGGAAGTATAATTTCTTAATCCTTTCAAATATTAAATCCAAAAATTTGTGTAAAGAATCAAGACATAAAACTTTTTGAGAATTTCTAGACAAAAGTCTTGAAAACATCAAAGCACTGCATGATCCTATATAACTGAGCAGAATATAAGGTTTGAAATTGGTGTAAAATGCCAGGCAATTTAATTACTCTAGCGTGGTAAATGCATTCAAACCAATATAATTGCAAAGGAATAACAGAAAAAAAGAGTGATGATGACTACTACATGGCAAAAAATTGATTACATCTAGCTCTAAGTTACAGAGCAAACTGGTAGAAATATTACATCAGAAATTATTGACAATAATACTTTTGTAATGGATTAAACGAAACCTCTTCTAGTTTCCACAGAAGGGAAAAAAGTCAGATCTCCATTTCACACGTTCATCAGAATCACTAAATAATTAGTCAGGATAAGAAAAACCTTGTTATCCAGAAGGAGCGAACACAGCTGAACTTAGAGATCAGCCTGACATCTCAAAACAGTTGGTACTTTATTAGCCAGAATGGGTCAAAAAGGTTGAATACTATCATAATTATCTTTCATGTTTAACATACAATTTTTTATCCTGAAGATACATCATGCATGTGGCATTTTAACAGAGAGAAAGTAGTAAAGACTACTCCTGGCAATTCACCATCTTAATTTGTCAAAAACTAAGAAAGCCATTTGCAAAGGCTTTCTTTTCTAAACACCTACTCCTGCTGTGATATAAAATCAGCAATACCTCTCTTGGTAATGTGTGGATAGGAGCTTAAAAGAAAATATTTAATACATCTTGGTGATTAGGCCCTGCAGAAGTTTTTCAATAAATTTTGTGGCCTTCTGTTTTACTAATTCCTCTGCACTCTGCTCCCAGCCACTCCTACCTTCCTAGTCCAAGGTTCAAAGTTTCAGTTATGGGCTGAAAGATGTACATAGATGGCCCACTACTTCTACCTAAAATTAAAAGTTTGCATATGCAGTTGTCTTCCTTCCTCATGCTTGGCCCTTGTCATTAGCCAAATTAGCTTTTGCAGTTGTGCTCAGGGGGACTAGAAGGAGAATCTGATGAGATGACAATCTTGTCATTATTCTGGTGTCTCTGAAGCTCATTAGTGGGTTACAGGTAGCGTAAGTGATCCACTTATTTTATGAGTCTCTACAACTGAAAACTTCAAGGGTATAAAACCCAGTAAGTGCATCTAGACAGCTTACAGCCAGCAGCACTATAATAATTAAACGATTTCTCTAAACTGTGCTAGTAGAACAGGCAAAATGCCTGTAATCAACTTATCTGGGAAAGCAATCAGACAATAAAAAACTGAGGCATTTTAGGGACTAATAAAGCTGTGGAATGACTATAATAAATCTTCAACTGCATTTATTCCACAACAATTTTGCTTGCAGTAAAAAGTATTCTACAGGGTTTTCAGTCTCAAATTACTGTTGGTTACATAATGTCTATCATAAGAAACAACTGCAGAATGTGAATTTTATTTTTGCCATGTATTTTCACCATACACTGCTCCCTTTTACCATGAAGTCATTTGGCTTCATTCAAAGGTGAGAATCAAGCAACCTTTTGACTAGATCAGAAATAGTACTTAGTGACTTCCTATACAAGACCACACACTAATGTCCTAAACACATATAGTGTTCTATACATTTAATTTAGCATAGTGTTATGTAGCACTTTGGACTTTGAAAAGTGCACTTTTATAGAAGTGAAACATTGAACCTTCTGCCAACAGCTGGTATTTGATGCAAGCTATAATTGAATGTCTAAGTAAGTACATAAATAGAAAATATGCATACCCTTAATGATAAGGCTTGCATCTCACTTGAGCTGACAGTGCTATAGACATGAGTTAAATATGCAAGCTCTGGCAAAGGTTGTTAATGGAGTTTAGGGTATACTTCATCTCCACAAGTCAAACAGGTTAGAGAACTCTACTGTCATCAGTGGAATCCTACATATCCTGCTCAAAAGGTAGATCCTAGAACCAAGATGAGTATCAGATGACACTTGCAGGGCCACTTGTGGAATGACATATTCTTAAGCCTGGCTTAAGTGTACCTCTGTCCCTTACGTAACATAGCTTAGTGTTCCAACCAGATGGCATTCCTTTGCACTTTCATGTTTTATCAATTTTGGAAATTGAAAATTATTTCGTAATTATGTATGCTGATGTTAAATGTATGAAAGAAACAGATTCATTCCTTAAAACTCAATCTCAGTTTGGATATCCAGTATTGATCAGTATCAATAAATATTCATTACATGCCAATGTAAGCTTAAGCAGAAAACTGAAACTCCTTACTTAAATTTAGGTTTTGCTAGCTATGAGATAAAATACAACTAAACCTACACCATATGGTTTTTTTTCCATGTCTTCTGTATCAGTTAAAATAATAATTAAAAAAAAAAAATCAATATAGCACGTTATGGAACAAATTCTCCTATAATAAACATTCAACATCATCAAGCCTTCTGAAAGCCCAGCTTGATGTTTTCTTAGATTTATATACTAGAAACTTATTGTGAAAATTCATCTCTTTCTCAGTATCAGGAAGGTGAAATTCAGCAGAAGATTGAATGAGCCTTTCAATAAATTCGATGAAATATAACTAAACATTAAAATGTACAGAAATTAAAACATTTTACTAGCAAAGGACTGAAAAACGTTTAAGATAAGTATATATGTGTCAAATACATAAAATGAACTATTAATGATGTAAGATCTACTCAAATTTGTAAATAGCTTTTGTCACAGAAGGCCTTCTGGAGTTTGCATGTACAAACATTAAAATACAAATGCAAACTTGCATATAAATCTCTGAGCTCTGTCAGAATCACTTAAATGATCTCCCAAAAGAAGCCAAATACGATTTTGTAAGTTCCTGACTCCATAGATCCAAGTTTTCTACATATATATCAGGCAGCCACAGCACAATATTTATAAATACATCTCTTATAAATTTACTGTTTCATCTTATCAGGGAAATATAAAATAAACCAATCCAATTATATTTTTTAAAAACTTTTTTTTTTTTTTTTTTTTGCTAAGATACCTATAGCTTGATACTTTCCATTAAACAATTAAGCAACATTTTACTTGCAAAAACCAACACAACCAGTTTAGCTATAAGCAAATTTCATTTAAGATTTGATTGCTCCTCTGATTTCCCTATAGGATGCATAGTTTACTCAATTCAGACAGAAAACAAAACTGGCTTTCTTTCCCACTTAGAGTAATCCTGTTACCTGCACTAGCATGGTTCAAAAGAAGCATTTATTTAGTGGTGAAGTGTTTACAAAGAAACAAAACCAACCATAACACAGTTCAGGAGGAAAGTAGCTTTGTTTTGTCATACGTTCAAGTAATAATGGTGTCTTACCAATTCTGACTAATAATGTTGGATAACAGCAATTCTGCGTATTTTCATTTTCTTAAACGAGGTAGTATTTTTACCCGTGAATGCTTTTTCACCTGTACTAGACAACTATTACACACCTTCTTGGTCTACGGGTCTAATAGGTCAATAAAGCTATCCCAATGCTTTTTCCCACTATCAAGTGGGGAAAGATGTGCCTCTGCCAAATCTATTATTTTGTGATTGGAAATGCTGATATCACAGCACTGTTTTCCAAATAACCCTGTTAACTGTAAGCTTGTTTTAACATAATACTTGCATTTGGCATATTTAATACTCCGATAAAACATTAAAATGCTTTGCCAGAAGCATATATTTAAAATACAAGCACACAAACCCCAAAAAACCTTATCAAAAATCAGAGAAGTTGAATTCCTAAGTAGTCACATAGAAAAAAATGAGAAAGGAATGAAAAAGGAGCAGCAGGCACCAGCAGAGTCCCTTTACCTTCATTTAGAAGGAACTACCTGTGGCAGGCACTATTCTGAGGGCCTTACCTGAGTGAGAAGGATGCACGCACAGCCCTTAAGGTTTTTGCCTGTGGTCAGTTAGTATAACTAGGGAGAGATGCAAACCTTGAGCTGAAGGACAGAGGTTGTGCAAAGCAACGTGGGAAGAAAAGACTTGCAGTGCTCTCAGCATTACTCACTTTTCCACCAAATCTGCCTCTGTATATTCTTACCAGGACAGACAAAAGCCCTTATTGTGTAACACAGAGCTGAAATGGATTGATTTCAGTGCTACCTTCTCTTTATGAAGCATCTACAGATTCTCCCCCATTGAGTTTGTTTTGCATGCAAAGATGGATACAACTGCCCTACATCACAGCTGCATTGGTTTAGACCTGTAATTCATCAGCCATTAATGCAGATAAAACTACAATAATTCAGGTTATGTGACAGTACATCCCATCTGTGCTGTCATCCACAGGTTGCTCCTATTTCCCTCAGACAAGTGGCACAACAAACTGAATGGGTCTTGCAGGCTCTGACAGCCTCTCACCTCTCATTCAGAGATGTCTGAGCTGAGTGGTATAGCTACAACCTCTGGAATGTCACACTGGGAGTAGGACATTGCATAGCTTTCCAGTTCTGAGACAGCAGAAGTTCTTAATAACAGTCTATGACTTTGTAAGAGGGGAACAACATGACTGTAAGTTCAAGATGGCTGTGCGTTTACTTACAAACAGGTGCACACTGTATACTTACTCAAAACCAATTTATGTATGTAAGGTGGGCATGTCTGTCCCACAGCCTGGCACAGCTCTCCATGCCAGCACCTACTTGTCCTGTGCTATTAAGGCAGCAGCTCCACCCCACCAAGCAGCTTGGCCCCCAGAGCGCACCCATCGCTCAGCAATAACCAAACCGACACTGTGCTGCTAACGTTGCCTGAGCTGAAACCAGGACACTGGGAAGGCGCAATGCAGTGCCAGCTCTTTGCATCCGTTGTCGTTTCCATGAAAATAAATAGGTCACATTACTCTCAGAGCACTTGACACATACATGGCCCAAGACAATTCCTCTTCACTTGATGTGGCCCAGGCAAGCCAAAAGGTCAGACACTCCTGACATAAGATATCTAGGAGTAAGCATCACTATCATATAATCTAATTTAAATCAGTTATCTCAGAAAGCAGAGATTTCAAGTCAGAAGAATCCAGAAGAGTAGAATGTTTTAGACTCACCTTTTTCCATTTTGTCATGCCCAATCTCTGTTTCACCTTTTCCTAGAATATTAAAAATATAATTCCATTGAAGTAAATTTATTTTAACAGTTTACAATAAGAAAGAGTTAAAATATAATTACAATTTAGAACCAAAATAAGATTGGGCCAACCAGACTAATTTATTTTAAAGAAATAATTTTATTTTAAAGTAAGCATAGTGCACTGACTGAACTGTGGTTATACAGAAGGTCTTTCTCTGCAGATGCTTCAGTTACTGCATAATTCCTTCTGTCTATCCCTTTAGATATTTGGTGGATTTAAATGTTACACACACAATACAAACTATTTTGCAAGAGGTATTTTGTTTACTAATTAAAAACTCTTGGGAATACTGGCTTCATGTGTATTTGATTAAAAAGTGAAAAACATTCATATAAATTGGAAACTTAAATTTCATATTCAGAAATAACTGAGGCACTTGGAAGCTTTTGTCATACTTTAAAAAAAAACTAAGCCCACTTTTTTTGTAAACAACTGAATTCATGGCCAGATGTTAACACAACTATAACAAAAGAGCATACTAGTAACAAAATCACGTGTCTGTATATCGTGAAGAAGGTTCGTGCAGAGATAGGATTATCTTCTCCTCTTTCTCTGACCTTTAAGCATCTTTTGTTCTTTGTCTTACTCTTTTAACATTTCAAGTGTCTTGCCATATAATTCTGACGTTATCATTGTTTTCAACTAATACCCAATAAACGTCACAAAAAATATTAAAGAGAGCTCAGATGGCTTTTTCTTTAACTGTTTTCCTGTCTTAGAGGAAATTCCTGTCTCACTCTTCACTACAGGCGCACAACTGTTACCAACTGCTACTACAACATGCAGACAGTATACCTGATTTTAACATTCAGTACAAGGCACAGTGAGGATTAACTTTGTTATGATATGAGAAATGAAGGAAAAAAAAAACTACAGAGTCAGTTACATACTACAAAATAGCCTGGAAGATATTATTACTCTAACGGCACATTAATGACAGCATTATTTGGGATGTGCTAAAATACAGGTTTCTTGCACACGTGATAGTAAATAAAAAGGTGTATCTGCCCGTCAATGTGACATCAGAAACACTGTATTTTTAAAAGAGTAATAACAGCTCCAGATACAATAGTTGATATACTAGTATTTCTATTATTCTACCAACTCAAAGCAAATAAAGAACTCATTATAGGATAATAAACCATGATAGATTATGTGACCTAACCACCCACTTTCCCTGCGTACTTTCTCTTATTAGTAAGACTCATATTCCCACTGGAACTCTTCCAATTCTCTCTAAGACACTTAGTGACCCATTTGCCTCCGTATCCGACATTTTTGTGAGTTCTGCCAGTTCTTTTCCATCACAGCAAGAACAAGGTGTGAGCTTATTACTCTAAAACATGCTCGTCTCCCATTTCTTGGCCAGATTCACATTTAGTGAGCCTCATACAATACACATAGAATCACAGAATGGTTTGGGTTGGAAGGGACCTTGAAGATCATCTAGTTCCAACCCCTCTGTACGTGTAGTTGTCTATATCTATTTATGTACCATGACAATTTCTCTCAGTTCCCTTAGACATCCTTCAATCTCCATTCTCTTAAATGAGCTGTCATCAATTTTGATAAAGTCTCTCAAATGATCTTAATTCTAGATTCTCCTTCTGGGTTACTGCTTTTGAAAATAAAGAAAAATTTCATCTTGTTAGCTCTCACCATACTAAGAAATTTCATCGGTATCACCTTCTGCACAAACTGCATTCTTCCCTCCACAATGATCTTTACCTTACTTTGATAGTGAAAAAGGCTTAAAATAATATTGTAGAATACTGCTTTTACTTGAAATTTTCCTTTCTTTTTGGGACTCTTGTGATTTCAAAAAAAAGTAACTGAATCCAAGGTTTTATAGATTGAGATACAGCAAGAAACAATGCAGCAATGTGAAAATATAAAGACGTTTACCTTCTTTATTTACTTCTATTTCAATATTAAAATATCAAACTGTTTGAAGACAAAAATAAATGCAAGCTTCTTTTGAAGCACATGCATTGCATAGACACAACACCATTGTTAAGAGTTTTAATTTAGACTGTGGACTATAATACGGAATATTTTCGGTGAAAGGTAGTTACATTATACTTGCCCCACACATTTACCTTTGTTAAAGAGAAATTTCTCACCCACTTTAAGTTATAAATAGAAATTATATACAAGGGGCATAATTCAAGTCAAATTAGTTGCCTAATAGCGAATAGTACAAAAGAAGAAATACAACACAACCATAAAAGACAGAGTAATGCCCAGTCCTATCACATACAACCACCTAAAAATAAAAATTATTTCTGCTCACTAGATGTTTTCTCTTTGTAAAATTTACTTTGAAGTGTATTTAAAAAAGAGTAATCAAATGATTAACTTGGAGAATGGTATTTGTTGCTAGCTGAGACAAATATTTATCCTCGTTGTTAATATGTGTTACACTTTGGAAAAAATAATGACACTAGAAAGACAAAGATAATCTTCTGTGTTTTATTGAAAGCCAAACATTAAAACAGATGACAAACATTTGCCTTAATAGTTCTCTTGACCTTGCCCAGCTTGGCATATTTTTGTAAACATGAAGCACGTAAAAAACACATACCCAGTTACAAAATACTTAAAATCTGATCACAGCATAATACACTCTCACAGTCCCATAATGCTAGAAATAGGCTGCCACTGTTATATAAAAAGTCCTCCATTCACCATTCTAAAATTATTCCCAAACTTCATCGCAAAATATGGCTTTGTAAAAATTATTGCTATGCAATTCACAATCACAGGTAATTTTATGAGTACATTCCACCCTAAACCACATCACAGTCTAAGAGTATTATTGCTTTCTTGATAAGTCTAGAAGAAATCACTTTGGAACATCTTCTATGCCTATTAATCAGATGCAACGCTCACCTACATGGAATCTTACTGAAGTCCAGAACAAAATAAGCCAGCATAATGATGTCCCTTTAACTATAAGTGTAAGCAACTGAAAACCTGACTTCAAAACAGTGTTACAGAAATTTAAAATCTCCCTGTCAACCAAAAGGCAACTGCTGTTAGGGTTACAAAATTTAACTTAAACTTTTTTTTCCCCCCATCTAAGCTGTTTTATTAGACTCGGTAGTTTCTTAAAATCACAGCAATACTCCTGAGCCAAAAAGGAACACATGCAAATTGCCAAAGAATAAAATATGTCTTTGTAATTGTGGAACAGCAGCACAGCACAGGTAAAGAGTTCACCTGCAATATTAAAATTCTAAATCACTCAAAGCCTACATTTCAATCGTGTACCGTTTAAAAGAACGTTTATAATTCCAGGCCTAAAATTTTGATATCCTATTTTTCCTGAAGTTGAATTTCCACAGTTTCCATAATTCACTGAATGTAAAGTTTCTTAAACCCATCTTTGAAATCATATATTAGTAGGAAAATAGGAGAAATTTCCTGAATTCGGCTTAATTCTGGTCATTCAGCTTTGTTTCAATTTACACTGACTCCCTGCTGAGTTATTATGTAGTTTTGCATCAAAATCAAATGCATATAAAGTTCTGATTCACATACAAAAGGTTTCTGAAAAAAAGCTAGTTAGTGATCTTTTTTACTACTGTGATTTAAACATACACAATTTGAGTATTAGACCTTTTTTAAATCACCTGAACATTACGTATTGTGTCTGTTGACTTAATGTCAGTGCAAAGAGATACAAGTCAAAATTCACAGCTTAGTGTGTTCCTGATTAGTGTTATAAAACATGTTTAGGCTGTATGCTATATCAGCAGTTATAAAGCATTTAAAAATTCATAATATTTTAAGTTTCCTTTCACCAAAATGCTCTGTACACACTGTATGAATCCACAACAAAAGATATATATTAAAATCTGAAAAAATGTACTTGCTGCTATATTATAAATAGAATATTAACAATTGTTTGAACAGCATGTATGAAGTGTAGTTCAAAGTTGCAACTCTGTCATGAACACAGAAGAAAAATAAAACTAATTCACTAAACTTGACCCCTCTCCCCCTCCC
>JACDJE010000214.1:1876074-1927794 GCA_016647715.1 Pavo muticus
AAAAAAAAAAATCAAGACAGGAATGTAAATTAAACATCCAAGTGTTAAAAAAAATGAAAAGCTTACTAAGATGACAGTTGGCTACTACCCATTTACAGTATCTTAGTGTTTGCTCCCAAACCCTGAACTGCTCTGTAATTACATCGTAAGATCTATGACAACCATCTGCTCCCCTTTGTAGCGTATGGTTAGGGCTGGTCCTCCTGATGTAGGGACTTTTCTTTTGAAGCTTTAAGTATCTGAAAAAATAAGGGGAAATCTATATTAAAGGACCAACCAAAACACAGCTTACTATAAAACAAAAAAATTCAAATAAATCTTAACTTTAAAAAAAAAATGCAACTTTGTTTCAGACTTTAAGAAAGCTACCATTTCTAGGTGTTACCATAATGAATATGCACAAAGTTGCTGTGGAAGGTGGGAAATGAACACTTTCGAATATTTATCTGAGCAGTAAATTTTTTCTGACCATATGGCACTCCATTTACCTCAAAGGAAAATCTGGGCCATGTCACAAATACATTTTTCTTTCTTTTCTTTTGGATATCGTAAGGACAGGTACTGTGGAAAAAAGGAGCCAGGGAGTGAGGAAGGGTCAATGTTTTGAAATGGAAACTTCTGAACACAAGGGATTTCAGTAGCTGGTAAAAATAAATGAAGAGTATACAATTGAAAGGGAGAAAAAAAAAACCTTACATATTTTAAATCTGAACTACATATGTGAGGGATAAAAACTCAAATACAAAGAGTAATAGTATCTCCCAAAAATGTAATATGCTTCCCTTCAACTATATCCCAGTAACTACCATTCTATCACAATCACTGCAATTTACATGCAAATGAAAACAATTAATCAAAAATCCTAAATCATTTATATCAAAAGCTGCCAAAGGAGAAAAGAATTCTGACAACAAAAAGCTCGTACCGAATCCTCTGTGCAAAAAGAAAATATTTTTTTGACTCCCTAGTACATGTGAATTTCATCATCTAAGAGGAAAAAGTTGTGAGAATAATGTTTTCCTGCAAGCTTTCACATTCAAAGAAGTCAAGGAAGCATTTAATAGCAGGAAAATTCAGTAATTGTAAATTATTTAACTTTTGTACCCTGCTTTTCTCAATTTGCAGAGATGTTATATAAAGTGACTTCTGCATAGTGTTGATGAGCTTTTTACAAAATACATCAATTAGTTGATGATTCTTCTGCCTCTATAGGGGCTACCACACAACTACACAAATTACTTACAATCTTTCAGTATGTTAGCATGCTGTAGCAAATTTTGTGCTACAAATTATTTTCATTTTCTACTTCATAAAGGAAGACTGGGGAGCATAATACTGCATATAACAGTTACTCTTAGTAACTGAATAAACTGTTATTGATTTTGACAAAAATATGGTCCATAGAAACAAAATTCAAAGATTTCAAGCTGATAACTGGAGTTTGAGTATGGTTTTGAAATAGCGTATACAGGACAAATTCATCTTAATATCCTCACATCAACATAACTGACACTGTGCAGTAGAATTTTCTACTGTTCAAAGTTTCCAGTAGTCTCATAAGGACCTACTTAGTATTTTAACTGTAGGCAGCCACATTTTCTGCAAGAAAACAGATGCATCTTTTCTTGTCCTACAGTTCCACAACAAACTAATGAAATGTACACTACATTCACTGAACTTATTGCCAATCCTGTCAAAGACAACTACTGCTTGTGCTTAACACTGTTCATAAGCCTTGTTTAAAATACTTGATATTCATTACGAAAATAAATATTCATTATTAGCTATCTATCAGTGAACACTTATGGCTTTAAACCCTTCAACATAACGAGTAGCGGTTATGATAAACAGGTTAGAAAGACCCCACAGACAGATCAGTGACATGTATTACAACAAGCATTTCAGACCACCTCAGCTAATGTTCAGCATGTAAATTAAAACATGAACACAATCATGCTTCCAATCAGTACTGGAAGAACACACAGACCTCCTGCACTTTCAGCTCTATAGGTACTTTTGGAATGTCTAAGCATTGAATACAAGCTTCCTCCCCTGCTAGGAAAGGAAAGTCTCACAGAATCACTTGGGTACCACACCACTTCACAGCTTCTGTATCCTGCAAAGATTAACCAATGCACAAAGGTAGTCAAAAACTTCTTTGCCCAATAACCACGTCATAGAGTCATAGAATGGTTTGGGTTGGAAGAGGCCTTTAAGATCATCTAGTTCCAACCTCCTCTTATAAGCAGGGACACCTCCCTCTGGACCAGGTTGCCCAAAGCCACATCCGGCCTGGCCTTGAATGCTTCCGGGGGGGGGGCATCCACAACCTTGCTGGGCAACCTATTACAGTGTCTCACCACCCAAATCACATGTGGTCTGAGGCTAACTAGAACTAAAACCGCTCTCGGGGCTCCTGGATTATGACCCCTGTGGTTTCTCACTGAGACACAGCTCAGTGCTGCCCTCAACACTGCCACAATTACAAAAGAACCAACTACTGACTTGTAATACTTAATTCTGTGATTCTATTAACTCCAGAAAAGTAGACCAAATGTAACAACACACAAGCTTCAAATGAAGCAACTCCCTCCTGTCAGATAGGTTCTCTAGGTAGTTACTCTAAAAATGGTTTTGGTAATTATTATTGTCCTGATGAAAGAGCTGGAAGTGCTCATTCTGTTCATAAAACCGGTTACGTCAAGAAAAATGTGACAGTATGACAAAGCCAGCTTTGTTCACAGACCAGTCTGAAGAAAGAGCCACTGCCAAACTCCAGTAGATCTGACTGATACAGAGAAGTAATATCACCACGCATGACAAGCTACTCTGGAAATGAAGCACCCACATACTTTGTATTCTGATATTTTTATTTTTACCTTTACAGCAAAAGTATACAGCTCTCCCTGAAATCATTTAAAATAAGTTTTATTTTAAAACTACTCAGAGTTTTACTTGAAATACTTCCATATAGCTCAATTTGCCGTAACTCACATTTATCTAGGACAAGATAAAAATTACTGCTTCATAACCACAAAAAACTTAAAATGAGAGTAAGGATTACCCTTCATTACTCTCCAAAAATTGTTTGCAAAACTTACCGTGTAGCTATAATTTCTTTTTTCTTTTCTTTTTTTTTTTTTTTTTTTTTGTGGGAAAAAAATAAGAAAAACACTTAAACACTTACCCACTAGATTATCATTTGAATAATCCTCAGTTTGAACAGGGACTTCTGTAAATGAAAAGTGCACAAACAACTGAAACTGGATAGTTCTCTAAATGTTTACGGAAAGCCTAAAAAAATTACAGAGAAGTCTTCCTCTTGTGCTCAAAACAGTGACCTATTAGGACTATTCTGTAATAATACTTTTGCTGAAGTGGGATACAAAGTCTCTTCAGCTAAGTTTTTCTAGGAAAAAATTAAAATAAAATTTAAGAACAAAATTGTGAAATCGTACTATCAGAAGCACAAATCTCCCAGTATAATATGCTATTTGAGTATGGATTTTACTTGAAAATTCAGTTGTTTTTAATTCAGGATGTATGTTTAAATTAGACATGTCACCAACTGCTGCTATTGCTAATCGGCTCAAGGTTGCACATAGCTCCCTATTCATGCATAGAGAGAGTCAGTTTTACCAGAAAAGAATTCATAGTAGTCATAATACTGACTGTAGGCAATACAAAAAACTGAAAAGAGGGAAATATATGCTCTGACTCACAAATTCTGTAGTGGTGCTGCTCAAACCTGGGCTCTCCTTTTTTTCTTACATTTATGCTCTTTTTCCAGAGTATGCACTACTGATTGCCAGTTGGCAGACAGAGCATAGCAAGAAAATCTTCAACTTCCTATGACCAACTATGATCATTTCTATTGTTACAAGTCATTGTGAGCTAGAGCACTCTCAACTTCTAAAACTGAGCTTTCCTATATAAGCATTTAAAATACTGACATTAGAAAACAAAGTAAAATAAAGAAAGGGACATGTTAGCTTCTAACAACACAGTTACACTCATCCTTCAAGGAAAAAAAGTTCTGCAGCAAGAGAAGCTACAAACATATTTTTACAGTAGAATTCTATTCTGTGGTATTTATCAAGTTTTTTAAAGTAGCAAGTTCATGTGAAACATAATATACAAACCTGATTCCTCTGGTCCAGCGGCCACATTATCTTCTGTGTGCTTACTTTCTACTGTTATAAATAAATTTAAATATGAAAGTTACACAAAATGCTCACAATTTTGCTTCTATTCTTCACCAACCACCCAGTCTCATTAATATCAAACAAGTAAAAGTTAAACTGAAGGACAAACAAGATAAAATATCAGTAGCACAAAAGCACCTAAACACATTTCATATAAAGTAAGATTAGACCCTCTTAGTTAATGACTCCTATCATTCTGCCCCCTCCTCCCAAAAAGGAATTTTAATTATGATTGTCATTACAACAAATTTATGAAATGGAAAACTTGAATAAACTATCGCAGCAAATCCTTAGCTATGCTAAGACTAAACCGACGATCACTTTCCTCTAGCTGGCTGAATTAAGGTCATGTTTGAAAAACCATCATATTTAATGATATTTTTGACCTTAAGTACTTCATAGAGAACATTTTCTTGTTTTTTTAAAGAAATATATTAAGAGATATAAATGGAAGGAAAATGCTTGCTTTCTTTTTATATAAAAATTTCATACCTGGTAGTTTTTTCTCAATTTCTAAATCTTCAACAATTTCATCTCTAACTATAAAAAGATAAAAGTATGCAGTTAGCTCTTCTCTCTCTCTCTCTCAAAAAAAAAAAAAAAAAGAAAACACCAAAAAACAACCAACAAGTGTATAGTGAAAACACTTTAAGACCACAATGATATATGTACCTGGTTCTGTGGCTTCATGTACTTCCTCAGGAAGGTCTTCAACAGCTAAAAAACATTTAATTCAGAGCAATAATGAAGTCAGGTTCTAAACTGAAGAAACTTAACATGTAACACAAATTAACAGAGCTCGTACACAGAGATGTTCAACTGTGAACATAAAATTTCAAAAATTTCATAAAATTTTGAGGAAACAAAGAAATACCTTAAATTTTCTTTCCCGTTTTTCTATAGAACTACTGTATATATATTAGGTGAATACTTAAAATCTACCTTCTAAACAAATGTCATTTGAAGTAAGATATTAAAAAAAAACCCTCCTTAGTCTTTCTGAGCGTGTCTTTCAGTTTCATCTTTTGCATTATCAACTACACCTGATGGATGCGTGAAAAACAAACCTATAACCTTTTAAAGTAAAAGACCCTGAAGGAGCTGATGAGCAGGACAAGAAACAAGAGCAAAGTAAGAGCAAATATAGAAACACACCTATGAGTTGAAAAGGATTTTTTTGTAAGTGTATTTATCCTTACAAAGATTACTCATACTGACTGGCTTTAGTAATGAAGTATAGCATTGTCAACAACCTAAATGGATAATACTTCTGCACTTTGTCACTGTCTACTTCTCCCCTCATTGTATTTCTATTCTTAGGTTTGTGGGCAGTTTAACTACATACAAAACAAATTTTTTTTTTTATATATGACATATGTAAATATATACATGCATACACACAAATATACACACAAACGTACATACACCAATAGGCCATACCTGTATCTTGAGTCTCAGTCTCTTTCTCGTGTTCTGGTTCTTAAAGGGAAAGAAAAATATGTTGTTGATTCACAGACTACACTAAAAATAATTTAGCTGTTAGACATCTAATTCATTTCTTTATTGCAAAGCTCTCAAAAGCTTTCTCTACTCTTGAGGCCTGCACAGATAAATGAATTCTTAATGGCACCCACTGTGGGGAATTCTACATTTAAAGCAAATACCAAATGTGAACATCATGCTGAAATTCCTGCATTTCTACCCACGCAGGTGAAATATTTAAAACAATGACAAAAATAAAGCCATCATTCTGTACAACTATAATAATTCACCTACACTCCTATACTTTAAATAAAGAGCTAGTATAGTTTTCATGACTCTGAACAAGAAACAGGTTAAAAATACTAATTATTTTTACTTCAAATAATGTCTGAAAATGGGTAAAATGTTGACCATTTATTGTAAGTCTTTGATACATGATAGTGTATTTTAAAATTAAGAACTTCAACGTGCATTTAGCGCACTGGATAATTTCATTATCTTAGCAGGTACTAAACCTCCTAGCAATCACCAGCAAATCATTAACCAAATCAAACTAAATTGGAATAAATCTCTACTGAGCTGTTAGCTACGAACAAAATGAGTACAATATGGTAATACTGAGCTTTACAGATACAATGAACTGCCGCTGACTTAACATGGTTTTATTAAAGAAAAAAGGGGAGAGGAGGGCTGGCATGAGATGTTCTCAATATTTTATGCCACATAGGCACAAGAGAGATCAGTTAGGGAATTTAACCAATATGCACACTCTACATTTGTTCAATGTTACAGACCGACTGACTGGTCGCATGGAGTTTTAAACATCAAAAATACCTTATCACAGAACTTACAAAATGAATATGACAGCAAGGAAAAATTTAGGACAAAACAACTTCATTT
Source organism: Pavo muticus (assembly GCA_016647715.1). Taxonomy (NCBI): domain Eukaryota; kingdom Metazoa; phylum Chordata; class Aves; order Galliformes; family Phasianidae; genus Pavo; species Pavo muticus. The sequence goes on from JACDJE010000214.1 coordinate 1,882,662, forward strand.
TCTATCACAGAAAGACTATCATAGTAATATAATGGTAAAATAAGGTTTATGATTCAACATATGAAAGTTAAATATAACAGTTGCCGTACCATGTTCATTATAAACACCATGCACTCTGTCTTCTGTTCAAAGAGGGGAAAAGAAGTCAATATTAAAATTCATTGAATTTTGAAGAAAATAATATAAACAGTGCAGAATCAAGTTCATTCAGGAAAAAAAAAATCAAATATATACTATTTTATACTGTATTACAGCTCATAATACGAAGAGTTCACTGAAACTGAAGATTTTACAGTTTTTGTGGGAAAAAATAAGGAACTTCCTAGCATTACTAGGTAAGACTTCAAAATGATTCATCAAATAATTAGGATTTTCTTGTACAAGTCATGCAATCAACTACAGATGACCTATAAATCTTAAAGGAAATACCCATCAGTCATTCTTACATACAGTAAAAATTTACAATGTATTGTGGATTTTTACTTTTTAAGAAAGATATCACTTTTTTCCCCAACAGTCAGATATACCACCTCCAAAAGTCTTTAGCCAATTCAAAATATCTTTTTTTTTTTTTAATCTACAGAAATATTTCCATGCAATTTAAAAAATAAATACCCTAAATATTTAACCCTCACAATACTGTTCTGCTCACTTTGCCAGACATCCATTTGTATTTTTTTTGAGATTGCACTAAGAAAGTGATGCTATATACAAGCTCCAATCTGGGAGGGGAGGAAAGGGGACAGCTTTTTTTGAGGATAAAATTCACTGAAAAAAGTACGATTTTGGATTGTACCTGTGTAGTGTTCAACGGCATCTTCTAATGTTAGCTCAGAGTCACCTTAAATAAAAATACCCAATATTTTATGTTCCTGTCAAGTTTTCATGCAACAGCTAAATAGCACAAGTTAAAAAGTCATATACTATTAGGCTTAAAAATAACAGAAATACGCACAAGAATAAACATCACAATATTCGAAATTTACAGCTAGATTATAAAACACATCCAGGAGCTACTCCACAACATAATAAGTTTAGGCATATTTGTATTATAATTAGGAATACTTGTAGGTTGTTGATAATCACAGAATGGTTTGGGTTGGAAGGGAACTTTAAGATCATCTAGTTCCAAGCCCCTGCTATAGGCGGGGATACGTCCCACTAGACCAGGTTGCCCAAAGCCCCATCCAGCCTGGCCTTGAATGCTTCCAGGGTGGGGGCATCCACAACCTCTCTGGGCAACCTGTTCCAGTGTCTCACCACTCTCACAGTAAAGAATTTCTTCCTAATATCTAATCTAAATCTACCCTCTTCCAGTTTAAAGCCATTATCCCTCATCCTGTCACTGTTATGTCCTTATAAAAAGTCCCTCCCCAGCTTTCCTCTAGGCCCCTTTCTAGTACTGGAAGGCTGCTATAAGGTCTCCTCTGAGCCTTCTCCAGGTTGAAAAGCCCCAACTCTCTCAGACTGCCCTCATAGGGGAGGTGCTCCAGCCCTCTGATCATCTTCATGGCACTCCTTCGGACCCGCTCCAACAGTTCCATGTCCTTCTTGTGTTGAAAGTCCTTGAACTGGATGCAGTATTCCAGGTGGGGTCTCAAGAGAATCACAGAATCACTCAGGTTGGAAAAGACCTTAAAGATCATCAAGTCCAACCACAACCTAACCATACTACCCTAACTCCAACAATCCTCCACTAAATCATGTCCCTGAGCACCACATCCAAATGGTTTTTAAACACATCCAGGGATGGTGACTCCTCCCTGGGGAGCCTATTCCAGTGGTTAACAACCCTTTCTGTAAAGAACTTTGTCCTGATATTCAACCTAAACTCACCCTGGTACAACTTGAGGCCATTTCCCCTCATCCTGTCATCTGTCACCAGTGAGAAGAGACCAGCCCCGCTCTCGCTGTAAGCTCCTTTCAGATATTGGAAGAGAGCAATAAGGTCTCCCCTCAGCCTCCTTATCCCCAGACTAAACAGCCCCAGTTCCTTCTGTCTCTCATCGTAGGGCATATTCTCCAAGCCCTTCACAAGCCTTGTTGCCCTTCTTTGGACCTGAACAGAGCAGGGGGACAGAATCACCTCCCTTGACCTGCTGGTCACACTTCTCTTGATGCAAATCCATGATATGGTTGGCCTTCTTGGCTGCAAGCACACGCTATCTGCTCACATTGAGTCTTTCATCAACTGACACTCCCAAATCCTTCCTTGCAGGGGCTCTCAAGCTATTCTCCGCCCATCCTGTATCTGTGCTTTAGATTGCCCCAACCGAAGTGCAGGACCTTGCACTTGGTGGGCCCACCTCTCAAGCATGTTCAGGTCCCTCTAGATAGCATCCCTTCTCTCTAAGCGCATCAACCACACCACTCAGCTTGGTGTCATCTGGAAACTAGTGGAGGGTGCACTTGATCCCACTGTCCATGTCACCTACAAAGATGTTAAACAACACCAGTTCCAGTAATGATCCCTGAGGAACGCCACTCATCAGCAGTCTCCACCTGGATGTTCAGCCACTGACCACAACTCTCTGTGTGCGACCATCCAGTCCATTCCTTATCCAGGGAGTAGTCCATCCATCAAATCCACTGTTCTCCAATCAGGTGGCAGGATGTTGTGCAGGACAGCGTCAAACGCTTTGCACAAATCCAGGTAGATGTCAGTTGCTTTTCCTTTATTCACTGATGCTGTAACGCCGTAAAAGCCCACCAAGTTTGTCAGGTATGATTTGCTCTTGGTGAAGCCACATTAGTTACCACCAATTACCTCATCTTTATTTTCCACGTGCCTTAGTAGGATCTGTTCCATGACCTTACCAGGCACAGAGGTGAGAATGACAGGCCTGTAGTTCCCTGGATCTTCTTTTTTTACCCTTCTTGAAAATGGGAGTTACGTTTCCCTTTTTCCTGTCAGTGGAACTTCACCAGACTGCCATGACCTTTCAAATGCGATTGACAGCAGCTTGGCAACTTCAATCCACCAGTTCCCTGAGGATGGATCTTGTCGGGTCCCATGGACTTGTGAACCTTCAGGTTCTTTAGATGGTCTCAAATCTTATCTTCTCTCTGGGAAGATCTTGCATCACCCAGTTCTTACTTTTGCTTTCTGCAGTTTGGGTGGTGCAGCTAAAGCCCTTGCCAGTGAAGACCGTGGCAAAGAAATTGAGTACCTCAGCTTTCTCCTTGTGACCAGGATCTCCAGTTTCCTTCTGGAGAGGACTCACATCTTCCCTAGCCCAGCCCAGCATAATAATCCGTTGATTATTTACCCCAGCAAATACTTATGAAAATGCTTGTGGATTGGATTCATGGAATGTTTTGTTAAAACTGTAATGGTAAAAGATGCAAAAAACAATTTGATACTACTTGAAAATTCTGTTTAAAAATAAAACTGTGACATAACAGTAAACGACATATTACTTCAAAGGCTGCTTAAAAAGTCATTATATTACAATCTGAATTTATGAAAATGTACAAACCTGGAGCTTCTGGATCACTTACTGTGTTTTCCAAATCCGTATCATATTCATAAGAAACTGAGAATTAAATATGAAAAAATATATTTTTTTCAATAACCACTGTTTTAACTTGCATCAATAATACATCTTTCAATAGCTCCATTTATCTATCTAGTAGAAAACTATTCAATCAAAATCTTACAAATTGACGTTTGACATTAGACAAATAGCTATCTAATGGAAAGCGCTGGATCCTTCTGCTGTATCAGGCAAAAAATTTTGTTGCCATCATATTTGATATAAAAAGGGAATGTAAAATGCAGAGCTAGCATTGGGACAAAGAAAATAAACCTAGTTTAAACTGAAATTCACTGAAACTTTATTTAAATGGAATAGAATGCTTATGCTATACAGAGGCATTATTAGCATCCAGAAGAAAACACTTCTCAGCACAGAAATTTTAATATCCAGCTGATGGATCTCAACAGATGGACTAATAGATAAGATTACCCACACCACATTCTTATCCCTAAACTGGAGAGATATGGATTTGAAGGCTGGACTATCTGGTGGATAAAGACTTTACTGGACAGTTACAGCCAGAGTGCTGGTTAACAGGGTCTCTCTAGATAGAGGCTGTAGACAAGTGGCGTCCCCCAGGGATCTGTCTTAGAATTGGTGTTCTTTAATATCTTTATCAATGACACAGACTGTGGGATCAAGTGTAACCTCAGCAAGTTTGTGGATGACACCAAGGTGAGTAGTGCAGTTGACACAACAGAAGGAAGAGATGTCATCCGAAGGGACCTGGACAAGTTTGAAAAGTGGGCCCACAAGAACCTAATGAAGTTCAACAAGGCAAAGTGCAAGGTGTTACACCTGGGCAATCCCAAACATATGTATAGACTGGGAGAAGAAACTGAGAGCAGCCCTGTACAGGAGGATCTGTGGGCTCTGGAGGATGAAAAGCTGGAAAAGAGACAGCAGTGTACGACTGCAGTATGCAAGGCCAAATGCACCATGACCTGCATCAAGAACGGTGGCCAGCAGAGTGAGGTGATTGCCCGCCTCTGCTCTGCCCTTGTGAGGCCCCATCTAGTGTACTGCATCCAGGCCTGAGACCCTCAGTATAATAAGGATGCAGACCTGACTAAACACAGTGTGATGAAGACTAGAAGCTAACTCTATTAGTACACGTGAAATTTCAGAATGCTTTAAAGATAAATTAGGATGTACAGAATGGCAGTGCAAAGATAGTTCTATTTCAATTCTGAAGGTTACTGGCTCTGGCAGTATAATTGATTGCAACACATCAAATAGTTCTCAATGGAAGGTTATGAACTGAATACTTCTGAAACACATGAGAGCACAAGTTCCCAACTGAAGACAAAAATAATAGGCCTGAAGAACATCAGCAATGTATAATTTTACAAGACAGTAATACATGAAGTACTACTCCTTAAGAACCATTTGTCATACCAGACATGATACAGTCATCTCAGTGACAATAAAAATATACTAGGCAAGTCAAGAACAGTAGTTTGGAGAATAAACATTTTCAAAATTATCTATTACTAAATCAGTTTAGCATTTTGTATTTTGCTTTCTCTTAACATTTCTAACACAAAACTAATATTACCGGATTTGGGAACATAAAATTATACCTGGAACTTCGTGTGTTTCAGGTTCTGTTGCTCCAGGATCATCTGCTACAAAATCAGCATCTAAGAAATAGACATATTTAAAAATTTCAGTTTTTGTTGAAACCGTTTAACAGAATATTATGCATGAATAGTAATATTTCTAAGCAAAAATAGTAAGTAAATTTATTCTATTGCCAAAAAGATATTCAAATAGATTGAAATAATAATCATGTATGCTATACTGAGAATACACATACACTAAATACATTTGCTCCAGAAAAGATGGCTGTCCCTACAGAAATTTTCATCTCCCAAATTCAAGTCTGCTGTTGGAAAAATCAGACTCCATGAAAGATTCAATGTAAAGAAAAAAGAACATATTTACATTGCCTTCTTAATAATCATTTCCAAGATTTAAAGTAATTGGAATTAGAATATTCAATGTATTTCCCTACTTTAGCTTACACCATGAAGAACAGAAGACAAACAAACGAGTAAAAGACTGAAAGGAATTACTTCAGCTGTGATGAAAGAATCTCAGCATACTTACATCAATCAGAACATATAGATGGCAATCATTACAAGAGTTTTTCAAAAACAGGTCTTAAAATATATGCACAGTTGTCAGTATTTCAGACAAAAGCATTCAAACGTACTTTTCCCTAAGTCTGAATTAAACCATATGATTGTGCTGTAATATTACAGTTTATAACACCCTGTTGATATCTCAAGGCAGCAGGGTATGAATATCCTCTTTATACGATACCGTGTTCTTGGCAAGACTTGGGATATTGCTCACATACAACATTCTCTTAAAGTGTTACATTACAAGGGAAGTATATTGCGAATGTCTATAAGAAACTCCTAAAATTTAGAATAAAAAAAGATCCTTGAATATAGAAGCAAGTTCAATCTTCAGATATTCTTCACTGGTAATATCACTTGAGATATTGTATGAGCACTTCTATTTGGGGTGAAATGCGTATCTGGAACACAGATTAATTTCATTGTCTGAAAGCCAACACAGCAGTAAGCATACTATAATTTACAGCTACCTGGATTCCAGAACATCTTTAAAGCATCCCAATATTTTCCAAGACTCTATGGCAATCAGAAATTATTTCTCATTAAATTGAAGTCACTTGACTCTTATTTAAATTTGCTTGTATTTTTGTGAACATTTAATTTTTAAATATATTTAGTCATTCAAATACCTTTCTGAAATGAGTCTGGTATCTCATAATCCTCTGTCATTTCATTCTCTAATTCTCTAGGCATGTCATCTGTTGCAGGAGCTTCAAATGTCTCTGCATGTATTTCTTCTTTCTCTTGCCACTGGTCAGTTATGCTTTCATCTACATCTTCATGTCCCTCTCCTAATCAAGAATATAAATTTTTAGATGACACATACTCACTGGTAAGCTCTACTACAATCAAAAAAATTCAGCTTTCAACACAACTTTCACGTTTTTCTACTACTCCACAACAGAGGACACACGACTTGACTGCCTCTTACAGTAGTACAAATCCAAAGTATCTGCACTGACTGATCAGTGTCTTCACTGTTCATGAATAAAAACAATTCCTGTTTACCCATTCTTGAACTGTACAGAGCATTTCTGTGAAGTTTTTGTCAGCTGACTGACTTGCACTATTGCTGCCAACATCTCTGAATTAAAAAGTTACCATTTCAGGATTTGTGGATTTGTTGACTGAATTTTTGAAATATTCTTGGAAAATAAGAAAATCACAAACTATTTGATCAGAATGTCTTGTGCAGATAAAACTACCTTGAGTGCATACCAAAAAAAAAAAAAAAAAAAAAAAAAAAAGGAGCACAATTTATGATTTGTCAGTGATTTCTAAATGTTAATTCATTACCAGGCTGGGAATGAAGAGCATCATGAAGAACAGGCTGAATTTCCTCTTCCAATTCTACATCAACATTCTTGTGCTCTAAAGGGATCACAAATTGCAGTAAAGGTAAGTACAAAATACAAACTATTATCACTAGAGCAAGGCTTGCAGCTTTCAGTAGCCTCCATAAAGTTCTTACTCCATTCTATCAATTTCCACAAATTCAGCTAAACCTCTGCAACTCATGTAGTTATGATTTGATTTTGTTTACTGTCCAATACAGCAAATACGGCATCGACTACATAAAATGAATTGGAAGAATTATTCTACAGTAGATTTCCTGCATAATATTTTTTTCCAGCAGCAATAACATTCGTAACTTGAGATAACTGTATAAAACATGAATTCTCTTCCATGAATTCATCTGTTATTTTCCTATGATTTAGGTACTAGTACTAGCATACAGTTTTTGACAACAGAGTATCATTTGCACAAGTGGCGTTTTGTTGGTTTTAGAAGTGGGAGAAATAAATATTAACATTACAATACCAAGGACTTCTCCTGGCATAGCAGAATAAATCACTGTTTCCAGGGACAAGCGATCATCATCGAATACACCAGCCCCTGACATAACTGGATTCTGTACTAAGAGTTGACTTCATATAAATATCCTGAAAAATTGCACTGAGAAACTCCATGGCACAAAACCAATCCAAACGCATTTTCAAATAAAACAACAAAATGTAAAAAAAGTTGGGGGTGGAAGAGAAAGGAAATGACACCTTAATTATATAATTTATAATGACTTAGGGAAAGTAATTCAAGTCTTTTAAAACAGATTCCATATTACATTTTATTAACCATATGCTCCACATTTGTGTATTACTGTGTTAGGTATACATAAAAATGAAACAGGATAAGCCTCTTCCAGGAACTGGAAAAAAATATATTGTGAATTATAGGAAAATGTAAATTGTATATCTGAAAGTTGACATTTAAAATATTTTTCCCCCTAAATTCTTCTTGAATCTAATAAATTTTTCTAATATTTGAGGGGCTTTTAAATATTTAAGTGACTTCTTTCTAATACTAAAAGTTGCACTTACTCTAATTTTTATATACTACTGGTTTCAGTAGAAGAGTGAATATTTGATTAATCTTATCAAACAATTCAATTTTTTAGTTTAAGTTTAAAACAACATAGAAATGTGAAGTTACTAGAATTAAACAATAGACCTTTCCATTCTTGTCAGATTACTTAAGAAACTGTAAACAGTCTTACTATAAAAGTCATGTTTAGAAGGAATAGCTGCCGTACTTTTGTATTTTTCTTTTTCCTCTTCCCCAAATAGGAAAATTATTTCTACTAATTTTGATATCTAATTTTTATTTTTTAGCTGCAGAATCTGCTGTTATTCTGACAGTGTACATGGTTGCATACATACGAAGACCATAACTATACACCAGCAGAAAGTCCCTCTGCTGTGATATAGTTTTAACAGTAACCATGAGAAGTGCGGAGAGTACCATCTATATATACATCGTGTAAGCTATAAACTCTTTGTGACTATTGCTTTACAGAAAGTTATTAACAGTCACTCCAGTTAAATGTTATAATGTATAAACAACATATAAAAGTGATTAAAGATTTTATTTTCTACCCAAAGAAATACCACAATGAGTTTGCATACTGAAGAAACAGAACACTAAATCAAGTGAAACTGGGTCTTTTGCTTCATCTATGGTTTATGAAAAATCTTACCTGATTTGACGAATGACTGCTCAGCAGGCTGAATGGTCTCCTCAGATACTGGTGATGCTGGCTGTTCTGGGACAGATCTTTCTTTTAGGCCTGCATTTTTCAGTTATAAAGTTATCTTTAGGCTTTTTTATTATTATTGTTTGATTGACTTATAAGTTGTTTCAATTATATCAGCAGCAACTAAAGTTAAAATTAACTGACATTTGAAACACTTGAAAATTCATTTAAACAATCAATCATAACAGCAGGGCTGTCCTGATATTTAGTGTACAAAAAGACCAGAGTGTACTGAGATAAAAAACAAATATACATTTTAAATATAGACATACAATGAGAAAAATATGGACAGAAATTTGAGCATCTGTCTTGAATTCAGGGTAAGTAAACAAATTACTGTGCTATTGTCAAGATCTATTTAGTATCCAAAAAAGAGATGGGCATCAGGTTTTTCCTCACAATCCTTGGAAAAAAGTGCTTTATATGATCACTTTTATATCTTATAAACAACTAATTTTAAATTTAGAACATGAAGCTCACAATGAGAATATGCTTTCATAACTTAGAAGATCAGATAAAGAGAATTGTAGTTTCTTCAACATACAGCAATATCACTCTAATTTCCCCTGACAGTTAAGTAATTGCACAAAAAGTATGGCTAATGATGCTTCACCACAATGTGGTTTACTATCCATACCGCTGAATCTTTCTAGACCAAAACACCATCAAAAAAAAGCAACCAATAACAGCAACAATCAATACAAAGGTAAGAGATGGAAAGAAGTAATTCGTATCTTACTCAGACAAACACCTGTTCAAGAATGAGAACATTAGTTACAACTTACAGTCCTAGTTACATAAAGTACAGTGAGAAGTTGGAAAGATGATGCCACATCTTAAGACAACACATCCACAAGAAAGAATGCACTGGTATTAGCTTAATCCTCCTCTCAATCATTCCCCAGGAAAGATTCAAGCAAGACTGAAATAAGAGATGTGGATGCAAGGAAAAACTCCCACAGAATGGCTTGCATTGGAAGGGACCTCAAGGATCATCAAGATCCGACCCCCCTGCCAAATGCAGTGCCACCAATGTGCATATCTAATAATAGACCAGGCTGCCCAGGGCCCCATCCAACCTGGCCTTGAACACCTCCACTTTCTTAAATAGACACACACACACACACACCCCTCCCCAAAACAAACTAGTTTCAAAAGAGTTGTATTAAAAAAAAACCTATGAGTTCTGTATATACAAATTGTATAAAGCAGAAACCACATTACAATAAGCATTCCTTCACTGCTAACACTCAAGTAAAAGTAACTTTAGGTGCAGTAATAGTAGTATATTTCAAGTCAGTTTTGCTTTAGAAATATTATCATGTCTCTATCTGAGTCAAACATACCTCAATTAGGGCTTATATGCCTCCACACAGCTTTGTCTACTCTAGAGAGATTTTATTATTTTGCACCATGAGAAGCACATGTACTTATTCCATTATCCTATATATACACAAAATAGAATCAAGAAAAAAAANTTTTTTTTTTTTTTTTTAATATAATCTGCATTACATCAGGCAACTAAGTTTTATATAAAAGCACTGTAATTAAGAATTCAACTCTATGAAGTCAAGACCAGAATTCACACTTCACTTTTAAGTTAACTTTCTCCTATGTCATATAAAATACTGGAGTATTATTGAATTACATTCACGGCTACAAGAGTAAGATGCTATTTCTTTCTACAGTCATGACTAATTATGAAATACAAAGAAAAAAAAGCAGTTACTTGTATTCATCATTTCAGACTTCAGGATGTTGGAAGAGTTGAAGCTGCAACCCTACCTACACAAATGCAGTTTGCTTCCTTTATAAATACAGTTATTGAAGTAAGTTTCCAGCTTCTGATAACACACATGCTGAATACCAGACAACCATTTATTCTGCTTCACAAATGATAAACATGCAAAGTGTTTTTAAAACGTATTCAGTACTTGACAGCCAAAACACATTTAGGATGTGCAAAATGAAAGAAATGACGAGGAAGAATATTTCTTTTTCTTTGCTTGCACATCTCTCAGCTTTGCTTTCAAGCTTCATGTATATCTATTGTGTGTGTCTATCACTGATTCCTATTCAATCCTGTTGAGTATATAAGACTGTCATTTACTTTTTGTAAGATACTGTTTTGCTCTTTTTCTAATCAAAACAAAGTTGCACTCAGCTTTAACTTGCGAGGTATTTTTTCATCTTACGTTGTAACTTGACACATTAAATTGAATGACAACAATATTTCATAGTGATACATAACAGCGAAATATATCCATAGAAAAAAACCCTCATTTTAGAATAGCCTTAAGCTATTCTGTTCTGCTCAAACAGAACGTTCTTTGAAAAAGAAACTTATCTAGGATCAGATAAACATTTGGGGAATAGATGTTAAGATACAGTAATCTTAAATGCAACTCATTCTAAAGTTTCATTCATAGTTATACTTCCTGTCACATTAGGGAGGAAAATAGAAGGGATGTGAATTTACCACTGTGCCATTATCCTTAAGAAGTGTCATTTGTGTATTCCACTATTAAATATATCTCTTACAACCTCATAAAGCAAGGATGAATAAACACATCTCAATCCTGACTGAAACCTGAAAAAGAATACTCATTATGCAAGTGCATTCAATAACATCTTCCTTCAGGTCTTGTTGTGCACACACACCCCTTTTCTAAAATGTTTTGTCTGAAAATCAATCAATCAGACTGCATCTTACCCTATTACAGCTTTTTGTTCTTCTAGGAATAAAAGCATCATACTGACATGCTATATTAACAGTTTGATGTAAGTGTATTGCCAACAGTGATATAGAAAACTTAAGTAGAACCAAGAACACAGTATAGGAATCAACCTCCGGGACTTTAATTTTACACCACACCAACATGCTCAAACATTTTACACCATATAACCATGCTCAACTTCACTCCTTAGCTTTTTTTTTTCCCTTCAGAATGATACTGAAGTATTATAATAATAAATCTTTAAATTTCGTTACAAGTTCTGTTTAAATTGTGCAATTTTATTGAAGAATTATTATCTCAGCATACTAGGCAACATTGTTTATCTAGTAAAACTAGGAAATATTCCTTTTCTCGTATACTCGTATAAGCTTGTAAGCAAGTACAGATTCAATAATATACTGAAATGTATGTCTGAAGAAACATTTTCTAACTTCATTTACTCTAATGAGACTGCTGGATAAATCATTTCTTGGTAATAAAAATACAGAAACTATAACAGCAAACTAACACAGGAGATGGCTTACAGAATGACCGAGTACTTGTAAAGTGTTACTGGAAGAAAATAAGAGTTGCAAAAGATACAAACCGTTCTATAATTAAGCCAGAATACAGTAAAAGCAGCAAATCCCTACTCTTAAAATGTGATAGAAATCCATCAGTACCCATCAAAACTGAAATAAGGGGTCTGATTTTTGAAGTATTCATTACCAGAACCTTGGAAAAATTGGGGTAACTGAAAAATGACAATGAAACAAGTTTTCAGATCTAAAAGATATGCAAAGAAAGAACAAATGAACAGAATATATTGTCACAGGATCATTAAAAAAACGGCTGTAACAATTATACAGATATGTAATCCAACCTCATGTATTATGTATACAACACAGTCTTCCCAGTCCACTTCAGGAAGCAAAGTTTAGCAGAGAATTAATTTACAGTTATTTGCTAAATTCCTATGACAATACACTCTATTAATTCTGATCTTGGTTGTTTTTAATCAAATAAGTATTTTCATACTGTTTGTATCCCGATAATCCTCCTAATATTGCATTTCGATACACATTTTCAGTCCCAAACCAATAAAACAACATTTTAATAAATGGATACAAAGAAAGAAAAACAAATCAGGTTTAGAATTTGCTTGAAGTAACTGGCATAAATTGGATACTCCTGCTTTCAACATACATTAATAGCCAGGTATATTAACATATGTACACGTTTGAGTTTCACAGCAGACACTTTTACTTTGTGTTTATAAAGCACAGTTTAAAAAAAAAAAAAAAAAAAAAAAAAAAACCTTTGTTCACGCTTATTTCCAGAAAGCATTAATTTCTCATTGCCACATTTACCACACACTGATAAATACACTGTATCTCTCATTCTCGAGTCTGTTCCAAATTAGCACAATCAGAACTTCGTTTACTTCTTTTCTTTCTTGTCTTCCTTTGCTGAGCTTTCAGAAATTTTAGATGGATTTTTAACCATCTTTTTTGATTCTTTTTCTTTTCCCACCTGAGCAGTACCAGCCTTTTCACCAGCTGCTTTTTTTGTTGTTTCCTTGGGTTTTACATTTTTGTCTGGAACCTTTTCCTTTTCCTTTCCTCTGTCTTTTTTAACCTTTTCAGACTCTTTCTTTAATTTATTTGTATCGACAGCTTTCTTCTCCTTTCGCTCAGCAGCATCTTTTCCTTTTCTGGCTTTCTTTTTGTCTTCCTCATCCTTTGTTTCCTCCTTCTTGGATTCCTGCTTCTCCTTTAGTTTCTTGAGCGGTTCTGAAATTGTTTCTTTTACTTTTTAGTTTTTCCATTAAAAAAGAGGAAACGTTCAATAAGAGGATCATTCTAAGATCAGAGAACATTTTATGAACAAGTCTAGATGCTTTGATCATCTTCACTCTTAATATTTGTTAGGTGCCACATTAAAATTGTACATGTATTTAAAACTTCAATTTAAACAAATTAGTTTTGACTTTTAGCAATATCCCACACCATGCAGTCAGACAAAAATTTCAGCTTAACAGAAGCGCATCCAAATAAGACACTGATATAGGAAAAAACATGCCTCTATTATGCTGCTGCAGAAAGCTAAAACTGTTTCGTCTGTGAGTTTGAAAAGAACAATAACTTTTTAATCTTTGGCAATGTTATGGCTCCCGTAAGGTCCAGAAACGTAAAGAACATCAGCAATTCTGATGTTACAACAGAACTGCATACCATATCACATCCCTGACATTATCTCAGATTAAGCCGAGACTTAAAGTTTCCTAGGTATGTACTTCAGAAATATGGGAAATAGGTACGCAATAATTAAGAAGAAGAAATAGTGTTCTGGTGGATTAAATCAGCCCAAAAAAAGATGTTTAACTTCATTTGACCACAGTCAATGAAATCAAAGTAACAACAGCAAATCAATTTGTACATCTTTTCCACATGTGGTCTTAACAGCAATGGTTTGATTTAATTGATTTATTTACTTATGTGCTTTTTTGGAGTTCTCTCTCAGGTGATACAATTGAAATAGAGAAAATAAGCACATGCGGCTGTGATACGGTAACTAGATAATGTATCAGCTGAATAGTCAGAATAGCATTCTCAAAACTGAGATGTTGAATATTCATTTCCAGTTTGCTCAGTTTTGAAAATCATTGTCAGCATTCTCCAGAATAAATATTTTTTTCTATCTCTCAAAAGCATTCAGAAATCATTCTGTTAGATTTCAGCGTGCAATATTTGTATTAAATATAAGTACTAATACTCCCACATTATTGGAAAATAAAAGCAATAACAATTTTATACATAAAACAAAATAATTCTATTTTTATTCAGACTTCTGAGAAAAATTAGAGTCTTCTGAACAGAGACCAGAGTCTCTTGTAACATTTCTTTGCGCCTCTATCACCTACATAACTTTTCTGTGAAGTGAACAATTGAATCACACAGCTCAGCCTAGAAGGAAGAACATCCTATTTCCTCCCAGTACTTTTTTTGGCACAAAGCATTTAGAAATTATCACACCATTTCTTCATTCTCATATCAAGCACCTTTGGAAAACAATTCAAAACGCAGGAATACAATGTTAAATGACATTTATTAAGAACTTGGAAACACACAAATCACCAATAAGTCATAACAAGCATAATGTGGATCAAATGCAAAAAAAAAAAAAATAATAACAACTTGCATGCAAAGATGCTAAGACGTATTCATGTAAGCATGACAGCTTCCCCCACCAAATGCATTTTGTTTCTAATGAGACTTTATAATATAAGCAATGTGCATTTTTCACATTCAGGTAGGGAAAAAAAAGCAAACCACACCAACATACATGAAAGTCAAAATGTCTTCAATGTAATAAAGAGACTTTATTTTTTGCATATCACCATGCTGTGTGGAGGTAACTGAGCATCCCTAAAAAGGTTAAACACCTGAAATGCATCTAGTAATTTGGAGTTTTGTTTAGGTTAATTAGCTTTTTAAGTCTCTTTATTGCACTGAACACCTCTGAACTGTTATTTGTTGCTCATACAGTAATTGTAAATAAATATACACCATAAATCACTTGTAAGCTACCCTACTTCAAGCTTTTGGAAAATTTATGAAGACCATCACTGCAATTGATCCTGCAAACCTAAGGAAAAGGCAATGAACTTTAAATTTCTCCTCTCACAAGAAAGAGATGAAACAACTAAATTATGATTAACTCCATATTTTAAAAGAAATCAAGCTCAACTACAATAAAGTAACAGTATCATGAATTCATGAAAAATAACAAAGATCTGACACTGACTGAAACCTGCATACCTATCAGAACTTTTTAAGAACATGTAGAATACGAACTTAACATAAATTCCTTATTATACAAAAAAACAAAACTGCTGTTAAAAAAAAAAAAAGGAAAACAAATGTCTAGTTAGGAAAGCACTCACACTGCCATTAAGTGACAATAGGTGGCAAAATGGGGGGTATAACAGCTTGCTGCTCCATTAGAGAACACTTAATAAACACAGCTAATATTAGTAAACATTATAACCTGCAATCTGTGTTTGCAACACGCATGCATTTCAGACATCATCTGCACAAATTTCCACACACAAAAACATTTAAAATACCTTTCACTTTAGCTTTTTTCTTGGCTACCCCTCCTGGTTCCTCACCTGATTTATTGCAAAATGGAAATGAGTTATGAACATATCTGTGATACTCAACAAACGTTGAATCTGCCATGTAAAAAGTTACCTTTACATAGCACACTGTAATGCTACAGAGAAATACCAAGCATTAGCTCAATAAGACTAAAGCATTTTCCGGAGCAAGAACAACACAGGTACCGTGATAGAAGGCTAATTAACCAAAGTTAAGCAAAGTACCACATCACCAGGTGCACGCTACTTGAGCTTTCTTAACTTCCTTGAGCTACCTCAGTTCTCCCCAGAAAGGGGAACTGTGTCATGTAATTATGACCAATTTTTCAACTATATATTAACTCAAGAGATCTACGAGCATCTACGTAATGTACATTATATAAACTGATTTCTTTTCTCACAATGAATTACAATCTATGTTTTGCAAAACTGAATAGAATAAAATTCAAAATAAGAAAAGAAACTTCAGAACGTATAAAGGAGATTAAATTAGTCCTCTGATGCCACGGAAGTAACAATATACATTAAGTTTATTTTATTCTCATTTACTCTTCTAGATGTTTGGGTGCTACTATATCCAGTGGAAATACGTCCATTGGCAAAATATGTATTTTGTAATACAGTGATGTATTGCTCATGTTCCAAAAAGCAGTTGCCGTTTCAGTTCAAACTACTTGCTGCTTTACTTAAGATCATATAAAACTTAGGACTTACTAAAAAAATTAACTTAATTCTCTAGTCCAAGTCAAATACAAGATGCTGACTGCTCTCCTTCCCCCAGTAGGTAACAGAAATTCAGATCATTCAGCATCTTGTGAAACTTGGTAAAAAGCAGACATAAACTGGGCAAAAGCCTCTTCAAAATAAAAAATATAGGTAGCTTTGGTGTCTTTACAGCATCACAAAAAGACCTGGATTATCATGCTTCTCTGTACTAAGATCTAAATCCCATAAACACCACTATGTTAACAACAAAAATCACGCGACCTACTAGCCAATCAACAAGTAAAATTTAATGAAATGTAAATATACTTAAAAATTATACATAGTTCTGTTAAACAAGTAAAGATATATGTCTCAGCATTAGGCTTCTCATTCATATAAGGGGCCTACATTGGACATCTGAATATTAATCTTAGGTTTCTAGACAACAATTCATAATTACCTGGACTACATCAATATACTTCAACATTTGGTCTTAAAAAACAAACAAGAAAAACACTATACACAAAAGAAAGTTGCACCTAATTTCTCTTACATGTTTTCAAAGCACTGAGCACTTACACTATGCCCACATTCTTTTAAATTGAGCTAGTCAAATGAAATACTCTAATTAGTTTCCTCACAAATTCAACTTGAGATATGAAGGTCTTGCTGAGTTCAGGGATTGCCATCATTGCTGCAGTGCAGTGTTCTGACTCCTGTTTTTTATTCAAATTTTATTAATTCTAAACTGTAAGCAAGATGTTCAGCAACAACAAAACAATTTCCTCACAGAGAAGGAAGAATAGACTCCAACTTTGTTACACTACAGCATCAGTTAATACGAAAGCTGCACAAACCAGTATTTAAATCTAAGAACAACCTCTCATCTATGTACACAGTACAATGAAGCAATACTGGATATTTTGAGATAACATTCTTACAAGCACATTATCACAGGGAAAAAACAGAAGTCTTTGCAAAATGTTCCACACTTAAAAATATTATATAGATATTTGAAAAGATTTTTAAATGAAATGTGCTATCTTGAAAAGCTGATTACAAAACCTTGTTCATTAATATCTCACTTGTAAAATACTCAAACAAGCTTTAATTCCTATAAATATGCTTATGAATAACATACATACAATGAATAGTCTTAAGACGCAGCAAGTTATCAGTGCCTGATATAATATGACATAATTATGCAAATAACCTATTTTTTACATAATATGAATAGACCCACTTACAGAAAGATTATGTATAACAAATACTGTTCAAAATCCTAATATTATATAAAAATCACAAGACAGAAATCATGATGCATATTCATTTCCACCTGGACTGGATGACCATATATACACACACAATGACTATAGCACAGGAAAATCTCATTTATGAAATCTAAGCGCCTGAAGAAAGAAATGAGTCAAAACACTTAGCTTTTCCAAGACTGATAGCTATTTCAGGGAGCATGTGATAAAACTCAGCACCTAAGTAAAATCATCAGCAAAGATGGGGGCTCTTACAGCCTCGGGGCATACAAACCAACATGCAGAATTTTACAAGTCACGTAACTGAAGTAATGGATCTTTATTCTAAATTACATTTCAAGTATCTTCATGAGCTAGTTTTCAAATTCCTTTTGTTTTCCAATTAATCCTACATTATAAAGATCCTGTGTTGACAACATAAAAGAAATAAAGATGTTTATAAACACATAAAAGAATGAAGAGATTGCATATTTGAAAGGGTTGCCATTGCCTTCTAAAAGTATGATTTACTTAAATTTAAGTATTCTTGTCAATGTGGTTATTTGTAAATAGTTCATAATTGTTGATAAATTTATATCTTCATTTAACTGATTGCTTAAATCTTTAAATATTACAGATATTACAAATACGCAACAAAATCATGTTGAGGAAGAAAGACAAAACTTTCTTCTCTTCAAGAACAAATTCCACATGAGAGCTTCTTCCTGCATATGCAATTTTTATGTTAGCCGTCCAGTGATACTGAAAATTTTAAGACAACTTTTTATGCAAAAAAGCTTTGACATAGAAATTCCTATAAATTAATTTCATAAAAAAATGTAACTGAAAAAAACCCTTTCACCTGCACTATCACGCAGCAGTAAATTGATTTAATGTAGATTATTCATTTACATTTGAAAAAGAAAATGTTACATCATATTCATCACAAAGTTTATGATCATACTTAGCGCTAAGCAGCTGTCAAATAGGAACTTGCTACCCTACTGCCATTTCTGCAAAGCCTGGGTAGCAAAGCAGAAAGTGTCAAGCTCTATCCATTAGGACTTGCATTCCAACTCTTCCCATAACACCCATGGTCCCATCAAATCTAAGAACATCTCAAAAAAAAAATATATATATATATAGTAATAAAAATAAAATCATGCTACTCCACTAACTGGCTTTTTGATTTTATATATAAGGCCTACGTCACCACACAGAAAATTATCCAAACATGTTAAAATCATGAACTGAAAAAATAAACATAAATCTGTAAGGCAAAAACTGATACCTTCCTCCTTTCTTCCCCCCACACCCTCTTTTCCTTTTACAGAAGAAGTGAAAGTCAGACAAAGATATCAATGCTCAAGTAAGTATCTACATATAATAATTATTATTTAGCATATACTGCTTTGGATATATAAGGTCTTCTGTCCAACGAAATAGCTTGCTGACAGAAGGCTATCATACACCTACCCTTAAAATAAATTCCTTCTACTCATTATCTGTATGCAGACTACCAGACATCACAGAGCCTGTAGTCCTCCCAAGAGCAAGACACCTTTTTAATTCAGACAACTAGCACAAAAAATTAAAAGGAACATTCAACATATTCTCAGTAAGTTGCTTTAAAGCCTCTTATTTAACTACCTAATTTTAGAAGGAAAATCCAAATCAGGAACAAAGGACACAAAGCAGTTTCTTTTCTGAAGTCGCAGACATACCTTGTTGGTTTCTCATCTCTTACAGGAAAATCAACAAGCCTTTTGTATTGATTAGGCTCATCTGAAAGAATCCATCCCATCTGACCACATGAAATAGACTGTTTAATGAATTTCATGCCACTGTTCCATCATCATGATAACTGCTTATCTGATGGCAATTTAATCAGGAAAATAGTATGCATCTGTCCATAACAGCTGAACACAACAGCTTTCAAATCACAGAATCACAGGTGTTGGAAGGGACCTCAAGAGATCAATGAGTCCAACTCCAGGCAAAAGCAGGTACCCTACAATAGGTTGCACAGGTAAGCGTCCAGACAGGTCTTGAATATCTCCCTAGAAAGACACTCCACAACCACCATGGGCAGCTCTCAAATACTTATCAAATCATATTTACAATACAGGTGGTTTCTTTTCCCATCTAGCATTAACTACTATGAACTGACGTGAAAATCCTACTAACATTTCAATGCATTCTTCTACCTCTCCATACAACTGAAAATCATATGAAAAGCTTTCATAAATAGTTAATTTCTTCTAAGGCCAGTCACTGAAGACTCACTTGTAATGCAAGATTAATATACAATAAAACCTACAGGTAGTAAGCCTCATTCACTGACCTTCAAACAACAGATTGAAAAAGCATTCAAAAAGCTCATATCTGGGGGGAAAAAAACACCAAAATAGCACCAACAAAAGTTGTTATCAGAATTATTTTAATTATTTCAACAAATATGACAAAATTTTCCTATTTATTCATTGGTAAGTTATTTTATATACTATGAGCATTATGTTTCTCCTCCCCTATGTAAAATACCCTCTCTTCCTTTCCAATTAAACATTGTTGAAGGTGGGCACAGAAATCCAGGGTTCAAACCTTGCATGTGTTCTCAGCTATATATGTTCTCACACATACACGTATTAAGGTGTCTTTTTTTCCACTTACAATTTCTTTATATCAATATCAAGGCAAGCAATAGTATGCTACTGAAGTTAATGGAGTATTTTGTTCAAAGCTTGTAAACTTCTGCTGAGCACTGGCAGTTACAACAAACTTTTACCAACACAAGGAAAAGGGCAATACAAATCATCCTACATAATTCTAAAAACAGTGGCCAAACTGATAGATTACAGCTTTAGTCAAAGACATTTGTTTATGCAGTTCCTTACAATTTAATTTAATTGACCTGAAAGAAAGATGAAAGTGGCTAATGAAAACTGTTATCAATTTCACATAAATCACCAACTTTTCATTCTTCATTAGCTATGAAAATTGGAAAATTCCTTTCATTTAAAACACTATATTTTTGTCATTAGAGTAAAATCAGGTAATAAAAGTTCTAAAAGCCAAAACTGTAGGTAAAAAGCAGCAGCTTTGCTTTCTAAAATTATTTTAATTCCTAAGTACTTTGAACTTCTTTGGACTTTGGTTGGAAAATTAACTTACCAGCTGTGTTTTGTGTAAATGACTCTCAAAGAAACTAAAAGTTTAGGTTTCATTTTCCTCTTAATTTCAAACATGATCGAAGAATCATCTAACTACTGCCACCTTTCCTGGCCAAGTCCTGCTTACAATCACAACAATTTATGCAATTCATTAAAATCAATTTATCTTAAACTTCAAGAAAGCTCTGAAAGGAATGCACACCACTGATGATTTTTTAATTGTTACATCAGAAGGAGTAAGAGCAAACAAGTTCTAACACCTTGTTAATTTTAAAGACTGAGTAGAACCTTCTTCTAGTTGGATGGTTTAACGGTAAGGTTAGGTTTTGAAACACACAAATTAAATAGCTCTAAAATTGCGACGCCAAAGCAATTGAATACTCATTTAACTGAAAAAGAGGTTGAAATTTCAGCTTGCATCAAGAGAGTTAAAATTTGAGTATAAACTTTATATGGCAAACAGATACAAAAGTAATGATAGCAAGAAACACTCTGAACAATAAACAACTTCATAAATAAAGAATAATAATAATCTGATTAAGTACACTCTTCCTGTTTTAAAATTACAGCTCAGTTCCAGCTTTTAGGATTTGATACAGATTGCAGAATACATTTATAACCTACCCCTTATATACCAGTAACTTTACGATAGCAGACAGAACTCTTGAATTTAACAAGGAATAGAAGACATTACATTCTAATTTCTAATTAATCTTTAATATATTCAGTATTACATAAGAAATATACAATCACAGCTTCCCACTTCCACAAAAGGTCCACCTTATTATTTTTTTTATATTTTATTATTTATTTTAATTCAGAACAGCCCTTGCAGCGTGATCATCATACAAGAAGAAAAAGAATGCAAAAGGGAGAGGAAGGTAGCATAAGGATTGAAACCTTACTTGGAAAACAGATAGGAGGAAGAGACCATAAAATGACATATCAGTCTGAAAGTGATGTTCGCTAAGAACTGAATCTCTCTGTAAAGCTATCAAGCACTTTTAAGCAAAGTGCTTTTATTTGATCAAGTAAAAAGTGTCTGGCTGAGAAATCAGTGAATCATAAAATGAATTATTTATTAAAATTAAATTTCACAAGAGAATTATCATTGCTATGTCTACGTTAAGGATTAACATACAAATATGTATTTACATAATGCATTCATGCGAGAATACTTTACAATTAAAGCTGTTACAAAATGCTCCAGTTAATGTTTTGTAGAAAGACAAATGTTATAACGTTAACAGTAGAGGTTATTACATTTAGTTTTGTAAGTTTTGTGCACAAAATGCACAAATTGAAGCACATACAGAAACCAACTACACAACTGCAGACAGATGTTTTATTCTACATATTTACACAGCTGTGTGTTATTAGTCTTCCTGTCACAAAAATGGAAAAGTCACTGAAAGGCTTTCAACTATCATAACTGTATTGCATGGCTGACTTTAGTACAATCGTTAGAATGTCCATTTGGGAGTTTCCCCTCAATGCCTGAAATTCCTGTCATATTAAGACTGATGATTTCATGGCCATTTTTGAAAGCCAATCAAATTAGTCTCTCAGTCACTGGTTCTGTAAATCCAAAATAACACAAGTCTTTTTTCCCTGAACCCCTTCATTCTGTGACGTACCATCAACATCATCTGCAGCTTCGCTCTCTTCTTCTTCTAGTATTTCAAAAGGAGTCAATACATCATAGAGAAATGAGAGAAAGCCATAAAACCAATCAGAGCTTTCCTCTGCTAAAATATTAAGGACTTCCTCAAGGGAATCAATATTTTCATTACTGCCATCTTTGGTCAGGCCTACACAAGAATAGAGGAAAGAGAGAAAAAAAGGACAGCAGTTAGGTGGAAAGAGGAAACTGTCAACAGAGGATCTGTGATAGACAAGTCATGTCACAGACTGCAGTCTTGACAGGAGAGCTATTTAGGAAATAGAAAGATGTTAGGAAAGTTCAGTTTTTCAAAGTATAGGCTCGAATTTGGACAATAAACATGCACAGTATTATGCAAAAACCTTAAAACAGAAGGCAGCTTTGCTTTCTCATCTGTTCTTTCTAATCCTAAAATCAAATTCATCTATATTCAGTTTTCTTACTGTAGCATTTACTTTTAGAAAGTTTTTAAACAGTAAGGCTTATGAATCCTGCATGCAATTTCTGTTTTTTTTTTTTTTTAAACCATCATGTTGAAATTTGAGTGCTTTGCATTGTCAGACAGCTGTAATCATAACAGTTATTCTATCATGCATTACTTTAATTTTGCTTAGACTGATTGCTGAGGGTTTTACAATTTTCTTGTTTGGCTGGTTTTTTTTGTTTGTTTGTTTGTTTTGAAAATGCTTCTTAATCATTTTTTCTATGATATTTGTTCAACATCATATACTTGATCCTTGGGAATTAACTCCAAATACGGGGGTATACAGAGACTATATGAAAACAAAGATGTATCCAATATAAAGGGACACAGACTTGCTTATAATTTTATTATTTTTTTAAAATCCTTATGAATTGCTGCATAGAAAATCTAAAGCTGGCTCAAGATAGCTACAGAAGAGACATACAGATGGCCAGAGCAGTGAAGACAGAGCTTGTCACTTCTGAACTTTGACACCAGGACTTGCTATTTTAGGCCATTTGATAATTGATCTAATTAGTATTTCAAATACAAAGTCGTGGTTTAAGTCAAGGTTAATTAATGTTTATTAAAATCTACTGTTTTATAGTTACTAAATAACAACATTTCAACTTTTCCATTCTGGAAAAAGCACAACAGAATGATCAAGCAATGATAAACATCAGTAGTAGGTAAGCTTTAAAGAAGGAGAGGAAGGAATGTTCCTCTCCACTTCTAACCAGAACAAACCTTTGTTTGCATTGGAAAGAATAGCAGGAAAGTGGACTAAGACGACAGATTGTTGAGACAAAAAATTAAGCGAACATCTTGCACATGCAAACTACAAAGCAATATTAGGTGCATGTTAATGAAACATTCAAGATAGAGAAGCTTATGGCAGAGATGTTTAACGTGCTGCAAAATATTTTTCTTATGGCACACAGAGAAAATATCAATGATAATTCTGAGGAAACTTCCAAGTCCATGATGCCCCACATCCTTGTACCTGCGTGTCCAGACCTTTACTTGAGAGACCAGCCATTCTCTTTAATTTTTCACTGGATAGCCCAAAAGGTTTTAAAATGACAGATTGAATCCAGGAAGCAACCAAGGTATTATAAATACCCCTCTCCAACTTCTTCCATGGCTTAATTCTATAAAAATTAAATTTTATAGACTTAACTTTATGTACGGTAGTCAGTCATCATTCTAAATTGTTTTCAAACTTCGGACAAGAGGAGACAAAAGATATTTACCAAAGTAAACCTATTTAATGAAGAATGAAATTTTAATTTAAGAATGAAAACCCAAATAAAAAAAAAACAAAAAACAACTGCAAAATCAAAATTATAAACACAGAATTATAAAACATCTGTTTACTCTGTTGAAATCTGGTGTTTAAAGAAATTTTAAAAATCACAGGCTTTAGATGGTATTTCTGTAGATATGTGAAGAACCATATAGAAGCTCCTACTGCTGTCCCCCAGAGTGTCTTGGGCCTTTATGAAGTGTAACATGGACTACAGCAGTACATTCTCTTTGAAAATGATCAGAACACAAAAGGGATCAACAAACTGGGAGACACTTTACAAATTAAAAATAAAAATGCTTGCCCCAGCAACAACAAAATACCAAAGCCTAGATCCTTTCTTCATAATTCTTCACAAAATCTATCCAAGATTTTGTTTTAGGATTTAAAAGCCACTGTATACAAAAATACTTCATCCTGAGCTATGGAAAAGAACACATTATTTCATATATTCTTCTTTTTTCTCTTTTAGAACTATACAAACAAGGAAATATCACCACCACAAATTCATAGTCGAGTTAATTTTGTCTTCAATGAAGATATCGAACTTCTAGCAGATATGCTAAGGATTGCCTACATTTTCCATTCACATACTTGGGAATGAGTGCTTTTCAAAGTAAAAATCATCCACAAGCACAGTAAGAAGTACCTGAAATTAGTGACAAAAAACAAACTGCCCCAACAGGCAGCTGTGTGATGCTAAATCAGTGACTTATAGGAAACAACTGTTTTACTTTGGGAGAAGTCTAAACAATGCCACTTATTTAGAAAGTCAAAATCTTTATCTATTCAACAGTGCTAATGCAACTACTTTATTTATCAAGAGAATACGCCTTTCTTCTTGTGCAAACACCTCTTCTAAAAGAATGAGCATATACCAGTCTTTAACATTTAAAGATTCTACAACAGAAGATGAAAAAATAGAGAGGACACGGAAATTATCCTAAATTAAGTGAACCATACCTGAAAAATAAAAAAACCCACAACAACAAACAAACAAACCTCAACTCCCACCACCTCATCACAGATTTTCTCAACATGCAATCTTTGTATGATTGTTTGCAAATACTTCATTCTACCTTAGGTAAGATAAGGGAAAAAAAAAAGTTCATTTGTGGAAGCTAGGATTCTACAATTCACTTCCCTCTGAATGGTCACAGATATACTAGGTTAATTTTTTCCCCTATTTTCTAGTAACCCAAGTACTAGAACAATATATTGATGACCTTCTGTATCTGCCATTCAAAAATTCTACTAACTACTGTATTCAGACTAGAATTTCTCAGGAGATTGTTATTTATTAAAAAGAACTGAGGTATAAAAATTGTCTCTGAGGGCTCAGACAGGCGTTGGTGATCCCTATACATGCATTTTTTTTGCAATACTACTAAAGCCACTGTTTCTCTACACAGAACTAAAGTGAGTACAGAGGTATAATATTCCTCCTAATTATTTGAACTTTGAAATACTGTCTTGTCTTTCCTAGTTAAGAGGAACTTGCAAGGTATACAGCTGTAAAATAGTTTCAGTATTTTTTTTTCCCATAAAGCTTGTAGGTTCCTTGACATAAGGAAATCATAGGCATTTCAGCTCTGGGTACTTAAAAAAAATAAAATACAAAACTAACTCAGTAAACATTTGAGTTTATTTGGCTGGGGAGGTTTTAGGTAGGTTTTTTTCCCTTCCTTTCTTGGAGTGGGCGGGGGGAGGGAAGAGTACGCTTCCTACACACAGCTTTCAAAATCGCACAAATCCCTTGAACAGAACTTAATCAAAGCTCCTCTTATTTAAAACAAGCAAAAAAACAAAAAACAAACAAAAAAAACCCTACTACAACAAATAAAATTATAAATGTTAATCCTAATCAGGTGTGCCCCAATCATATAGAAAATGAAGTATTCAGCTACTAAACCAATCTTTGAAACACATAACGCAAATTAAATCTTTAAATTTATAGTGAAAACTGAAGGAAAGGGACAATATTAAACTACTGCAGATGCCAAAGATAATATGCAGTAGTCTGATAATAGCTAAAGAACAGAGAATAAAAAAGCGTAAGAATTCCTAACTTAAAGGAGATTGTTGTTTTGTGTTTAAGTCAATTTTAGCAGAGAAATCACTTGTTGTTATGGTAGCCTGACACAGAGAAAAATCCAAGAAAATCACAAGTCTTCAAACACAGCATATGTACTATCAAAAGCCTCACAAATAAAATAAAGGAGCATTCATTATGTAGAAAGTTACCCTAATGCAGTTGAACAGAAGCAGTTGAATATGTTTTTCTTTACTAATTTTGATGACTTAATTCCTCAAGAGGGCATCTAGTCTTTCAGATTTTCTATCAATTAAAAAAACAAATGTATTCTACATAAATAATAGTGCTGTTCATTTTTAGTACGTTTTTAAATACTAAGAAGCACAGTAACTTACTGGGAGCTTCAACTAACGTTACATTTTTCTAGTAGCTGATAAAATTATAAACAAAAATTTATGTTAACGTTCAGCAACATTTTAGAAAATACAATTTCCTTTGTACTGCTGAAAATACTCTTGAATTTAAATGAGATGAAATCTTACTTCTAAGCAAGAGTTCAAAAATAATGAAAATCAATTTTTGATCTGCATGACCTTCTAGTGTCACATTTTAAGTATAAAGTTTAAATACATGATAAGGTAAGCTTGTAATAGAAACACTATCATGTATTGGCAGAATTCCCAGCCATATCAAGTTGCGTAAAACAGATGTAACAAAGCAGCAGCACAGTTCTGGTAGTCTGAATAAAACTAATATGACCCACAAGAAATTAACATCCACCTTCTATAAATAATGAAGATCAGGATTACATTATGCAAAATGTTATTTTATCTACTACTTACAATTAATAGCCAATTTGTATCTCTGAAGCGATTCAGAGCACCCCTCACATTCACAGCACTGCAAACAAGTTCAGTGATTTTTACTGCACAAGAGTTCTTCAACTGTGATGGGATTAAACAGACACAGCCCCTGAAAGACTTGTTTATTTCTCCAAACACAAGTGAGGAAAAATAAACTGACAAGAAACTGGTTATTATGGAGTGCGAACTTCCAACTGTATGACATAACATCCTAATACACTACTGATAACTTTGACCAGTTTGAGACATTTCAGATTGCATACTGCTCAAGCTATTAACTATGCTACGGTTTGCTTTCTTCTTTTTACTTGTTTCTGTGATCTGAATAGGTTTACATTTGAAAGCAACCAATTAAAGAAAAATAAACTTTGTAAAATCACTTGTATAAGAAGTACTTATCCTATGCTTGATTGTGAAGATGGTAATGGCAGAAAACAGAGGTAAAAGGGCACTATCACAAAGCATGTCTGCCAGTTAAAACTTATTTAAGATACTCAGTGATCAGAAAGACACATTCCTTAAAACCAGTGCTTAAGACTAGTGTTTCAAATCATGTAGGATTTCAGAAGTGAAAATGAAACAGACTCCTGGAGAACTCAGAACAGTGGTAAAACAGTACAAAAAAAAGCTGAACAGGTGCTCACAGTCACATACAAAGGCTTGTTATCACTCATTTTAAAATGGACCTGGCTTATCATGTTTACAAGAACAGTGTAACTCTTGAAGCATCTTAAGCCCTCTCCCCAATTAATTTATTAACAAACACAATGATCTTGTAACAGTGAATACAGCAGCATCAACCACTTAACTTTGCAACTGCCCTGCAATTAAGTACATGATTTATACTAACAGTGATAAATAAGGAGAGTAAGTACTCCTTCAACTTGCAGGAGGAAAAAAGAAACAACACAAATCAATTAAAATTATTCAATTAGGAAAAAACAGCAAACATGAAAATGACATATAAATTATGTCGATTATTCCTCCCAAATTTGTACTTGCCTAGCAATACTTTAGCATCTTCCACATCAAAATCTCCATCTCCATCAGCATCATATATTCCAAGTTTGCCTAAAAATGTGAAAAGAAGAACAAGACAGAATTAGGAATTCTGCAAGTTGTTTCCAACACAGTGTTTTCAATGTGCGATGGTTAACTGACAATGCTAGGCTGCTACCATACTGATTATTTAGTGCTACTTTTTTTAACCACCTTTTATTTTATATTGGAAACATTTCAAGTTCCTGTCTTCATTTCCTAGACTTTAGACTGAATACAGGTTAGTTCTTTTCCCCACACATTTACTTCAGCGCTCATAGATTTAAAACAAACATATCATAGAATAGTTTAGGTTGAAAGAGACCTTAAAGGTCATCTAGTTCCAACCCCACCTATCACTACAGATCCACGCTGCCCAAAGCCCCATCCAACCTGGCCTTGAACATGTCCAGGGATGAGGCATTCACAAATTCTCTGGGCATCTGTTCCAGTGCACCACTACCTTCATTGTAAAGAATTTCTTCCTTATACCTAATCTAAATCTCCCCTCTTTTAGTTTAAAGCTGTTACTCCTTGTCACATCACTACACTGCCCAATAAAAAGTGCCTCTTCAACTTTCCTGTAGGCCCCATTTAGATACTGGAATACTGAATGGAATGTGGTGATGAAGCACTTTCTCGTAACAAGTTTTGTTCAGAATAAAATTTAACTTCACAAGAAATGCTCAACACGTTTAAGGATAGAAAATAAATATTAAAACAGAAAATAATAATCACAATTTGTTTTCAAATCATAGGTCATTCTAAGTTCTCAGAATATAGATATGCAGATAATTTTATCTTCGGTGCTAAGTTTATAGAAGAAAAGCAAACTACTTCCTAGACAAAGGAATAAACATTCATAGTTTTATGAACAACTATATAGCATTCAGTGTAAACAGAACTTGGTCTACCCTTTTATAGGCGACATCAGACATCTCACTTTTAGTTTGGTAACAACTCTGCCAGCATGAAATAGAAGCAAAAGAAGAATCTGGTTTCTATTTAAAAAAAAAAAAACAACAGTTTTTAGCATGGAATTATGGAGTCCAGGATTAGAAGTGCCCTGAGGTCACCAGGTAAGTAGAGGGCTATCTAATTAATTTTCATAAATCCAAGCCAAACTTTCAATCAGATAGAAACTCCGCACGCTGATTGCAGAAGGGCTCTAACTCCTTGTGATTTGTCAGTCAATTATTAAATTTTGTCCTTTCTAAATGGAGGCAGAACTTGATTGCTAGCAAAATGAATGAAATATAGTTCTCTATATGATACTGAAAAAATTAAGGAAGTTCAGCTTTGGGTCTAGAATAGACAGAAGGTCATCATCACAGCACTGAATCTATCAGTTAGAAAGGATCTTCATTTATTTTTGGTTAAATACAATAGACTAGTGGAATAAATGTGATGTTCCAAAAATAAGAATAATATCATATTCAAAAACAAGAGGAATGAGAAAGATGAGAAATGACTGTTTCATGACATTATAGAAGAACAGTAACATATTAAAAGTTAAAGACAAAACTAAAGTTTCCAGCCAAGGGACAATAAAACAACCTTACTTCTCTAGTATCCTACCTTGTAGTACCTCTGACAAGTTATAACGGAAATCCTTTGCTTTGGCTGCATGCATGGTAAAAATACAGAAACCATTATTTGCATCACTAGACCTAATTAGGTTTCAAGCCAGAAACTTCTCTTTAAATATGTCTACATTAAAAAAACAAAAATTCTACGTGATTTGCAAAGTTGTAAAGTTTTCAAAACCAGCAGTTGTAAAACTGCATATTGAAGCCTATAACAGAAAGAATAATTCTGCCTACACACGTACATCCTGA
Organism: Pavo muticus; assembly: GCA_016647715.1. Classification (NCBI taxonomy): domain Eukaryota; kingdom Metazoa; phylum Chordata; class Aves; order Galliformes; family Phasianidae; genus Pavo; species Pavo muticus. The sequence continues at coordinate 1,912,649 of JACDJE010000214.1, forward strand.
AATTTGAACCCTCAAATTTCCATCCCTAGATATTACATTGACAGTACTGTCTTAATACTTTCATACTGAGACACAATTAACAACGTTGTAAGCTTAAAACTGAGGTCATTCAAAAGATCATTCATGAGATGACAATTGTTTGTTCTGATACTACTACTAACACAGTCCATCAAAGAACCAACAATAAGATTAGCTACCTACTTTCAACCAATCACTTGAAGTTTCTGAGAAAAACTGAAAACTGAAACAACAAATCTTAAACTGAAATTCCTAATGAGCTACTGCATACATGTTACAAGAAGATGAAGACCAAACCTTGGAGATTTCTTCAATTTTTAAATGCATGCAGTATTTCAATAACCTTTTTCAGTCTTACGAGAATCTCATTTTAGCATCAGAATTGAGCTCAGCATTAAAATTTACTTTTTGAACTACACTGCATATTTTTATGTAGGTCGTTTTCAAGCACTCCAGTTGTCAATTCTGCTAACTATCTATGCACTGCTCTGCTTCACCTACACTGAAGTTTAATATTTTGGTTTCCTTCCTGAAAGGTAAAATTGCACCCATCACAAAGTAAGTCACAGTCATTATCAGAAGGGTTTCATTACACTATATTAAGATTTAAAATTCTTACCTAGGACTTCTTCATAATCTACAAGTTCAAACCAGACAACTGCTACCGATGTCCAAACTCCCAGCAAAGCAATTACCATAAACCAGGTGAAAAACGAGCTTCCAGAGAGGCCTTCTTTCTTTCCATTCTTGTTTCCTCCATGCTTACTCTCTGTTAAAATAAGGCACACAAACAGAAAAAAATGGATTTGTGTAATTGCTAAAAAATTATGATTAAGCATATAGTTATACATTTTGTGGGTTTCTTCTGATATGGAGGCTTCATATCCCTATGAGTTACAACGGACATCTCAATGATTATCTGTGTGGTAAAGGCCAAACAAACCAAACACCAATCCCTTCTCCTTTCCCCCTCCTCCCTCCCCCCCCCAAAAAAAATGATAATAAAACAACCACATGTAATATGCTTCAACGATTTAGTTGGAAATCCCTCCTTTTTCTTCTTTGGTATGTATTTGCACAGAGCTTAACATTTTTGAGATGTTTGTCATTCGTGCCGGTGCTTCTCAATCCGCCACCAGAGGGCAATCCCACCAGCAGAAACACTGGAAGAAAAGAGTTTCTTCTGAAGCAAGGAACAGATTTGAAGCTAGTTAGTACTGCAAAGTGAAATTAGCGTATGAAATCAACATGACAATTCAAATAGCCTACAGAGAAGCAAAAATCTAAACCTCATCAAGTGTAAAATTTCAAGTTCAGGCACAAACATCTCTGTTTCTTAGAGCTGTGCAGAGGTTCACATAAAACATTAATTGCTTGGTGCAGTTTCGGATCATTTTAGGTAAAGAAGTAGTAAATGTGCACCTAAAAAGATGTCTACAGCTTTTCACCAAAGCTCAAGGTCTGTTCCTCTGCCTCCTGATATTTACTATTGCAAGGCTGGCACTTCAGAACTGGCTGCAGTTTCAGGCCGACCAGCCCCTTTGTTCCCTTCAAGCCCTGCCCTTTGCCCATCCAGCCATATTCAGTCCTGCTGGTCCAGCAATCCATCCCCAAGTTACAAACAGACAGCAGTTGACACTTACAGACTCCTTAAAGAAAGAAATCTCCCAGAATACTGCTAATAGACCACATTCAAAATATTTTTTTCACTCTTCAAATGACGGTGATCAAACAAATGCCCTCAAGTAAACATATATGAAAATGTTCATGGTCCACTCTATTTAATGACAACAATCATTCCAGTTTCAAGTACAGAGGCCAAGAATTGGCACCGCAATTAATCCAAAGCTCAAAATTCACTGTTTCTCTTAATTTTTTCAAGTTATTAAAACTCCATAAGTGAAATTTTACATTCAAGTAGAATCATTTAAATAATGATCTTTAATTAAAAAACATATCTCTTAAAAAACATACAAATAACAGCTGTGACTCAAGTGAGAGAAAGCTCCGTATTTCCCTTCCTGATCTTCCCCAAATTACAACAATATAACTAGAAGCAACTATTTTGATCTAGTCCACATACAGATAAATACAAAAATACCCCGAACACCTGAATATTACCACGATTCCTCATTACAATAAAAAAGGAGTAGCTTTTTAGAGATGAGTAACGAAAGACTGGTGGCTTATTCCAGCTATAGATACGATAGAGAAGGACTTTCAGAGCCTGCTTTCCATCAGGTTCGTAGCTGCAATAAACAAGCTTTTTATTATATTCATAGTGTTATGTACCATGGTGAGAGCTATAAAAAACAACTGGCTCACTTCAGCTCATACTGATGCAGTACTTAATTTAAAAATATATTTCTTTATTACTATTATTACAAAGATCAAATACTAGATATCTGGCTTACTTTCTACATTACACAGTCTCCTCAGTATAAGCTATCAATAGTATTTAGAAACAGACAACTTAGCCTCACACCAGGCACGTTCCACTTCCGAATACATAGTACCCAAATTACATAGGCACAATTTTATGAGCTACGTGCATCTCCCTTACGGGAAGATGTATGGATACCTTGAAAACACAGGCAGAGGCAAGCAGTACGTGGTAATACAGTCAGAAATTTTATCAACTATGCATGAAAATTATTAAAGTCACCCTTGAACTGGAAATTTTAATATTCCAAAAATCAATTATGTAACTGCAGAATGTGGTTATTCCTGTATCTGAGTGCTTTAAAACCTTTAAAAATGAACCCTTAGGATAAAAACATTTTAAATTATTCCAGATTACCGTTCTGACCTAGAGCAAACCGTGTACTAGAAGAGGAAAACAGAAAAGATTATCATATTGTATCTCACACTAATTCATTTACCTTATTGTTTTGTACTTTGTATTTACCTCTAATGAAAAAGGCTTTAGTTAACAGAAGAACAGGAAAACAAACAAACAAAAAGTAATAATAAAAAGGTAACTTTTCTTTTTCAATCTAGAAGTTGTTTCATGAAATTTCCTCCAAAACAGATTCTGATATAAAAACATCTTTCACGACAGTGAAAAAACAGGTTTAAGCACTGGTTTCCCTCCTTCTGCGCACAATATTTCCGAAATCCTTGAAAAATTCTGCTAGGAATTCCACCACGGCAGCTTTATCAGGTAGCTCTGTCATTCACGGAAGTCACACGACATAAAATTCGTGTGTGCTCTCAACAGACAACCAAACACACACAGTCAGAACAAAAAACTGCAAGCCATTACGGAAGACTGCCTCCAGCTTAGAACACATTCCAGACAGTTAATTCTACATTCAAGTCCTTTCCCTGTGCCCACTGCCAGCCATGTCCAAAGTAGGTCACCTTCCATATCTGGCAAGCCTTCGCTTACACCACCAGATGGCTTTACGCAGACATCATGAAGTCTTAAATTGTGCTGTATGCCTCAGAGGCAAATTTTTAAAAGTCCTGTATATCGCTGATCCAAATTAAGAGTCATGGTTAGATAACACATTAAAGAAAAAAAAAAAAAGCATTAAAAACATTTGCCTTTAGCTTACTTTAAAGGTGCTCAGCAATTTTACATACTTGAAAAATAACTTTCAACTTTCTGCACACAGAATAATGTCTCTCGTGTTAATAATGTGTGCTCTACTCAAAGAGAAATGAAGTTACAGTCAGGAATCTGCATCAATCCATGAGAATTCTCTACTTCGGGAAACACTGAATCAAAACCAGAGGCAGTCAGTAATGCAGACTAACAGTAAACCGACTGGAAAGTACCAACATGCCACAGTAAGCCATTTATTTTGCTGATTACAGAGTCAGTATTTGCAACCATGCATTTTCAGTTTGCTCACAAAAACAGTTAGGATTGTACCTGTGTCGTCAGCCATAACACTGGAAATTGAACACCACCAAGTGAGCGTGTTGTTATCTCCAAAAGTTAACGCTGAAGGCAGAGTAAGAAGCGATTTATCCTCACTGTAGTCTTGCAACAAGAGCTGATGAGTTTCGTAAAGCTAGCTCAGCTGGAACCCGAAACTGGACCAAAGTGAAAACTCTCTTCCAAAAAATCTATTTTTAGAGCGGTTATCTTCAAGAGCCAAATGCTTTTCAGAACTCATATGGCAATCCCGTTCTGACGACAATCAAATTCACTTGCGCCTCTTAACAGAGCACCCTGAGTAGCTGATCCTTTCCCCTCCCCTTAATCTCTCAACGTCACACATAGCAAATGAAATCAAGCACGCTGCGCTGCACGCTGCTGCCATCCACAGCGCCTCACTGCCCGCGCTCTGAGGGAGTTACATCCACCAGCATAAGCTGGAGCGCAAGTCTGGACACAAAGCCTGCCTGCTTGCATTTGTCAGGCTGGCCCTCGCCCAAGGAACTTTCTCCATGCTGTCACTCATGGAGCAACTTCCCAAACTACTGTGCAGACTGACTCTTTCCAGTTGGCTTATCACTCAAAAAGACAGCCGATTTCTGAAATGTAACATTGAGTCTAGGAGTCCCTTTGAATTGATTACGCATGTTGTTGCCAAGGAATTTTCAGATCAGAACAGTTCCTCCAGAACACTTGCTATTTGCTTCCAGCAGACTGAATGAAGGGGTTCTGACAATTTTGCCAAAGCAAAGCCTGTTTCCTCATAATGCACCACGTACTAGACAAGAATTCTACTGCACGTTCACTGAAAGCAGCAGAGGTGTTGGCTTTGCTTTCTTCCCCCTTTCTCTTTCATATCACACCTCCTTCAAATTCTGAAACCATGCGTGCTTTTCAATTTAAAACTAACAGAAGTGATCAGCATACTGCCCTTCTTCTCAAGGGCCAGAAAAGAAGAAAAACTAACAACACAATAATACAACTTACATCTGTTTCAGCAAACTGTCCTTTTTTGCACTCAAACAAGGCTGCTCCCTTTTGCTGAAAGAGGGAGAAATCAACTCCTGTCCCATTGGCAGCAGTCCTGATGAAAGCTTTACTATTTAGCACTTTCTTCATCCTCTTTCACCCTTCTTTAAAAATACAGTAATAAAAAAGTGAAGCATTACAGGTACAAGGTATTTGGAAAGCCATCATACATCTCCTTTGGTTTTTACAAACCAGTAACTAAACCCCAAATGCAATTCCCAGTAGCTGCAGGCTATTGTTTAAGACTTTCCAAAGGGATGTAAAGAAAGCGCGGGCAGATAATTCTATAAGCAACGTATCTTTTGACTACTTTCAAGCCATTTGAATACGTCAAGGAGAACAGACGATTTATGAAAGACCTCCTTGTTCCAGCAATACGTATGCTGTACAACAGATTTAGAAATAAATAGAAGAAATTAATCAAAGGTAAAAGATCACTATGTATGGAGGAATCGATAGCTTATTAAAGAGAATCAATTTTAAGTGCAATGGTATGTAGTCTGTTGCATAAAAAAACATGCTGACAGGCATTCGAGTAGGCAATTTGTTGCCGCTTCAACATAGCTGCACCATTTGCGTACAGTGAATTTTACTACAAGTGGAGTCACAGAGCATACAATTGATGCTGACAACCTGACGTCCACATCATACACAGGTTGGAAAAGATTGCTTCAAAATTATTTATTAAGCTGAATGTGGGTAAGCAGTTACAGCACACCTTTCTGTTTTGTTTGCTTCAAAACAAAAGTAAGCATATTCTGGGACAACTGAACAGTGAATAGAATCAGAGAGAGTGGGGACAGTTGAAAAAATCATTTCAAATACACACTACTGATCTGAGCTACCACACTAACAAACTACACATTGACCTTTAACCAAGTATCCACAGCTTTACATTGTGCCATTCAAAGCAAACACACTACGAGAATTGATTCAAGAAATGAAAAACACATTCCTCCCTGACAGGGAAGCTACAACTAACATTGAGAAAATGATCATCAAAAAGAAGATGGACCAAAGGACTGCACAGCCGAACTACTGTAACTCATCATGAACAACATGATTAACGCATACCCTTACACCTGTCTGTGTGGATACTATAGTACGAAACACTCAAATTAAGGTTTCTCTTAAATAATGCTAACCAAAATTACATTAACTAAATAGATACTTGAAGACAGGGATCAGTTTAGTCAACAGCACAGACTTCTTGAATACACACATTCGACTGTGTTGAAATGCTTTGAATTACTTCAGTGACACTCAAAAAACCGTATCACTCACATCACTTGTATAAATGTTAGTTTGAAAACTATTTGCAAGAGAAATTTGCTATACCTATGCAGTATGGTATAACTATGAACACTATTTTAGTTAATTTTAGGAAAGCGTAACTGACCAGTCAGGACACCAGCTGATAGAGCTACCAAAGTGCAAGCAAAAGATCATAAGAGGGAAAAAAAATAAATATGAACATAGAAATAATGACTGTTTCAAATCACCAACCATAGCTGTTCTGATGTGTGTAATTATTTCTCACAAAGGTAGGAACAAGTACAGGAGCAATTATGGATTATCACATGATGAGAAGGCTGCATACGAGGGTGCACTTACAAAAAAAATAAGAAAAAACACAGTAAAATGAAAAACAGCATAGCAGCTCAACCAAAAAATAACTATAGGTAGCATTTCAGAGGTAAGTTATGTCAGAGGAATATAAAAAAAATAAGGGAGAGAAATAAAAACCTAAGATATGTTACAGTATAACTGCCGCGCTATAGCAGAGATGAATCAGCAGCAGAGGACAGCCACATGGCCAAGTACTGCTTTTCATTTTGCCAAACCATCTTTTCAAATACAATTAACATCTTAAACTAAAAGAATTCTTGCAAACCATATTCAACAATAAAATTGCAGTAAATTACTTCGCACAGCTATTATTTTGAATGTGATCAGTAGCAAGTATTTTGAGTAAAATACCTATTAAATAGAAGCTTACAGCGTTCTCTGTAGTTTTTATTGTTCCTCCTCTTATTAAAATAGCTTTGTCATCTCAATACTGAGACAGATCAGCTATCTGTATATGTATATACACAAGCATATAATATAAACAGACATATATACACGTTTTTTATATATGCATATATATGCATATATGCATGTTTTGCAACCCCACCTATAGCAGTGGAGTTGGAACTACATGATCTTAAAGGTCCCTTCCAGCCCAAACCATTCTATGATTCTCTGATTTTTGGTGTGTATATATTTTAAAATCTAGATTCAATAAGCATACATATTGAACTGATACACTGACAAATCTTCACATCATAACAACTGCAAGTACTCTACTGAGGTTGAAATTGATTTCAATCTTCAGGCTTCACTCAGTATACTAAGGGTGTAACTATAGATATATAATGGACAAATTGGACCTTGGCCCAGGGACTGATCCAGCCTCGCCTTGAAAGTCTCCAGGGACGGGGCATCAACCACATCTCTGGGCAACTTGTTCCAGTGCCTCACCATCCTCACTGTAAGACTTTTTCCTTATAACCAATCTCAATCGACCCTCTGTGAGCTTGAAACCATTTCCCCTTGCTCTATCACCACAGACCCTGCTAAAGAGTCTGTCCCCTTCTTTCCTGTAGCTCCCCTTTAGATACTGACAGGCCACTATCAGGTCACCTTGGAGCCTTCACTTCTTCAGGCTGAACAGCCCCAGCTCTCTCAGCCTGTCCTCATAGGAGAGGTATTCTATTTTGTGGATCATTTGTACGGCCCTTCTCTGGATGTGCTCCAACAGGTCCATGTCTCTCCTGTACTGAGGCTCCACATCTGGACGCAGTACTCCAGGTGAGGCCTCACCAGCACAGAGCAGAGGGGCAGGATCACCTCCCTCGCCCTGCTGGCCATACTTCTGATGCAGCCCAGGATAAGGTTGGCTTTCTGGGCTGTGAGGGCACATTGCTGGCTCTTGTCCAGATTCCCATCCCCCAGTACCCCCAGGTCTTTTTCAGCAGGACTGGGCTCAATCCTTTCATCCCCCAGCTTGTATTAGTAGTGAGGGTTGCCTTGACCCAGGTGCAAGACCTCACACTTGGATTTGTTGAACCTCATGAGGTTCACCTGGGCCAACTGCTCAAGCCTGTCTAGGACCCTCTGGATAGCATCCCATCCCTTTGGTACGTCAACTGCATCCCACAGCTTGCTGTCATCAGCAAACTTACATTCCACTTAGGTATGAGGAGAGACAATATACTCAGCATTGTTAAAACTAAAACTTCTAATGATGTGAAAAAGAAAATTTTAGGTAGGTAAACCATAAAATCTAATCCATCTCAGGGTCAGATGACACAGGATATCTTTTGAGATTCTAAATATTTACACTTTTACTTCTCTGTGCACATGAGTAAGGTACTGCTATTCAAAAGTATTGCGACATTCATTCATTATCTGTATGCTCTATATCAACTCTTTACACAAGTGCAGAAGCGGACACAGCTGGAGAAAGACAAGGCATCCAGACTAGCATAAACTGGAAGAATGCAATAAGAGAAATTAAAAAAGAAAGGAAACCACAGTTAAGCATAAGCAGTAGGTGTGATTTGTTTTTACTGTACTAGCAACTACAAAATCAAACTCAGAGTGGACCGCGTGTTTTCCAAACACTCAACTGAAGACCCTGACTGAAGAGCTGGGTCTAATTAAAAGAAATCAAAGCTATGCAATAGTAAAAATAAAAAATGCAAGAACAACAGGCTAAAAGAAGAAGCCAGCGATCAAATTTTAAATATGAGAAGGTCAGTATTTCTTAAAGGTCAGCCATTCCTGAATATAAAGCTGTTATTGTTTGCCTTTTTTTTAATATCTTCAGCTACCTTTATGGTTCACAGGAAGTCCCACAATATTTAGAAGACTCATTTAGAAGAGCTGCAAGCTAAGACAATTTGTTATTAAGGAATAAGAATTAACCAATCTTCAGGGAAAAAAAAAATCAAATATAAAACAAGACTTTGACCATTAACTGCCTGATTAAAGTCACGCCTTGTTCCTAGTTTTTATTAATGTCATTTAGTTATATTTATCTTGTGCTGGAGCACCTTCCCTATGGAGACAGGATGAGTAAGTTGAAGCTCTTCAGCCTGGAGAACGGAAGGCTGTGGGGGAATCCTACAGTGGCCTTCCCAGACCTGAAGGGGGCCTACAGGAAAGCTGAGGAGGTACTTTTTATGAGGACACACAGCAACAGGACAAGGGGAAATGGCTTTAAACAGGAGGAAGGGTAGATTTAGATTAGATATTAGGAAGAAACTGTTTACTGTGAGGCTGGTGAGACACTGGAACAGGTTGCCCAGTGAGGCTGTGAATGCCCCCTCCCTGGAAGCATTCAAGGCCAGGCTGGATGGGGCTGTGAGCAACCTGGTCTAGAGCAAGGTGTCCCTGCCTATAGCAGGGGGTTGGAACTACATGATCTTAAAGGTCCCTTCCAATCCCAACCACTCCATGATCTTTACTACGTACAGTGAACAAATCCTGACTGCTTTAAGTAATTTCTTCTTAGGCATACACAACTCAAAAAACCAGAAAATTTATTGAGAAAGAAATCTACTTCTTATTTCATATGTTTATTCTATGAGAAGGATTTAGGTTTTTGCTTGTTTGTTTTTTAAATAACTGCAGGTTTTCTTTCCAAGAAGAAAACAGTCACAGATTCAATACAGGAAGAAACTCAGTTACTAATTATGTCCTATGAGCTTGTACAGTTTTGTTAAAACTTCTCAAAGGCACTTTTTGAAAACATAGCACAACAGGGAGTACTACTTGCAGCACTAACCCTTCACTTTTCCCTGACATTTGGGGAGCCCAGCTGTTTGCCACCATAGAAAGCTGCTGCAGTGAGCAACTTTTCTTGAGAGTTCTGTTTAAGCATGCATAAATGTTGAAGTCAGAGGAGGTAAAAATGAATACAGAGATGTAAACTAATAAGAAAAAATCCTGAAGCCACATCTGGTTGTGGATGCCCCATCCCTGGAGGCATGCAAGGCCAGGCTGGATGTGGCTCTGGGCAGCCTGGTTGGCGACCCTGCACATAGCAGGGGGGTTGAAACTAGATGATCATCGTGGTCCTTTTCAACCCAGGCCATTCTGTGATTCTATGATCTGTTCTTCTCTAAAAGTTCTAGGAAGATGATCAGTGTCAAAAGCTAGACAATTTTAGGCCATGTTTTCTTTTGTTTTTCCTCTCTAATGTTCAGAAGACTCTTTAGAATAGTTCTTCAATTAAAATTTATTACACAGATGTGCATCCCTGCATCCTGCTTAAGTAACTAGCAATGACACTGCTTACAACTTGAGTCAAGCTTTGTAATGAATACTGATTACCAACAAGGATGTGTTTAAAGCAATGTTTAATGCAGCTACCACATACTATCTGAATAGTTCAGATTGCATTTCTTTTAAAGCTTATCCCCACCAAGTAATTGACAGTAGAATTAGAGAATTAGATATTCAGGAAAAAAATCTTTGATAAAAGACAACAAAAATATTTTATTATCTATTTACCTGATCTCTGTATATTTGAATAGGAAAGTAAACCTTCAATGGTACACTCAATGGTATTTTTCATAAACACTCCAATGATTTTTCTCAAGTTTTGTTTCCATGTGAATACAAACACAAAACGTATGTCCAAAACTGAGCTTAGGACTTTTCACTTGTAATTGACTTGATTCAACCTTCATTTTCAAACCCATTTTACTCTCTCCTCCTCTTTCAATATAACTTCTGAAATTCTTTCATATTTAAAACACAATTCAAGGTTAACACTACAAGCTTAGAAAGAAATTGTAGCATCTTAGCACAGGCTCAGCATACCTGAGCTGTATTTATAACACTGATGAGGAGAAATTAGGCCATCAGTACAATTAAAAGGAGAATTAACGATTCTTAATATTTTGATTGGCTCTCTCTCCCATAGAAAATTTGGAGACAGCTAAATTAGATCGCTCAAATACAAGCAACGAAGATTTACAAGTATACAATGTAGCCAATATTCCTAAATAATTGCAAGGTTAATCACATATTTAGCTGTATTTAGAGCAGAGTTCAGGAAAGGTAATGTGAAGGAAATGTAAGAAGTATTTAAGCCCAGAATATACAAATTCTGCTGGTGGTGACCTTTATAAAAGGCTTCTATTACATAAAGTTTCTATTACATAAAGTTGAAACCTCAACTTTGCATACAGCATGCTGGTATTAATTTTAGTTTCTTTTTTTCCCCTTGTTCCATTTTCCTGTTCTGTAATGTGGGTCATATCAATTTGTTTTAGCAACGAGTCCCAGTTAAGAGACAAAGGAAATAAACCAGATGATGTAGGTTTCTCTCAGTTACTTTTTCCACAGTTTGAAGGAGTTTTAAATATAACCCAATAGGACTCTAGTTGCCAGGCTACAGTTTACAATTCTGCTATGCACTGCATTCCTGGAGAGGAAAAAACAAAAAAGCACATTTTGAAATCCTTTTTAATGCCTGAAACTTAGCAAAGTTTAAAGCCTGATTCAAAATATATTTAATTAGGTGTAGCTTCATAGAGGTGGAATGCAACTGCAATTCCTACAGAGCTCAAAAGAATTTGTGGGTGTCTCATACCTACAGTCATTGTGGAGTCTTGTGTGTATAAGCAGCTTTAAAACAGTGTTATTAGAACATATCAGTTGCATTAGCAATGATATTTTCAAAACTTCCTTGCTTAAGAAGATAGAACTGTTTCCTTCACTCGTGGGGAGAATTTGTTTCACAGTTACAAACCATTAACTGAACCTCCTTTAATAAAAACAAAAGCCCCCCCTTACAAAACAAAAAAAAACCAACACGCACTACTGTAAAAAGAGATAAAGTGAGAAATTTTAGTAATTGTTTATTATAAATGAATCAGAACCTCAGGAATTAAAGTTACAAAATAAGGAAACCACTACTCAATAGTTATAAAACTTCTAGCTTTTGAAGTTTTATACATGAAGTCTTCAAACAACTTGGTAGCATTTGTTATACTGGTTAAGCACATGCATAGTAATAGTGCAATCACATATGAAGGAGATAGTAAAGCTTGTTTCATTTAAGAAGTTCTAACAAAGCTGAACCACACGCAATCCAATCTGTTCAAACTTGGTATATAAATACCAGCATACTTCATTTACAGCTTGTTTAAAGACACAGAATGTTATGAGTTACGATTTGCACTTCAAAGCATATCTCAAAACCTTTCCATGCAAAGAGCTTGTCTGTAGAATGCGGTTAAAAAAAATATTGCTGCAGGCTGTCACACAGATTACCCGTTTGTGATCTTCAGCAGGAAAGAACCTCTCAGGGTAAATCAGAAGTTCACTGCCCAAGTTCTCTACAACGAAGAATTCAATGTAAGAATTAGCATCGGAACACTTCTTACACGCTATGAAAGCCATTTGAAATGGGTCCAGCTGAAAAGGAATGGTTCAGTTGTTTCTTTGTTGCTGTTTTATAAAAGTTATCCATAAAGCATTTTCGGTTTCGAGAAACAGCAATATTGAAGTCTCACCACTTCATGCACTTCATAATTAAAGATGACTTTAACACACATGCCTTTTACTACTAGTAAATTTTGTTGTCTTTACATAAGTCCTTAATTATTCAGCCATCGCTTCAGCATGTCAAGCCAGACTGTTCACCTTCCATGTTTAGGTCCAAGCGCAAGATGCTGCACTTGGGTCGAGGCAATCCCAGATATGAGAACAGACTGGGAGAAGAACTCATTGAGAGCAGCCCTGCCCAGAACTTGGGGGTCCCAATGGACAAAAAGCTGGACATGAGCCAGCAGTGTGCTCTTGCAGCCCAGAAGGCCAGCAGAACTTTGGGCAGCATCAGATGAGGGGTGGCCAGCAGGGCAAGGGAGGCGATTGTCCCTCTCCACTCTGCCCTCATGAGGCCCCAGCTGGAGAACTGTGCCCAGGCCTGGGGCCCAATACAGGAGGGATGTGGAGCTGTTGGAATGGCTTCAGAGGAGGGCCAGAAAGATGATCAGAGGGCTGGAGAACCTCTCCTAGAAAGGCAGGCTGAGGGAAGGGAACTGGGCTTGTTCAGCCTGCAGAAGAGAAGGCTCTGGAGTGGCCTCATTGCAGCATTCCAATATTTAGAGAGAGCTTATAAGCAAGAGGGAGACCAACTTTTGACATTGTCTGACAGTGACAGGACAAGAGAGAAACTGAAGTAATAGTAAAAGGAGCTTTAAACTGAAAGAGGGGAGATTTAAGTCAGATGTTAAGTAGAAATTTACTCAGAGGGTGGTGAGGCACTGGAATGCATTGTCCAAGAAGTTGCGGACGTCCCATCCCTGGAGAAGTTCAAAGTGCAGATTCAGTCTCAGCCTGGACTGTCAGTCTACCCTCATTACCAGCTCTCATTACTCAGACAGGAAACTTGCAGGTGCATTCCCAAAGTGACTGCTGAAAACTGAGAAAATACACTTCAGCCTTTCATGCCTCTGATATTGTTAGTGATACTTTAGTTCTCCACCCTTCATTTTAAAGAAGCTCTATCTACAGGCGCTATTAAAAAATTACCTCTCCTATTATACTATGTAAACTCTAAAGGAAATGTTGAGAAAAATGTAAGAACACAGGCATCTTTATGGATATAGAGCACTAAGCTCCTCCATATCTGAAGCACAACAAATAGCAGTTTTTGTCCCACAATGACTTACTGCATACAGCTAATTAATATATGTCAGACAGCACAAAGCAAGTCTGAGATTTCCACCTACACTAGATCGGAAGAGGCAGAACTTTTTGCTGATGTCCTTATTACACAGCAGCATCTCAGAAGGCAGGATGAGGTATCTTCCACAATTTCTCAAGGGAAAAAACACAGATATAGGGAAGGTAAAAGGCTGTGTTTGTTTTCATGTGAGTGCTGGTACACCTGGGTATCAATTTTAAAACTCAGCAAGACAAGAAATCCAAATATCAGCCAGTATGGACAAACGACTCACACTGTGTGCAAAGCAACTTGAGNTTTTTTAATATTGTTTGTATTATAAAAGACAACTACCTATTCATAGATTTGTACATTCTTATGTAACTTTGAATGTTTCTAAATAGTGACAGTGAAAATGGAATGTAGCTCTTTGTTGAAGAGCAGTTAGGAAGGAATAATTATCCAAGATATAGGAAGTTGAGCCAGGTGAAACATGTCTAGTTCAAGCAAAGCTAAAGTTGAAGCGAAGTTTAAAATAAACTTGGTAAGGTTAAATGTAGACCTTTTTAAAGTCTGGGTCAAAAGCCTGTTCTTGCTCTCTGTAAAAAAGCATTGCCCCTCACAATGAGTAACAAAAACAGAATTTGGCTTTTGGGTCAGCGCTGTGGCTTAACAGTCTGAAATTTATTACTGTCTTGCTTGGCTTCTGAGAGTCTTCCTGCAGATTTTGTGAGGCCTAATTCGTCTAAATTCCCTGAGAGTATAATTATAGCTGAGAATGTAGCAAATTTCTCAGAACAAGTTTTTGCATCTGTTGATTAAATTAGAGGTGAACTTGAAATTTAATCAAAGCCTTTTGTTATGTCACTATGTACCAGTGTCTGGATTTTACTCCTGTAGCATGAGAAGCTGAGAAGAACAGGGCCGAAGTTTCTTTGCATGCCTGCAACAGTTACCTATGATATATATTTTCAAAATTATCATCAGAAACTGGCCTTGAAGGAGCCTTAAGCAAGAAGTAGTACTTTTCAGATGGATTGTGAGCAACTGATAAATCTAATTTAGCGCTAAACACAGGTTGGCTGCTGGTAAATACTAAGACAAACCAGCATTAGTATTAGAGAATCTTGGATAACAAATAAAATCCCTATTACAATGGGAGCAGGAGAATGGAGCTTAGTTGATTATTACCAGCATGTGCAATCATAGCTGTTACTGAAAACATAAGAAAGTAACAAACAGGAGAAGATACTTTACTGCCTGTGTATTGTCTGCTTCTTTTTCCAGAGACTTAGTAAATGAGCACGTCAAAACATCAAATTTTTTTCTAGCCTACAATCACATTTACTAAAACTGCTGTACAGACTACGGCTAAAGTAGGGAAGCGGAAATATTGAAAGGATCATCTCAGTTGGGGGAAAAAAAGAAAAGGGAAAAAAAAAGTTCATCTGAAGCCCTGGTACTGTTTTTTTTTTTTTTTTT
>JACDJE010000214.1:1940135-1968905 GCA_016647715.1 Pavo muticus
TTTTTTTTTTTTTTTTTTTTTTTTTTTTTTTTTTTTTTTTGTGTGTGTGTGTGTATGTTTTTGTTTTCTGTCTTTTTAAAGGAAGAAGTGTTTTTCATAAAAACACTTGGCAGATGTGCAGATAGAAGCAGAAGTAGCAGTGCACTTAATAAATGGGTTATCCTGCTGAATCATACTTTACTGTGAGTGACTGAGCAGCTTTCCAGAATTGATCCAGAGTATTCTTATCAAGTTATAATCGGCCACCATCCACAGCTGCCTACCCCAAATGCCACTTTGCTTTGCTTTACCTTCACATTTTCTAATATTCCAATCTATTGAATTTGGCACCTTGGAAAACAAAACACACAAAGTGTGTTCTGTGAGCAGCAGAATACAAGATACCTAATTTGCTGAAGGTTTCTTTCCTTTGTCTCTCAAATCCCTCTTCCACCTCGGCTTCAGTAGTTCCCAGCTTCTGCTAAGTGCTGTGATGATCCCCGTGGGATATTCAGATAACATGTGCTGTCTGGTTAGCACAGAGCTTTGTGGCTGGCATGTTCTGGCATGGCCGACCAGTACATACTTGCTGATCAGTCAACCTGCTGGCAAATTAAAGAGCTACGTCCTCTCTAATGAACTTTGTATCTTCAGTTATAAATAAATACCACTCAGGTTTATGTAACATATAAAATGCACTGCAACCTTCAGAAGCTTTTACATACTTAATCTTTCCAGAAATAAAGTAGATAAGCTTAACTGTACTTAAAATAATTGAAAAATTGAAAGCACCTGCAGGAAATAGATGAACAATAGCTATGTTGATAAAAACTGGAAACAGTAGAGCTTTCCCTATGAGAGATCTTTTCAGCACAGAGCACTTGCTCACAGGTTCCTTGCAGGCAGTTTCAGTCTGGCTGTACGACCGGACTAAGGCAGTAAATAGAATGAGTAGTATTCCCTTCAGAATTACATGCTTTGCTAAAGCAGAACTGATCAGAACTCCCTCACACTCATGTCTTTGCAAGTCATTCCAGCAGCACATCCTGTAGCACAGACACACACTGCCAAAGGGATTTTCTTGGCCTCTGGAGCCTTACTTGTGTCAAGGGCAAAAGTAAACGCAAGCAAAGAAAGATGCAACCTCACTATGGTAGCTGAATATATCAGATAGCACTAGCCTTCCTGGGACTCCTACCAACTCCTTCAATTTGCAAGGTGAAAAATTAAAACGTAAGGTTGATATTTTCATTAAGTAATTTTTATTTTCATTTCTCTCTAAGCCAGTGAAATGTATATGGCAGTTGAAGAACTGTAACTTAATCATAGAATCTTGACAAACCCACGGCTTTACATTCGTTACGCAAGTGAATTTCAGAGTTGAATTATTCCTTGTGTTTCATCCATTAATCTTTGGTACCCAATGATATGAATAGAACATGGACAGACTGAGTGGAGTTGGCACAGTATGTTGATGCCTCCTTTGAGATAAATAATGATCTTTTTTTGACATGTTTTCTGTCTGGTTAGCAATTTGTGCATGTCTATAAATAAGGTATTTGAATACTTCTTTTTTAAGCTGTGATTTTTTTAGCTGTTCAGCAATAAACATTTTCTGTGAGCTGTATGCTTCCAGGAGCTCGGCTTCAATTTCCCACAGGTATCTCTTTTCCTCCCACTGGAGCATAAGGCTTTAAAGAGTGGCTTGTCTTGCTGTTTGTTTAAGTACTCCTTAGATTTTTGACGGTGGGTGTCTCTTTGTGGTTTTTGTTTGTTTTGTGTTTTAATTTTTCTGTGTATTTCACTATAATAGTTTCAGAAACTTCCATGAAAAAAGTTACACTGGGCTGATACAATTTGTACATGGTTGTGCTTATTGACAAGTAAAACCCAAGTAGTAGGCGTGTTATCTCTTGTTTGGGTGCAACCTAACTTGAGCAAACACTGAACTTTCAGCACAGCAGTGGGTTATACGTAGTGTGCAATAATCTTGTTCCCCCTCAGTGAGAGAGACAGGAAGATATATTTGGTAATCTGAAGAATAAATTCTGTGACATAGAAATGTCTGGTTACTTTTGCTTGATGTGACATAGCAAAAGCAGGTGAAGCAGACAACTATTTCTGATAAAAACATTATTCTGTGTAATAATATTTCCTAAGAGGACATTGATTTCCCCTTCAAAAGCTGCGAATAAATGGGTTGCAATGTCTTTGACAATATGTGAGTAATTAATATTTGCTGTGGTGAAATATAAGCAATATTAGAGGTGTATGTGTTAGGCCATCTGAACAGAGAAGGAGCAAAGGCTGAGTCCAAAATACAACAGAGGTGGGGAATGAGAGCCAGAGACAGTGGGAACAGGAAGTCTGATGGAGTTTGTTTGTTAGAGGCTATTGGTCTTTGTGGGATGTTGAGCTGCCAGCTGTCAATTCCACCTGGCAGATAGAAGCAAATGCCTTCTTCTAGGCAGCAGTAGCAGTAACTCCCAATAAGCTGGGTATCTTATAGGTGTGGTAGTCATGGCTGTGTTTTCTTTAGATAATGAAGAGAGACTTTACTTTGCTGTGAAATTGTACCATCATCCTCGATAAAAAGTCTTCTGTTTCACAGATACGTAGAATCAGTTGTACTAAAAGTTTTTTGTTCACTATTAGTAATTCTTGTTAATCCGTATGTGGCCCAATATGCTGTTTGATGGTGTGAATTCCTTTTGGGGGAGCCCATCTTGTTGTGTGTTTGTGTAGTTCTTAGCTTCTACAGAAATACCAATGAGAAACAACTGAGTGGAGTAATGGCAGAATCTGGCCTATGGCGTTGATTATCTTCTTCCTACATGAAATTTGTAAGTGTAGCTCCTGCAATGGCTCTATGATTGTGTCAAAAAGAGTTGAATCATGCCAGCTCTAACTGGTAAAACCTTACCGATTTATGTATGTGAAGACTCTGCCATAGGCTTGTAGCCTTCAAGTTGTGTTAGCTGTTTTGGAATGTACTCTCCTGTGGAGTCTTACAAGAAAACTGCCATTAAATCTTCCTTTAGTGTAAAAATGTCCATTCTCTATTATGTTTTTCCTCAAAGTTTTTGTTGTATGTTTCTTTAATACAAATTCAGTTACTTGTTCATAGTAAAATTTCCACTGACTTCAGTTTGGAAAGTCATGCTTCAGATTTCTGATATTAGCTAATAAGTTGTTGTACAATTTGTGCCATTATCTGTTACCAGTAGGCGGAAGGTAATGCTGTAAAGACCCAATTACACTGCCCTGTGAGATTTGAATGCAGATATGCAGGAAGATGGTAATATGAACCTACAACACCTATCACAAAACATCAACTGAACTAGTCAAGTGTTAAGACTAATGTTGAAAAGAATATATCTTATTTCAAGAACCTGTTTGTTTTACTCATGACTGGGTAATAAAATGACATGAAAGGTAATTAAAAAAACAGCCTGTGAACCTTTAGTACTGTGTATGCTCATACAATTGGAGCCATATGATTTTTTTAATGGAAACATACTTGGACTTTGGGATGGAGCAGGGGTGGATGAGGAAGCTGTGAAAGAGTATGCAAGGAAATGCAATGAGAGCAGAGTTAGGGAATTTTATTTGCTGCAGTTAAGGAGATGAATATGATCCAACTAGTTTAATTTGCTCAAACCCATCTCAACTCCAAATATGTTTTGCTAAATGGTTTTAATTATTCATAATTACATTTTTATAAAACTTGATATGTGGACATCATGTGGCAGATACCAGAAGAATATAAAGTAGTAAACAGTTCTTAACTCCAATAACTTATTTTGCACAGGAAGGACAGGTAGTAAAAACAAAGCAAAGATGTAAAACACACCTGTACCCAAGATCGGTATGATGTCAGCTGACATGGTGTATCCAATGGGATCTTGTGGTGAGAGTTGGTGGTTTGAAAATGGAAAATATTGGGATATTAAAGGGAGTATTGGGATCACTGAAAGTATTGGCATCTGACGTGCTTATGGTCAGTGAAGCTGAGGAGAATATTAGATTGATGGCACTGTACTTTATTAATCCAAAACTATTAAAAGACAGATAATGTTCTGTTTGACAAGTAGATCCATCAGACTTGTTGATGATATGGCTATAGGATATTGCTCTGACAAAAAGGTAAGACAGGTATTTTTCTTCCTCTTCCAGAAGTTCATGGTGTTTTTTTTCGTAATTTCATCTCACAAACTAGAGCAGCCTACAGGTGATGGATAGCCTCACAAACAGCTGAGTTCATGTTTTGAACCCCTATTTATGCAGGTCTTCCACCTGTAGCATCCAAATGTAGGCCAGCTGGGGCTTCTTCATAGTAGGCTACCATTTCCACTTGAGTTACCAAGAACAAAAGAAAAGGATAGAGCAGCATGAACTTAATGCACTGGCAGAAAAGTGCTGAGGGATCCCACAAGGGAAGAAGACTTGTGATCTCAGCCTTTGTGAAGGCAGATAAGTTTTTGAAATGTTATTTATAAGAGAAGGGAAATTGTTTGCATCTTATCTCCACCTGGAAGATCATTGTCCAGACCCATGGGGAGAAACTACGCAGTGGCGAAGTGAAACCACAGACTCCTTTACTTGCCTCAAATGTCTTCTTGCAGATAGATCTGCCCACTTCTAGCTTTGCATCATCTCAGGATCCTGTAGTCAAAGAGGGATCTCTTAAGCCATAGCAAACCTCAAGCCTTGCCGTCAATGATCAGGAACTTATTATGAAAGCAAGTCTCTCTCCTGCCACCTCTGTGCTTTTCTTCAGTCCAGCCCGCTCCAGACTTCTGCTCCAATCTTCCCCAGCCCTCTAGCATGAGTTTTAACAAGATTTTCTGTTAATACAGAACTTGGTTACCCATCTGCTAAATAAGAAGACTAAAGTTGGCTGATGGGGCTTCAGCAAATCAGCCAACTTCATAGTAAAATTGGCTGGCTGATCCCTATCCAATACAGATAAATTGTCAAAAAAATCAATCCTGATACACCTAACTGTATCAGCCACCTTTTATTTGCCTGTTCAGTGAGTGAGAGCTTGCCATTGCAGAAGCACTGTATGGGTAACAGTAACAGTACATTTCCAACAACTTCTAGTTGTGTTCCAGGAGCAGCAGTGTCCCTGTTGGGAGGACATGGGGAGTGTGCAGTGTTGGTTCTGGCACTTCTTCCTATTTCAGACTATAGATAAGCTTTTCCTCTTAGATCTTCATAGGTTTTTAAATTAATGGTGAAGTATTTGCTTTGACCTATAGATAAATAAATGTCCCAAGGCTTATCTGAGAACATTTCCCAACACTGAAATAAGAAAATAAAGTAGCAAGTGAACTGATTTCCAGCATCTGTGAACTATATGAGCAACTTCATCTGACTGCAAGGGTGGCATTTCTGCTCACTCCCATGGCCATGAGAAATAGGAATTTTAGTGGGGTTTGCTAGTGGGAAAATGGAAACTGTGAGCAGTAGGGAAGTATATTTATTTTATGTTTGTACTGAATTGTCTGATTTGGTCTAAGGAGGATTTATTATCTTGTTTGTGCATTGGGGTGGCTTTTTAAGAGTTTAGCAGTTATACCTACAACATGGTAAGGTGGCTTTTAAGTCATGCTATCTAGTAAGTAAAATTCAATTAAATTACATAACAAAGGAATACACAGCAAATTATAGTTAAGAAAGTCTTTTGTATTTATATACATATATATATCACAAGCTTTATTTATGATGTTAAGCTTATTTGCCCAAGTGTAAAGCTATGCATTTTTATTTGTATACTGTGCTCATTTACAGTGTCTGTGGGTGATGAAAATAGAATATGTAATGTACAGAAAATGACCTTGGAATACAGCTGCATATTTAAGCATGTAATAAGACTGTTTTCTTTCTCAAGCACACCAGAGAAACTTCTGACAGTGAGATAAGATAATAGGATTCGGTATACCAAACCAGCTCTGTTGTCTACATAATCTAGAAGTGCTGATAAACTGCTTCAGGAAGAAGCCAAAAAACAAACATCAGAACCTGTGACACGCAGAGGCAGCTGCTGAAGTCTACACATGGGGAACATTTCTTTCTAATCTTTGTAGGTGATCAGGTTATGCCCTGACATGGGACCCTGGAGTGCTCATGTTACCCTCAGCTGGCTCAGCAGTGAGTGCTTTTGAGTTGCCAACTCATCATCCAGCTCCTCACAAAACCTTGCAGTCTGTGTGTGGCGTTCTCATGCCACAGGAAACGCAATGTTGCTATTATAAATTAAATCAAATCCCTCTGTGTTAAATTGAGTGTGTTTTAGTTTGAAAGGTGAATCGTTACTTCTAATTCCACAGAACAGAAGCTTGATTTCATTAGGAACTTCTTCATTTTCTGGAAGTGTAACTTTTTTTTCCCCAGCTAGAGAATTCTAAGCTTACTTATTCTGTACTGATGGAAAAACTTGGTAATACACTGGCTTTATTTTTGGTCTTTTCCCCTTTTGAACATTTACTTACTTTAAGCTGAAAGATGACTCTGAATGCCTTCAAGAAGCTTGTAATATTGATAGAGAAACATCATAGTAGGGAGAGAGGATTAGCTGTTCAGTACCAAAGACAAAGGAAAATATCCTCCTGTATCTAATGTAATTTGCATACATTATTGTATTACTTATTTTTAGTTCCACACAGTACTATTTTTTTCTGGTATAGATGTTCTGCCTAGCTTACTATTTTATACTAATGAGAGACAAATAATAATGTTTTGCTTTGTTTCAGGGTTAGAGAGTAAACAGGCTGGGAATTCTGAATTGAGAATGGTATTGTGGTTTGACAGGATGACCTCCAAAGGTCCCTTCCAGCTGAAATTTTTCTATTTGAGAAAACAAACAAGATCAAACCAGTGGCAGCAGCCTAGCAGGACAAAGAAGATGAATTGTAGTTGCCCAATGATAATACCAAGCTGATTTGCTGGAAGGGTAATTCTAAGTGTAGCTCTTTTACCCAGGGAGGCAATGCCTGCACAATGCACACCAGGCAGCAGTGGCAGTTCATGTCTCAGATACTGCTTGTGTCAGAGCATCCCAGAGCAGAACTGTGTGTTACACGTGTAGGTGGACAGAAAGATGTGAAAAAGGGCCAACTTGAGATAACACCTTGCACACGTGGACTCAATTTTTTGTATGACTAAAAGGTAGCCCAGTAAAGTGTATGCTGCTACACCCATACTTCTGTTAAACAATAGATTTTGCTCCTTTTATCAAGTGTATGCCTTATCAATGTGTACATTTAATAGAAAGATGGTTTTGCACCTTTTTTTCTCACTTATCATTTCTTTACATACTTTCAACTCTCACTTTTCCAAAGGCTGGCTAAGGCAGAAATGTGGTAAATGTGGATAATAAACATGCTAACCTAGCAAACTAATGCAAGATGTTACTGGGAAAAGGAGGAAACTTCATTGGCCATGGAGTACAGAGATCCTCCAGCTGATCCAAACTGGTATGTTTTAAAGGTGCAGGAGGGTGAATCGTGATCATACTGCTTTTAGACCAGAGCCTGGCCCACTCAGGGCACTTCAGATGACTGCGTCCAGCAGGGTGGCTGACCACAACCTAAATAAAGTGACTAGAGGCGTTCTTAACATCCTGCTGCTAAGCAAATGTGTTGATCTGAGTTCCTAGAAATTCTTAGCATTTGTGACTAAGGAGGAGCAGGCAGGTGGTTTAGTTTCTCAGTCCAGAAGCACAGTTCTTGGTGAGGATTTCAGCAGGTTTTCTTTTAGGAGAGAACCCATAGCAGACTGCGCCTCATCTTTATCATCTCAACACTTACATCAGCTATGTTTATATGCTGCATCTTTTATTTGCCTACTATCTTGTTTGCATTTTTAATTGCTGTTGTGCTACTGGGTTAGAAGAAGGAATTTCTGGGAAAAGTTGTACAATCTGTCTTGCACAGAGGTTGCAGTAATGTGATCACTGATAAAATCATTTGGGCACGGACCTTTTCTGAGCTTCTTGAGTTTTTTTCCCATTGAAGGTACTGAACAGATTGCTGTGTATGTTGTGACACAGTAGCGTTTCAGAGAATGTACAGTCCCCGTAGTATTGGATTAGGATAGACTTTCTGAAGTGTTGTGTGGTTGCAACACCCATGCAAAGCAGTAGTGTCAGGAAGAGTATTATTGCAGCAACAGGGTGGTTTGGGGCTGCTCAGACCTGTAACAGCAGTCTGTAGGCAGTGCTCAGAGGGCTGCTATAAATCATAATGGTTCCTAGCTGCCTGCTGGTGTAACCAGGCACCAGAGAGTGATCTGCAAAAATAAAGCAGATACACAAGGAAATGTGGGAAATCTATAAAAGATGCTTGTCATAGCAGATCAGTGCATAGATACCTACACTATCTCCCTCTGCACACTCAGCCACTGAATTTAAAATGTTTCTTTTTTTTTTTTTTTTTTTGCAAAACTGTACCAGTGATGGGTTGCCCAAGGAGGCTGTGGATGCCCCATCCCTGGAGGCATTCAAGGCCAGGCTGGATGTGGCTCTGGGCAGCCTGGTCTAGTGGCTGGCGACCCTGCACATAGCAGGGGGGTTGAAATCAGATGATCATTGTGGTCCTTTTCAACCCAGGCCATTCTATAAATCTATGAATCTATGAATGAATAGAAAGGTTTTAATCGGAACTGTTGCTTGTATAGGAGTAAAAGCTTAAGTTCTTTTGAGGCGATGCGTAGCTTTGGGAGTAGTTTTGACCAGAAGGGTCTGGGGGCTTGTCACATGGGGAAATGGCATAAAGCAGCCACAAGTAGAGTTCAGCATTTCTCAGGCTTAGCAACTCAGCATTGATGACAGTGTGTGTATAAATGAGCTTAGCACAGTTCCCGAGGTAATGAGCTCTGACTCTTGCTGCCACACAATACCAAGGGTGCAGAGCAGCACTAATGCAGTTCTGCTGTTCTGTGCCTGGGAACTGGCTCATCGATCTTGGGTTCCTATGCAGCGTTCTCTCTCCGCATCATGTTTATCAGAGCCAGTTTAGGTCTGTCTGCGCCCATCAGCACGGCGAGGTCAAAGAGCTCGTCTTCAGTGTACTTTGAGTGAGCCCAGATGAGCTCTGCTTGTTCTGTTCTTTTGAGCTCCTTTAGTAACCTTTGGACAATAAGTGGAGCGTTCTTCAGGCTTGTGATTTACTAGTGTGTAACAAAGAATAAAATTGCTTTGTTCTTTAAAAAGTTGGATTGAAGAGACCTTACTGGATTCTGAAACTGTGACAAAAGCTGGTTTGAACCAGTTGGGTCTTTTTGTTGCTTTTCTTTTTCTTTTGTTTTTTTATCTTTCTATTATCAGAAATGTGAATGTGCCATTTTGGCAAGGTATCATTTTCCAGTTCATTGCTTTGGAATGCTATGTGAGAAATGTGCATTCGCACTACAAGCGCTTTAATGGGTAATTGGATAAGTGCAATTTAATGTGAGAAATGAAATTTTTTAAATCAATGTTTATGTAATTTATCTGTCAAGAAATAACCCCTATGCTGTAATATTACTTTGAGGGATGCAAAATAAAATAATTGGATGAATAAATTAGCATGAACTGAACTTTTGTGTTAGATGTGCTTTCTTCTTTCCACTTATGGCTGTCAGTGCCGTCTTTGCAAGGGAGGGAACTTGTGATGGGGACAAAGTGTGTTTTAATAGAGACAGTTCCATGTTTTGTCAGGCCAGATTGTTGGCTGCTTTTGTAGGAGTGGCCAAGCCATCTCCACGCTGTGATTCAAAACCTCAGATGCCCATTTCCTGCTGTGCAAAACTTGACCCACAGCAGACAGTCCTGAGGACTTCTGGGGCAGCTAAAGATGTTATACTGCCTAGTTCCAATTTCTGCTTAAGAGTGATCTCCATAGTTCTCCTAAGAAATGTGGGAAATGTTCTTGGACTTCCTGGAGGTTACAAAAACACTTGGCTTGGAGTCTTGGACTTATTTTCCCAAATGTTGGTGGTCTGGGCTGCTTGCTTTCAATGATCAGAAGCAGACTTTTGTGAGAAAGCAGAGAGTTTGCTCTGAGATGGGGTTAAGTAAGTAGAGCTGCTTGACTCAAGAGGCTATCGATGGGAAGGCTTCAGTCAATCTTTATGATTAATTTTCACTTGATCCAAAGAGTTTTCTTGCACTAATGTTAACTAAATATCAACTGAAATCCTCTTTTAAAGCAGTGTTTCCAGAATTATTTGTTTTGTCTAATGGCTGTCCTTTTGGCCAATGTTTTGGGACTACCAAATGGAAGAATGTGAAGCAAACAGACTTTATACCTGAGAAATGGAAACAGACTGCAGAGTATTGTAGGCTGAAGGTGGATGGTTTCGCTGCTGCCTCTCTAGGGTCTGATGTGCCACCCCACTGTAAAACTGTCAGTAGGTAGTCTGATTGTTGAGTCATCTGCCCTCAGCATTTCACTGAGAGCTGATTCACTGCCTAGGGTGTGAATCTTTTGATTCTATGGCAAAAAATAAGTCACACTTCTTTCTGAATATGTGTTTACATCTCAGGACACCTACATAGCACTGCTTACTTTTTAACAAGGGAAAGCTCCAAATGTTATTTATTTTGCAAAAGGAAAAGTATCTTACTCAAGAATATGAATCAAGAGCTTTTTTTTTTTTCCCAGTAAACTAATATGAATGCCATTAGGACTAGTTAACATAAATACTTGTCTTTCCTGCTGACAAAATGCAGAGCTTTGGAGAAATACATAAAGACATTATATTGCTATTGAACAGTCTCTGAAAACAAAAGGGGAATTAACGGTTGTGTTTTTTGTGTTCTGTTTAGGAAAGTGTCAAAACACCTTAATGGGAGTTGCATCTTTCTCTATACAGAGGTGTTTGTAGTAGAGGCAGAACTGTGTCGTTATTTTCAAACATACATTAGAACTTATTATCCCATTTGCATCCTTATTATTAGATATGTTGTATATATTAAACATTTCTGTTATGTTAATTTTTCAAGCCTGAGATTAAATTGTTTGAAAGTAATTATAATGATGCTAGCTTTCTGCGATGAATGTATTTTTGCCTCTAAGACAGAGGCAAAAATCATTTTTTAAAGTTACACATTTACAACTACAATTTCTATAACTATATTTTCTATAAAACAAATCTCAGTTGTTTTCTACCCAAACCACTCCAAAATCACAGAATCACAGAATCATAGGGGTTGGAAGGGACCTCCTGAGATCATCGAGTCCAACCCAAAGCTTCATGAAGTTCCTCCAAAGAGATTTTTGCCCAATATAATATTCAGTTTGAGGAGGAGGGAGCCTCTTTTTGCCAGTTTCAGCTCCTGTTGAGTACCAGCAGTTTGCAGAGTTGGTGACTTCCAGAGGTGACTTCAGGAACACATCCATGACTGTTCCTGCCCAGGTTCAGTGGCTGTGTCAGAGCTTCCCACCGTTTGGGGTTGTGTGAGGCTTTACTGATGCAGTGTGAGGTAACACTTTCATTAGAAAGCAGTGATTTCAGCGATGGATTGGACAAAAATCTCCAAGTCTTCCTGTCTCTCCCCAGCAGCAGCAAGGGAAGTGGATGCTCTTTGTGGCTGAAATGCTTCCAGCGTCTGTCTTCAGTGCTGTGCTGGGCAGAGCTCTTTTTCTCATGGTGTTTGTCCTTGTCCCTGTGCTGTCAGTTACAGACTGCTTCTCCCATGACCTTTACCCATCCTCAGTCTATGCATAAGTTTAAAACCACCTAAAGAAGACCCCATGAGAAGGCTTCAGGTTAAAAATACATTCTCCACTCGGTGCTCCAGTACTTCAGGAAAGGTCACCCAGAGTTGCTCTGCGCTAGTTGTTGTGAAATGGCTTTCAGCACAACATCTGGATTTGGCCAGGCGCTGTGTTCTGCTTGTCCCCAGAGCCTCTGGCTGTACTCCTCTGGAGGGCTGCAGTTCCGACCTCATTTCATAACGTTTCCTTTGGAAGCTCATAGCGCTCTGCTGAGCCTGTCCTTTCCTGGCACTGGTATTCCCATCCATCTTAAAGATGGCTTTTTGCTCTACTAAGTAGTGCCTGTATACTTTGGGGCATATTAAGTCCTCCACTGAATTTTTTGATAGAAGTTTAAACGGTTAAGACTATCTCTATTCTTTTTTTTTTTTTTTTGTCCTAAGAATGTCATTATTGTCACAGATGAAGTCAGTGATTTAGGAAATAGCCTGTGGTAATTTTCAACTATGCCGTAGTTTTCCAGGGAATTGAATTGCTCAGTCATGAAAAATAGACATTTTCTGTCAGACTGATTCTACAAGGTCTGGTGAAATTCTCCCAGCTCCCAGTACCTTGGGTGAAAGGATGTGGGAGCCCTGGGGAGAAGCTCGCAATGTAATAACATTGTTGGTTACTGAGTGTTGTTTGAACATGGAAACATTTCTGCTTTATTCTTAGCCTTATTTATCAATATTGTGAAATATTTGCGTATTTGAAAAATAGGGTACCCTTAAAAGACTGCTTGAAGATGGAAGGGCTGCAGTTATTAGAGCTGTTTACCTAAACACTGCTACAAGAATGCTGAATTACACAATAATAACTGTTATGAACTAGGGCAAGGGATAAACAGCTAACAAAAATTAGTACACGCATTTAAAATAATTGAATATTAAAGCTGAAAATGCATTAATCTTCTGAAATCTACTTAAAAAGTAATACTTTGAAAATGTAATGTATTTTAGTGTCGTGTGCTTGACACAGTATGCAATATTTCAGGAGCAAAATTTCTGACCAGTCAGGCACATACCAAGTGCTGTATGTCTGAGACTATTTCAATAGCGAGCTATTTTTGTATTGTACTACAGGGCTGCTTCTCCCAGACACCCATGTTTCACTGTACTCATATGAAGTTTGCACTCCCGTCTTTGAGTGTCATGTCCTGTGTCTGCAAGTTTAACTTTAATCTGCTGGTATCACTGACATTTCATCAGTTCACGGTGATTAAAAAAATACCAGCTGCCAGCTGTATTATATGTTCCTTTAAAAAATAGTTTCTTAGGAAAAATGACCTAGGAATCCAGCACAGTGGCACTTACAAGCATTCTTGCTTGCTCTGAAATGATATTACCATATGAGGAAGAAGATTTCGGTTAACATTATATTTCTCTATTGATATTATTCTATAAAGGGGTAAGGAATTCAGGCAATATGCTTACTGCTCATTAGAGGTCAGTAGCGGAGCATGACATGAAGGCAGAGCTGAGCATTCATTTAAGGAACCCAGTTCACTTCTGTTCAGAAGATTGCATTGTATTTGAGACCAAAAAGAAAAATCTAGTTTCTAGAAGTGGAACCTCTTAAAAGAAGCTTTAATTTCTGAACATTGGTTTCAAAATTAAAGTCATTAATTCCCTGGTAATTTTTATTTTATAGTGTAATGTAGTGTTTTTCATTTGAATGCAAACTAGATGATTTTGCAGGCAATGTAAGAAAATTAAACAAAACCAACAGATTTAAATTAAAAATTAAAGCTGTAATATGCCTACAAACAGATATACTGCGCATCAGGAAGTCACATTACTGCCTTAATGACAAGGTGCTTGACTGTCATCTTCAGTAATGACAAACCAGTGAAGCAGAGGTGAATAAAGGATTTTCTAAAGTTTTAGATTTTATGAACCCTGTTGTATTTTAATGTGGATGCCAAATATTCTCAATATAATGCTCACTTGGTCATCAACGTCCCAAACCGCACATCTGAACTTCCAATTTCAACATGCATCACTAAGAGATGTCTCCTTTAAGGCATGTTATGGCCCCGGTCCAAACCTTGCTGTCACTAAGGCTCCACTGACTCCTACTGGCTTCTTGTCAGGACCCTAAAATTATAGTCCACAAGGGACAAACAGTTCATATCAGTGGAAATGCTGAAGCAGTTTAACAGTTTAAAAATAGTGCTTTTTAACATTCGTGAATAATTTACATAATCTGAATAAATGAATTCCTCCCTAGACATCTAATTCCAGAGTGAAGAATCACCACGGCTTTCATTTCCTGTCTCAGGGATGGAATTATTAATGTACTAAATCAAGTAAATTAGATATCATGCAAAGCTAGGTTATTTTTCAGGATTTAATAATACAAAATCAATAGAAGCATATACAACATTCAACATGTTGCTCTCTGAATCTGATCTGAGATGGTTTTGCAAAAAATGATCATTCAGCACATGGCCACCGTAACCTGCTGCCAGAGGGCTCTGCGGTTGGGTATCCTCCGTTCACCCTCTTTGGGTGCTGCCCAAGGCTCTAACTGAAGATTTCTGCCTTTACATGTAAGAATAAAAATCACCATCGGTTAGCATAAACCTGTGCTTCTCTCTGATGAAAGTTCAGGATCTGATCTTATTTATGAAAAGTTTTGATTAGCTTTGAAGTGAAGATTAAAAGGGTCTCCTTAAGAATCCAGAACTCCAGTCATCTCCATCCTCTCCTCTCAGCTTGGCTTGGTTGAGATCAAAAAAATCCTCTTGATGGATTTTTCTGTATGTCAGAATAATATCTGGAAAGGGAATATCCTTTAAATCAGTATCAAGGACTAACACTCATGTCCACTGTCCCTTCCAAACTGCCTGACTGCTATTGCATTAGTCTCAAGTGTAAAATTAATAATGTCTCATTGTCTAGTTTTGTTTTTGTTTCAAGTAAAGTATGGCTTGTGTTAAACGTGGTATAAAAAGTACCTGAAGAAGTCAGGCACTTGGAACTGAATCTTGTTCGGAAGAACAGATTCTTCATCCTGCAGTATGAGGAATGCTGTTAATATATTGTTTGCTTTTCTGAAAGGAAACCATTTTGTTTACCAGTCCCAGGAATTTTCAAAGTGAGGTGGTAAATATAAATGAGGTGAGTCCTTATTAATTTGTTCTTGAAGGAATCTTGGAGAGTATCAGGGTGTGTTATAGGTCCTGGAGCTGGTTCTGTTCAGCGGAAGGCGGCTCAAGATGAAGGTTTGATGTTGGAAGCATCCTCACGGGTACACAGCCAAATTAACACAGGAAAATGTTTTGGGCTTGACCCAAAATATAGGCCTTAAAAGTGGGAAATAACTATCTATGTTTTTAGTGAGGTACAGATATTTCCCCCACTCCAGCCACCCAAAAACCTCTAGAATTAAATTCCGTAGTTTTCTTTTTTTTTTCCTTTTTTTTTTTTTTTTTTTTGAGAAAATATGAGGTAACTCTAGAGTTTTCTGCTTACTAGATATTACACTGAGTGGAAATTCAGAACAGTGAAATGCAGTAGGTAGTTGTGGTTCAAAATCCTTTGATAGAAGATGATCAGGAGCATAGTAGAAATAAAACATAATTGCGCTATCATGTAATGGCATTTCAGGTTTTATTTTTGTAATGTTTACATTGTTAGTAATTGCAAAGGTGTTTTGGGAATAGTTCTTTGTAAGATGATGTTCATGAGACAACTTTTATGTTGTTATGGCCTTTTTCTGAATGAGGATTAACGTATCAGGCCGTTTTGCAAATGTTAAGTGTAAGTTTTTAGAAGTTTGAGAGTGACTTCTTGATTTCTAAACAGACAAGGTGATTGTAATTGTACTTTAGTACCCTAGTAATGGCCTCTGCCAGTAGATTCAGAACTGTTCATGATTTTCCTTTGTTATTTAATTCAACATAAGTTAATTCCAGAAAGATCGGAAAAGATATTCTCAGCCGCATGACTGGTTTCTGAAGAGCCAAAGCAGCTGGAGAACTGTTGCCACCTAATTCATCAAAAGGACTCATTGCCATTAGTCACACTAATGTCCGATCGCGCCATTAGCTTAAGCGAATTCTCGATCAACATCCATTTAATTTTGCTTTCATGAGTGATTATTTCTGTAAAGGACAGGTTGCTGGCTACAGCCTTGACACAAGTTTGTGGAGGGTTCTCCTTTCCCATGCTTCTGATATAATATTAGGAGACATTATACATATTCTGATATGTGATCAGAGCTTGAAAATCCCAAGTGACCATCATTGGGCTAAACTGTGAGCAGTCCTTTCACAAACCCATGAGGTGTGGGGACAATCTCTCTCCCACTATGGGAGTTACATGACCTCCTCTGAAAGCCCCAGTGACTTGTTCTTCCTTCCTGCAAAGTAAGAAGCTGTAGAAATGATGGAAAGGAAAATGTGCTGAGGAGCATTCATTGACAGGCCACCCAGGAAAGGCTGGAAGGTGTTTTGGTGAGCAGAGCAAACACAACTGCATATAGAGAAATTCAGGAGCACAGGGCACGTTGTCTTCGAATTATTACTGGAGTAGGGCAGTACTGACCCGTACTGGGGGGGAGTTGGGTAGTTTCATAGTTTCAGTAATGCAAATAAAACCATCATTTGACTCATCAAGCATGCATAGACTACAATGATGTTACTGCCTAACAACAACTGTGTCAACCCAGATGTACTGTAATATCCAAGAAGGAACCCCTCTATGAAATGTGACATCTGGAAGCCCTTTGAGGTTTCCCTCTTGAACTGTTACTCAATTACATGTGGGATAGTGGTAAGGCAATAAACTTCCACATGTCTGAGAAAGCAGTAAATTAAAGAATGCCCGTTTCTACTTTGATCCTTCAAATCTTAGGGATTTACAAAGTTTCTATGTAGGTCACTCCGAAAGTAAGGCCTCCTATATATCTCCATGGAAACTACAACAGATAACAAAGAGCACAATAACATAATTTGATAGAGCAAATTCTCAGCTACAAAACACTATTTTTCAACACAGTCACCACCATTAGCTATGCATTTTTTGCCAGTGATAAACAAGAGCCTGCATGGTGCACTCATAATAATCTGCACCAGTGGAGGTGACCTGCTGTCACCACTGCTGAAACCTACCGCCCACTGCCTCACTGTGTTCACATCCGCTGTTTGGTCTCCATAAATGTTCAGCCAGTGTCGATGAATGTCAATGGATGCTATTTTTTCCACATGGTAGAGTTCAGTGACACACCTTTGCTTCATATGCACTTCCAAGTCAGATAGCATTTTGTCAGAATGTCCCTCTTCTGCCATCTGTCACACGGCAACAAAATGTAACGGAATATTGGTGGGAAGGTTCAGCCTCTACTCCATACAACCAGTATTCACCTCCGATGTTGTGGGCTTCTATAATAAAAAAAGGAGGCATTACAATTGGAGCAGCCTTTGTAGGAAAGGATTTTTCTGGTGTTGAGAAAGAAGGAAGTTGTTGTAGCAGAGAAACTTTTCACAAATGCAAAATTTCACCAGGATAGTGGGTAGGATCATGAATGATAACAATGTCCTAGTATCACAAAGAGAAAGTATGAGTGCATCATAGCTATGCTAGTATAGTACAATACTTTCAGATTAACAGTAAGTTTTTATTAAGAAACATACACCAGAGCTTATGACATTCAGTCTCCCTTACAGCACGTTTTCTGTAATGATCTGGACAAAGTTTTTGTTCTCAGCTCTTATAATTTTCTGCTCCTGACAATTATGTCTTAAAGTCTTTGGAAAACAACCACTACATTTTGAAACTGACGCCAATTTATAACACAGAACTGAGTAACTGTTCTTATTTAAAGTAAAGTAAATTAACTGAAAAAATGCAGTTTGGGAAGGGACAAAACCATTGATGATGAGTGTCAGGTTTGGGGGAGAGAAATGATGAAAATATTAGAAAAGTTGAAAAGTTCAGAAGTGTTTTTTCATAAGCACTTCATTAAAATTCCCATATGAAAAGGTCAAATATATATTCCATTCTTCCTGACATAAATAAATATTGTCAGGAAGAACATCAGGAATATTCTATTATGTTTATACATGAAAATTTCTCTACCCACACTTCCCCAAATAACACTTAAGCAATGAGATGTAAATGTACTCTTAAAGCTGAGCATTTGATTTAGGGACCTGATGCAGCATCTTTACACAGTTAGAGCAATGACTTTGATTTTAATGAGCAAGACTGAAAAATTAAGAAGGAGTATCAACTTGTGTTAGATTGAGTTCATGAATAAAGGCTGTAATGTGTATCGTTGTATATACTTGGCAGTATACGTAGTTCCTCATTACCAGTGGGTATATACTTGCTAAATAAGTTCTTCCCTTGCATCCCTGACACTTGATATTTCCCTTGGTCCCTTCTTTTGAGAATCTCCTTATTTTCCCCAAGAATAAGTCCTCTTAAAATAAATTTTCTGTGTTAAAATATTATCTATTTGAAGTGTTTTTTGATGAAAAAAATTGAGCTTGTTTTGTTTGGGGGCTTTATCCAAACACTCCAGAACTTCATCTGCTGTACTTTTTGCTTGAAAGGCATCTGTTGAAATAGTTAAAGAAAATCTTCAAGTCAGAATTAACTTAGCTTTCATAATGTTCATAATAAATTTATAGAGGAAAAAATCAAACTCTTTTGCAATTCTTTTTTTTCCCTTTCCTCTGAGATTTTATTATTGGCAATAGAAATCTTTCAAATTCATAAAGGTAACAGATGACTGCTTACTCAGTGATGCAGCAGAATAAATCTGTCATAACCACAATTAAAGAGTAAATGTGTTCCATACTGCCCACACAGTGGGCATTAAATATGTTGCAGATAGGAAGCAGACACCTTATTGATAACCAGAAGTTCCCTAATAAATTGATGTAATTAATTCCTGCTGAGCATCTCACTTACAAGCATAAGTTTAGACCTAGCAAAAATATTTTCAGATCTAAGCACAAATTACTAATTTATGTTGTTAACATTCACAAAGTACTTTTTGGGTATGGACTTGTTCTGCCTTTTTCAAAATCACATCCATCCAAAATAGCTTTGAAAAATTCTATTTCCACATCTGAATATATGTAGTTCTTTTATGGCTACCTAAAACTTTTTGGTTAGAATCATGTCCTTCTGAAGTAATACCTTTTGGTAGCAGAAAGTAAAGAAAGAAATTTCTTCATGCTTCTGCTTTACAGGCTTCCTGACCTGCTTAATATTGAAGTAATGAGGAATCTCTGAAGGAGGTGGAAGTTCATACCCACGCCTTGACATAGCATTGGAATGCTATGTCAATACTGGGAGATCAGCATTATTTGTGAAGCTACACAACACCCTCCTAGAACCCGTGTTCTCTCCAGCCCTTGGAAATAATACTCCTGAGAGGTGCTGCCATCACAGCTTAGACTGCAAGAGTCACGGAGTCATTTAGATTGGAAAAGACCCATAAGAGCATGAAATCCAATCACTGCGTAAAACTGCTGAGTCAAAGTTCACTGAAAAGTGATAGATTCCTTGGCTGTTTTATCATTTTGGTGAACTCCCCAGAGGCTGTCAACAGTGAATGGTGTGGACAATTTTGGTCTTAATTTTTTTTTTCTTTCTTCTTAGTTGTGGGAAACCACACCCATGGAGGAAGATCTTTGTGCTGATACTTGTTTAGCTCAGTGCAAGGGAGATGAACTTCAAGCACTTTCATGGCAAAATATTTTCTTTTCCTCTTATCATTTTTAATATCATCACTATCAAATACCGGGCAGGTAGATTTTTATGTCCTTTGCACTTGGATGTTTTAATAATGGTTTTGACTTCTGTGTCTAGAATGGCTTCCTTGAATGTATTCCTCCATCTTTAAACAATGATCCCTACAAGAAATTAGCCTGTTAATCAGGAAATAATGACTGACAATGAGCCAGCTAAAAATAAATCAAACACAGAAACATATATATATATATATAAGTATAGGTAACTTACAAATTTGACAGTATCTTTTGCTTCTTTCCCTTGTATGATGCTTGTAGCAGTACTGCACAAGGTTGCCATTTTTGTTAAGGTCTAGCTATTCTTCATAAGTGAAATGTTCATATCAATAAAATCACAGCAAAGGGACTGTATAAAGCTACCTTTATCCATAGAGATTTTATTGATGGAAGAAGTTCACTGCCTTACGAGCTTTCTATGCAGTTGTTTGAGCTGGTGTGTATAAGTAGGCAGAGACTAGTCTTGCAGTTGTATTTTGTGGGAAAGTTTATTCTATAAAAATTAAAATTTTATTTGGGAAAGTTCCTATTTTGGAAGAATGTTTTGGTTCTGTAAAAGAACTGACATCAGACAGTGCTCTTCAGTCTCCAGAGTGAATAGCTCATAGGCATTTCCAGGAGATGGCAGTGGATGTCACTGTGCTTGTTCAAAATAATTTTGCAGAAAAGTTGTCAAACACTTGGTACTTCTCATTGCATTTGGCTTGCACTTATGGAAATTTGGTCAGTGCTGGTCATAAAACATGAGCAGTGATGAAGTTCACTTTTCACAGTGCTGTTCTCTGAGTTTGAACATCAGTAAAGCAGAGGAACTTGAAGATCAAGCAGAGAGAGTAAAGTAAAACTGCAACCTGTCAGCATAATTATGGAAACAAATCATATTTATAGTATATGGAGAGCTAGAAGTGCCAGACCTTGATTAATAATCAATTGTAATTACTATTTAGAATTAATTACATTCCTGAATTGCTGACTTGAAAAATGATTCGGAAACATTTTCCCACACCTTCCTTGAGGTACTCCTAACTTGATGTTGAAGAGAATTTAATAACTTGAAAGTCATATCACTGTCCTTGTATTATTATTACATCCCTTTGGAATTTGTTTTGTAAGGAATTAAAAATATGCAAACACAACAGCCGT
This sequence comes from Pavo muticus, assembly GCA_016647715.1. Classification (NCBI taxonomy): domain Eukaryota; kingdom Metazoa; phylum Chordata; class Aves; order Galliformes; family Phasianidae; genus Pavo; species Pavo muticus. The sequence goes on from JACDJE010000214.1 coordinate 1,960,773, forward strand.
TAATTCTTGTTACTTGAGCTTGCATTGTGGTTGACTTTGCTGTGTCCTTGCTGTGCTGCCTTTAATAGATGCGTATGTAACATATTTGCTGCCAACACTAGGTGTCACACTAAGTACGTTTCTGCTTCTGGCATGAAACAAAACCCTCTGCCAGTAAATGAGACTGTAAAGCTCTTCCCAGAACGTCCTCCCAGTCCAGACTCGAAGTCAGCAGGAGTTTTCCCATTGATTTATGTGCAGTTGGGTTTGTGCCCTTGATGCTTTCCTTGTTTTGCTCTCTGTAGAATTGCAGCAAATGGACACACATTGCCAGTTCAGCAGTCCTGTGGATTTGGTAGCCCCATTCAGTGTACAGTGAAATAACTAAGGGAAATATAATTTGCATCCAAATGCTGCCCAAATTTTTCCAAGATTTGGTTTCAGAGCTCATTAGGTTTTCAAATTCTAGCTATATATGCACAAGCAAAAATGAGGAGTTCTCAAAGCAATATTCGACAGAATGGATTCTATCCAGATTTGCATGCTCTAAAAACCAAAGTCAATGAACGGGTTCCTGGGGTTTGGCTGGAAAATATTTGCTAACTGATTCTTCCTGCAGAGCCCTCAAAACCCTCTGCAAACCTCCTTCCTTGGCAGTGGATTTCCTGGGTATGTGTCTCTGGAGGTGATCCTGTATCTGTATACGTGTAGTAGCCTTATGAGAAGGGTGGAAGAAGTAGCCTGGTAATAGCAGAAAGGATTATTGTACATTATAGCACAGCTTTCCTCAAAGTTCAGAGTAACACAATTCAAAGCTCCCAAATGCTTTGCCCAAATCTTCTCTGTATCTAACTATTTATTTATTGTCTAATCCAAAGCTTGCTGAAGTTAAGATGGCAGTAGACTTTTGATCAGGCACTTAGTGCAGAGATGAAAAGAGATAGGTCTGCACCTCTGGTGTTTGTAATTATGGAAGAGGAAATAGACCTAAAGATGGATGCAGCAGAGAACTTTTAAAACTTGTCAACTATTTTCCATTTGAGCTTTTTCTGTTTGAGCAAGCAATTTGTTCACCACATACTCATCTAATAAATGCTCAAACTTTGTTTTGCGAGTTACGAAAGCTGTTAGAGGTAAAGCCTTTATTTGTTCTTTCAGCCCGATACTCTGAGAAAAGGGTTTAAATCCTAAATGCTTGCAATTCTCCAGCAGTACATGATAGATTGAAGTTGAAAGCGCTATAAAACTTGTTTACAAGGACTCGGAGAGCAAAAAATTGTTTCATTTTAAATGCTGGAGAGGAAGTAGGATCTGACAACTTTAGAGCCTGAATTTTTCTTGCCTTCAGCAGGGATGGTGCACCAGCATGGAACTTTCTTTCACCTCAGAAAGTCCTAATAGTAGCTGTGCACATGTGGAATAGATAGCATAAGAGGGATACAAGGCCATGGGTGGTACTGTTTCCATGCCATTGACCTGCTTCTTTCTGACTTCTGTGGTTTTAACCACGATAAAAAATGTCATTTACAATTTGTTCTCCCATCATGGTCCGTCTGGACAGTGAGAAGAACTGCATAGGGCACGTTCTGTGTTCCTCCTCCTTAGGTAAGACAGGCAGCAGGAGGGAGGAGGAGCTCATAGATCTATACTGAGGCTATCTGTCTGTACTGCGGGGCCCTGATACCGTTTGCTTTGTTTTGCACCACTCTGATACATGAAAACAGTGATGGAGCTGTTGATTGTGAAAATGTTCAATGTCAGGTTGAAGAGATCTGAAGTTCTCGATGCTTGTCTAGCTCTAGTATCAGCTGGCACAAATTTGGCATGTGAATTGCATTTACCCCAGCACAGGCAAGATAAACAGACCAATAATATGGACAAAGCCTTCACATTAGCAGGTAGGAGGGGGTTTCAGTACCATGTTCTGAGATCCTGGCTCACCATTATGCCCATTATACCCAACTTTGATTGTATATTTTATAAAAATTAAGATAACGGTGTAGTTATCTTATCATGGTCCAGGCTAGTGTTCTGGAGATTGGCTCTGTTCATGTGTGTAAGTAGCCTGGTTTACACAGATCCAGTCCTAGACAGAACATTGGTTTGCAGTGCTTTGCATCTCAAACAATGAAGGATAATGCTTAAAAATGAGAATCAACATCTCAAAAATTTAAAAAATAAAAAACAACTTTCACTGTCTAGTTTTGTTCTTCTCTATGCATGAAATAAAATGGATGTATATAACAAGGTTATTTTCATGCTTGCTGGTAATGCAGATATCAAAAACTGTAGCATGGACACTATATTCTACATCAGATAATATGGAAAGCTGCATAACATTTAACTGTATCCTGAAGTGAGGAATGATACAAAGGTCCTGGGAGAGCCTGAGGGCAGTGTTGGTACTCATCTTGCTGCTTTGGCTGGTGTCACCACATAGGCTTCTCAGTGTTTTTTTTGGGTGGGGATGGGAGTTGGTTTGGTTTTTTTTCCCCCAGTGCAGCTGCGTCAGCAATGAGATAGATGGGAAACAAAAAATGTGTTTTTTCTCCTTAGTAGATTACACGACCCATGGTAGGTGAGGAGAGCAATTCCTGAAGGCCACATGGATGCTTGAGACCACAGTTCAGATGGAGGAAATTGTGAGAGTTGCCAGTGCTGAATATGAGTTGGGATATCTGGTGCCTGGTATCCTCATGACTTACACTATTTCCTGATTTGAATGAATAACAGAAAATATATACACACAATAGTACTATACATCTAAGATTGATCTAGTTTAAGTTCTGCAAACTTTAGAGTATGTTTGACGTGTTCCCAGCTTCATCACGCTTTTCATGCTCTACTGCGACTTTGCTAACTCTCACAATTATTCTTGCCATTCACCAGCGGTCCTTCCCAACTCACATTTCTAATCCTTTAAATCCACTGAAGTCCTACTGTGACTATATGCAGTATCACTACTATATCTGATTGTGTGCCATCAGAGAAAGAAGAACCTCATTGAAGGAAACAGTGTTTCGTCTATGTCCAAGATCTTGCTTCCCTTTTCAGTTTGTTTCTTCCACATGTGTGAGCACTGGGTGCCTCCTGGGCAGCAGCTGTACAAAATCTATCACAGACCAGTTTCTTCTTGACGACTTGTTTTCTGCCTAGTGGCCACCTCGGGGCAAATGCTTCTCAAACCACTGAATCTGAACAAAAACCCTGGAACATTTGGAGTAATTTGAATTCAAAATGTTTGGCTTGGATCCACTTCTGTATTTCACTCTAGAGCCTTTCTTCTTCATTACTAGTGCATTAGCTGTAACATTTTCCTTGTGGTGCTTTTGATATGCGCTCTCGCCTATATAGAAGCTCTAAGAAATCACATGATACTCCGAGTATCATTACTGCAACCAACTCAGAGTGGAAAGCCCAAGTCTGTTCTACCTGCTGTTAGACTGCTTTTTGACATGTTTACATCATGCTTATTTCAGAAAAGAGGCAGCAAAACTGAATGTTGTCCAAGGAGAAGAGCCTGGGAGCAGCTCCAAGTTCAGTAAACAGTATTTGCTACTTGTTTAAATCAGCAGTACAGCAGGTAATGAAAGCTAAACATGGAGTGGACTATGTGGCTCTCAGCAGAGCTAGCTCTGACATTAGTGTCTGTATGAGTTTCTGGACCCACCAGGTAGTTCCAGTGTCAGTTATAGGAGGGGGGCTGATGCTGCAGGTCCCCATTGCTTGCTTCATTCTAAATGCTGGAACTTAGCGTTAACATAGTAAGACTGGCATGACTCATGGCTTCAAGCATCTCCAGAGAATGCTTGAGAGCAATGCAGAAGATGGCTGCTGTGCAGCACATCTGCCTGCTACCACACTTCCAGGCTATTTCATGATGTGAAGAAAATAGAGTAATCTGACAACAAACAATTCTCTCATGTCTGTTTCCTTGGGTCCCTACACAAGATGGACATACAGATATTGTCTTCCAGAGAACAGATTGGGTTGGAAGGGACTTCTAAAGATCATCCAGTCCAACCCCCTGTAATACATAATTCTTGTTGTTTCACTGTGGACTGATATGCAATGGCAAGGGCAGGACTGTTTGGCAAAGTCAGCACATCTGCATTGTTCCACATTTCCTGTTCTCTGATGTGTCTGTGAAGTCCTGATGGGTGTGTGATGCCCCTGCTTGGTCACACTCACACGTCAGGAAGGTGAGGACTCCAAAAGGACATGTAAATGTACAGAACATTAGATATTGCTCTGGGACCATAACTTACAGCTTTGGGTTGGAGATGAAAAACAGAAAAGGGAAGGGCAGAGGAACATTCTCAGAATGTATTACATTTCAATTCACTACTAACTATGAAACCAAGTCTATTGTCTTCCAAAGACAACATTTGGATGAGATTTAACTCAGCGCAGAGCATAACAAGCAGTATGTAAAGTGTAGATTGGGCACGGTATTCTAAATACAGTAAAATTTCACAGTTAGCAAGTTTCCAACCCTGGATTCAAATTTAACATTCAAATTAATTTGAAGGTCACTTTTCTGATTAGAAGGCAAGGGCAAAAAGCAGAGCAAATTGTCATTGCATCAACATTTTTACCCACAGATCACTTAATTCCATTGGCAGGTACTTTGCAATGCTTTGAATTTGAAACAACGAATTCTCTTTCAAATAGCTATTTAATATTCCCTCTTTCTTCTTTTCTTTTTTTTCTTTTTTTAGCTGTATCACTCTGTTTCTTACTCTGACTCTTAGAAGAATTTAGTTTCTGCTGCTTATAGTCCCATTAATTTCCCCATCTAATTTTCCTTCTGCTCTCTACCCAGAGAACCCCTTTTGCTTCTCATTTAGCTCTGAAGTCAGGCAGCACTTTCATTTGATCAGCCAGTTTTGTGGTCTGTAACCTGCTGCCTGTTCTACTGTAAGCAGCCTCTTAAAGATGCATTTCTTCTTTGTTCACCTGAGAAATGCTCAAAACTACTACGTATGCTCAGTCTTTAGAAACACTTTGATGTGTGGGTACATGAATATTTTCCCTTCTGGCTTGAAATGTTTCCAGTCTGCCAATTTTTAAAGTACTCTATGAACCAGTTGGAAGAAACAGATAATCTCTTTTGCCTTTAACTTTCTCCTGTGATTTGGCAGAGTTGCCATCAGTGAAAAGGAAATGTAGAAACAAAAGGACAGATTGCATCCATTTCAGACTCTCAGGATTGTGGCCTAAGAAGACATCAACAGCAATCTCCTTTTCTTTTTTTGTTAGTTCTCCTCCCCTACTTAAGCCTGCCTGGAAAAGTGTTCCCATCTTGGTGTCTTCTGTAATCTTTTTTAATTAGGCACATAAGAGCCCATAAAGACCCAGTAGAAAGCCCAAGGCACAGAGCAACACTTCACTGTAACCCCACTGCTGGATGGCAAGCTGCCACCGCCTGCCCCCACCTCAGCACTGCCTCACTTTGACACAAGACTTATTTACTTAAAGGACAATATTTTGCTTTTTGGAGTTATGCTCTTTGTGATTATAATTCTTCCACAGATGCCTCTGTTGACTTTGCCCAGGATGCTTAGGGTATATGCTCACCAGGTTCCTACCAGTTACTTTTCGGCTGGCGTAACGCTGCCTCTTTGTGGGCACAGTGTGTTGCGTGTGGTGGCTGTGTGCTGTGTTGTTTTGACCTTGAAGCCTGGCATTTTGGAGGCTTGCGAATGCCATCTCCCCACATATTAAATATAAATCTGTGGATGCCTTGCAACATTTTTATGTCTTGTTCTGCTCTGGCAAGACTTCTGTGAACCAATCAGATTGCATAGGTAACAGGAACATGAGCATTTCAAAGACAGGCACAACTTTGTATTACGTGTTGTTGTAATCTTATATTAATGATATGTCTGAAAGAAAAGGGAAGATGGGTTTTGAAGGTGACATCGCTCTGAAATATTTCTTTGAACACAAGATCATCAGCAGCTGCGCCTGCACGGCCCTGTCTGTATGCCTGCTTGGCTGTGTTGAGGCCTCCTCATGATCATCTATACTGATAGATCTGGAATGCCAGAAGTAACACCAGGGGATGACTCTGCCCGGCTCTGCCCTCACACCCTGTGCCATGCCCTTCCTTTTGGAGCACCCAGAACCTCCCTGGGAGGAAGCACAGCACAGCCAGCAACAGTGCAGTGCTCCTTCCATCATACAATTAATGGGCACCAAGCCAATGCCTCTTTGGCTTGCCCCCTTGCTCTACCCATTCCTGTATACATCTTTTTTGCTCATTTACAGCTTAACAGTCGTTCAGAGATACTCTGCTTCTGAGCTGGAGCATATACATGTATGAGTTCAGTTCCTGGCAGAAACAAAGACAGAAATTCCATGTTTATATGGGTAATTGGTGCAACATAAACATGTAAACTTAATAATGGCAGAAATGTTCTACAGCTGGAGAGACCATATCCAGACACGACAGTTTACTCACAGCATCTTTGCAATTGCCTGTTAAGGAATTGGCACAATGCAGGTTTATGTTTTCAGCTACTTAATTAAGTTTAGTTCTGTGTCTTGTAAAGCATCAGTGGATGTTGTCATGGGTGAAGCAAAACTGAACGCACATCCAGCTCTTAGGCAGTGATCCAAGTACATATGTTTACATTCAATGGACAAATGTCAGCCTAATTTGTGTTTACTTTCAATAATACTGAATGCTTAAGTTTTCAGTGAAAGCAGTTCTTCTCATGTACGTTGTGGACCTGTTTTTTCTAATGCAATTAGAGAATGACTGTAACTCTAATTCCAGTTTTCAGACTGTTAAATACCTATCTATTCTCCAGTGGCTTTAGCTTCAATTAGTTGTATTGATTCAAGCTTATAATTTCGCCCTAACAAGAAGCTCTGTTAGAAGCAACTTCAAAACTAGGATTAGCTTAAAGAAATGACATTAGTTATTGGTGATGTCAACAAGTAGACTCCTATACTATCAGTTTATGAGCACGCATACTTGAATATAGTAGATTTCTATATGGATTGAACTAAGTATTGTATCTGATGAATCTCCTATGAAGACATGCTGAGAGAGCTTAGCCTGTTCTGCCTGGAGAAAAGAAGGCTGCAAGGAGACCTGATAATGGCCTTTCAGTATCTAAAGGGGAGCTATAAGAAGGAAGGGGACAGACACTTTAGCAGGGTCTGCTGTGAGAGGACAAGGGGAAATAGTTTCAAACTAAAAGAGGGGAGATTTAAATTGGATGTAAAGAAGAATTTTTTTACAATAAGAGTGATGAGGCACACAGGTTGCCCAGAAAAGCGGTGGGTGCCCATCCTTGGAGACACTTAAGGTTAGGCTGAATGGGGCTCTGAACAACCTGGTGTAGCTGTAGGTGTTTCTGTTTATTGCAGGGGATTGGACTAGATGGCCTTTAAGAGATCCTTCCAACTCAAAAGATTCTATGATTCTATGAGCATTGTATTCATTAGTTTTGCATTAATAATTGGTAATGAATTCTTAAATATAATTAGTAATTGGTAATTTACTCCCAGCCTCCAGTATGGACCATGGGGATTTTCTAATGCAGAGATCTGTCTTTGTGTTTCATGTATCTTTCATGTGTTTGTCTTCTACAAAGCAATCTAATCTTTCTGAGACCTTTCTGGAAACTCTCAGAATCCTTATGTCCTGTAACAGGAATTTCAACAATATGTAATGTCCAAAAGAATTTGTGGTGAGGGGCTTTCACCTTTTCTTTATATCTTATCATTTCGTAGATCTCTGTCAAATGCTCCTCAGTTTTGTTCTATTTCCAGTTAGAGGAATTGAGGTTGATTGTTCCATACATTGCATGACAGCCATTGCCTATTTTTCATCATTGCTGTTCCAAATGATGTCACTTTCCCAAGTCTGTTTTGCTATCCTTCGGACTGGGATTACCACCTACCATATTAATGTTTTAATACATCTTTTTGTCTTCTTCCTACTTCTTTCCAAACAGTTGGTCAATTTTGCTTGTTTTTCTTTTTACCACTGTAAGGCACTGAGCTGACATTTTTATAGAACTATTTATTATAACTCCAAGTCCCATTCCTGAGTGGTGATAGCTATCCGAGAGCTTCTCCTTTGCTTTATATAGTTAGAATTGTTCTTTTTTTTTTTTTTTTTTTTTTTTTTTTTTT
>JACDJE010000214.1:1972153-2080130 GCA_016647715.1 Pavo muticus
AAGGAAGGAAGGAAGGTTTTAGTAGATACTGAACAGGATTTATGACATATCTGTCAAATGGTGCTGGGACAGTCTGCTACGCTGTGTCAGATGCCCAAGCTTCTTTCTCAGTTTCCTAGTGATGACAAAACCCGTGATGCAAATGTGCTGTTATTTAGGTGTGCACTTCACTCCTCAATGATGCCACACAAATGATGTGAAAGCAGATTCCTATTCCTGGACTGCTCAGAATTTGTACTTGGTTTGCAACCCAGCAATAAGTGTTCAGTATTTTACCTCAAGTGCAAACACACTGGGAGAGGGATTTACTTTTATTGTGTGTCTGTACAGCAGCTAGCACAGTAGGGTCCTGATTTATGGCTGATACTGTTAGCTACTGTTGTAGGCTAAATAATGACATAAATAATGTATCATAGCAGGGACTGCAGCAGGGGGCATTTGCAACTTCTGGTATCATTTCCTCCACTTGTAACAAAGTAATAACTACAAAGAACAAGCAAGGAGAGTAGGAATGAAGGCCTGCTTACAAGGTAGGACAGTAAGTTAGAGCACCACATACTCTTCTGTCACAGCAGCTTCGCCAATGGCTGTAACATTTCTCCTTCCCGCTTCTTCTCCCATTTCTCTTCACTCTCATTTTTCAATTCACCTTGAAATGTACAAAGAATTATGTATGGCACATTCTACCAGCTCTCTAAATTGGCAATGGTGAAACCAATAAACTAACATTTTTATGACTTAGTGCTGCTACCAGCAACAAGAAAGCCTGTTCTGTCTATTGAATTCTTCTACATTCTCACAACAGTGCTATACCTAAAAGTACAGACTGATTTGATTTCTTTCTTTGCACTCTTCTCTCATTTTATTTTTATTTTTCATTTTTCAATTTTCTTTTTTTATTCTTTCTATTTTGGTGAGGTAGCAGTGCATAGAAATGTGAAATGATTCTCCTTGCTGTTTGAGATCAGATCCCATCAACAGATTATTTTTGCTAGTTAAATACTGATACACGTACCTAAAAGGGAAGAATGTTCCAGTTAGCTGCCAGTTTCTGAGCCAGGATGTGCTGAAATTCCACCATCAAACACGGGACAATAACTATCACATGGTTACTGCAGCTCGTCAGGATTTTCATTGCTCTCATAATCTATGGAAGGACTTTGTTACCTGCCCACAAGGAAACGATGAGCCATTACTCAAGATGCTGCATGTGCAAAGGGGAAAGGGAATAGAATCAGTAAATAACTAGCTTTTAAGGAAGCTGTTGAAAACAGATGAAAAAAATAACGAATGAGAATAAAAAATTGAGAATGCTAGATGAAAAATCATTCTCCTGATACTAAAACCACTTTGCAATGGGGAGGAGATAAGAATCTAATTAAGCAAAGATTAAAAATGTTAGTCTGTTAAAGATCTATATAAACACAATTTTTCAGGGATCGTGCAAAAGTGTTTTGAATGATTGAATTCATGGATCGTGGATCACCGTGTCAAATTAATGAATACAGACATTTTCCCTACTTCATGTTGGTATGCTTTATTAGAGAAAGCACTTATTTTTATCAGGAAATATTGTTTGGTTCTCAGTTACTCCCTTGTGTTGACTCAGTTTCTGTCTGAAGGTGGCTTGGCAAATTTAAGAGCTGTAAGTGAAGGAATTCCCCCTTGTTTGCCCACACATGTTCTGACAACTTTTAATTAAATGTGTTTGTGTATCACCCATTGTGGTCATTGTGGACCTCCAATATGTGACTGAGGCCTCTTGGTGCTACTGCAATAAACTAAGGACTGTCTATCAGGGTTTTGTGATTTCAAGAGGTATGATACTACAACTGCTGGTGCCTGCCATGGCATGGCCCCTGCCATACCCAGCATTTCTGGGCAAGTCCAGGACATCTGTGTGATATTTTATTCACTCTCAGTGCAATGGATTAGGATGCTGTAACTTAGAAGCATAGAACTGTTTGAGTTGAAAGGGACCCTTAAAGGCCATCTAGTCCAACACCCATGCAATGAACAGGTACACCTACAACTACATCAGGTTGCTCAGAGCTGAGTCCAGCCTGACCTTGAATGTCTCCAGGGATGGGGTATCCACCACCTCTCTGGGCAACCTGTGCCAGTGCCTTATCACCCTTATTGTAAAAAACTTCTTCCCTTCATATCCAGTCTAAATCTCTTCTCTTTTAGTTAGAAACCATTTCCCCTTGTTCTATCACAACAGACCCTGCTAAAGAGTCTGTCCCCTTCTTTCTTATAGCTCCCCTTTAGATACTGGAAGACCACTATCAGCTCTTCCAGACACTCTGAGTGCTGTCCTAGTAGGGGAAATGTTCCATCTCTTGGATCATGGAGCAGTTAAGAGAAGCCTTTAGGAAGCGATGTGCCTATTGAGGCAGAAGCTGTGCCATCAGTTTGGGGTGCTCCAAGGGTGCTTAGAGAGTAGAATGGGACCCAGTGTGGTCATGTTCCTGTAACAATTTCAAAATGGCCATTTTATGGTCTTCCGCTGATGAGGCAGCTGAGTACTGATGGCAGGCATTGCAGTGAAGATAAAGCTATGTTTTTTAAATTAAAAATGTAAATTCAGGCATGGATTGCTGGTGGAGGTTCAAGTTCAGCAGGAGAAACTGTCTGATTCCTTCAATAGGAAAATAACAATTTAATACAACTTTTACACTCATAATTTAATCATGTACAATTTACATAGGAGGCAATGTAAAGTGTAAATTGTAAAGTAGCACAATCAACCATCGACATCCTCAGTGCTATGGCCCTGTGGCTCCAGGCTGCTGTGTTTCCAGGTACAGTGGCCAGAGGCAAACCATTCTGAGCAGCGATACCTCTCGTGACTGTGCCAGGGGGAAGCACTGTTAAAAATAGCAACTGTAGAAGTAAGCCTGTTTATTTATGTTTAAGAGGAGGCAGTAGGATCAAGTTCATTGAAATAGATCAAGTGGAGAGAGCTTGCAGTTATATAGAAAGCTATATGTGATATAAAAAAAAATGCCTTTCTACTTTGAATACTCCTTTTTCATTGCTATAAAAAATGATACTATTATTGTTATCCATCGTTATTCAACACTCTCTAAAACAGGACAAGAATCACTCTGAGTTTAAAAGGACCAAAAGTGATGGACACTTTAATGGCTTGGCAATATATATGCTGGGGGTAAAGATGGAGGTGCATAAGACAGATAACATGAATTCATTTAATCATTCAGAACGGAAACATATGGTACAATCTAGGTGCAATTTACAGCCTTTCCTTCCTTTCTGCTGCTTGTATGTTTTGTGTTACCCTTCACTATACGTTATTATGCTACTGCATGGTGTTTCTGGCTATGACTTTTTGTCTTAAGAAGGGAAGAGAGGTGGAGTACCTACAGAGCTTATTTTTCTGCCCTTTGAGATCAGACTATATGTTGCAGGATTCTCTGGAATATCCCCCTTTCTCTTGTGCATGTTAAGAAGTATTTTTAAGAGACAAAACATCTATTAGTTTTTCGGTTGTTTTTGTTTCAAAATGCACTCCTAGGCTGTGTCCCTATCTGTATCACTGCTGCAATGTAGTAGTTGTCTGTTTCTAGCTAGGAAACATCCAAGTCTAAAACTGGGTGTAATCTATCATCCTTGCAGGGCAACAAATTAATAACACAGTTGAGTCAGTATAACCCGCTCTCCAGACCCTTTGCTTTTTCTCTGTGAGCTTTCTGTTGTATATCTCTTTGTTTTGAAGCCACTCTTCTATTTCTTGTCACAGCATTATCTTTTTCCTCTTTCACATATATTTCTTCCTTCTGTCAAACCCGGTTCTTCCATGAATTATTCCTGCCTTGCTCTCCTCAGCTGTCAACTCCCTTCATCCATCTGCTCCAGACCCTGTCTGTTCCATGCACAGGGACTTCCACACTCAGACTGTGCCATTTAGGGATAGAAAGATCTCACTAAGTTTAGAGTTAGTGTCCCTCAGTTGCAGTCCCTCTCACACAAGCAGGTCTATATAAATGGATAATACATCATCATTAAGCATATAGTAGACCTGCAAACACAATGAAGACGGAAATGTGATGACCAATAGATCTTTTTCTATCTCTAACTTTTATTAATGAGCTCTAAAAATGCACTGCTCATTAAATCTTATTTCTTAATCATGCTAGTGCCACTAAATAGAAATGTATATGCTCCATCTGGATTATTACAGAATGCAAGAGAAAGGCTAAGCAAATTCTACATTTAATTCACTCTTTTCTTTAACACAATAAAGTAAATTAAAATCAATGATTGATTGTCTTAGGGAACATTATCATCAGGGCTGAATACATAAACAATGCACCAAATGAAAAGCTATTTAATCACATTCTTTACTGTGCGTATCTCAGCTAGTGTATTATAAGCCAATAAATGCTGTTTATTTAATTCAAAGAAGAAAAGAAATGTTTATCCAGTTTGACCATTTATCCCACATCAGAAATGATTGATTTTCTTCATGTTCATTTAAGAAAATGTGTTACATGTTAAAAAATATTTTAAAATATCTGTTAGTATACACAGTTTTCAGCAGTATCTCCACAAGGCTTAGTGCAGTGCAGGGCATCAGCCTTCATGCAGTAAAAAGTATGGAGTCCTAAGGAGTTGGAAATGCTCTTCCTCAGTGCACAGGAGAATGCAGCCCATTAGTTCTTCCTTCAGGCTGGACGTTAGGAAATACAACTACTCTGAAAGGGTGGCCAGGCACTGGAATGGGCTGCCCAGAGAGGTGGTGGAGTCACCAACCCTGGAGGTGTTCGAAGAACGTTTGGATGCTGTGTTGAGGGACGTGGTTTAGCGAGAACCATTGGTGATGGGTGAATGGTTGGACTGGATGATCCTGTGGGTCTTTTCCAACCTTAGTGATTCTATGATTCTATGATTCTATGATTCTATGATTCTATGATTCTATGATTCTATGAAGGTGTTTGGGACTGTGCTGTGCTCTGCTTTATTAGAATAGAAATTTCTTATTTTCAGATGGTTGGAACTACATTATTTTTTGATGCTGTATGTTAGTGTCTTTCCATTAGCTGTGTCAAGATCCTCTTGCCATGTCTTACATTATTCCTCAATTAACTTTCCTCCCCTTGCACAGTTCGACATGTCTGTATGCGACTGCAGGTCATGCCAAACTGAGATGTGGGGGGAATATATGAAGTGCCATAGCACTTGTGCATTTTTAGTAAGTTTTATACATTGATTTTTACATGTGCATTTTGTACTGCAGTTCAAAGAAAAATAATATCTATATTGAAAAAATGCATAGAAAAGACGTGATGTATTGTCTTGAAACAAACTGATTTGGCAGTGGAAAAATAAATTTAATGGGGATAAACTTAGTCACATGGATTTTAATTTGTTGATTAAAGAAAAGCTCTTTTAATCAAGCAGGCATTTACTGGTGTGCAGGTCAGAGGTCTGAGCTTTTCTCCTTAGCCAACTTGTACTGATTCCATTACCAAAAAANTTTTTCTTGGCATTACTTCTCATTTGCCTTTATTGAATTTCATTTGGCACTGTATTGCGCATTATTGTGAAGGTCTTCTGCAACTCCTCTTAGTCAGCCTTCATTTTTACTTCTGTGAATGATTTAAAATTTTGTCCCTTTGATTTTGTAATAATTTATGAATTTAGCAAATGACATAAACTTGAGCATTTGTCCCCTGTGGGGACTCCACTGGGGACTCCTCTCTTTTGAGACTATTAACCATTTGCTGTTTCCTTCAGTAATCCAGTTAGTTTTATGAAGACCTTTCCTCATATCCCAAAGGCAGCTTAGTTTTCAAGGAGGTCTTTAAGGGAATTTTTATGAACATCTTCTGGAGATCCAAGCAATTCACACACCTCCCCTTGACTCCTTTACAGAACTAGAAGAGGTTTTTGAAGCATTCCTTCCCTTTTCACATCAGCTGCTCCTGAATATGTCTCAGTATTGATTCCTCACCATATGCAGCAAACCAGATCCTAAGTACCACAGCAGTCCCCCCAAAATGTACTGAGACTAATGTTATGGCAGTATCGCAATACTACATAAATAATGTAATGTTTTTCATCTTAACAGGAAGCAAGGAATCTTAATACTAATTTTTTAAGAAGTTTTAAAATATTAAGAAACCCTAAAGTGGCGAATGCCGAATTCTACCAAAGAATCAAAGGTAAGTTACAGTGAAGTGAGGCTCTCACATCTACAAATGAGAATCTCAGTATAAGTGTAAGTTCAGAGCCAGAGGAATGGTGCCTGGGATGTCCAATCACCAGCGTAAGAATCATAGAATCATAGAATCGTAGAATCACAAGGTCAGAAATGACCCGCAAGATCATCTAGTCCAACCAAGAATACTTTAATAAAAATAAGGCAAGGAGATGTATCGAGCTTTCCACACTGTGCCTGTCCCCATTCCACTGTTCTTAGTCTCCTTTTTGCACTCCATACTTATCTGAAGCAGCCTGACCATGCCCTGTAGTTAGTTCATTTTCCTGAAGCTGAATGGTCCTCCTGCCATTGTCTTTTCTTCTTCCCTGAGCATTTCTGGTTTGGTCTGCATATGTTAAACACTTAACTTATAAGCCTCAGTGTAAGCATTCAGAAACCTAACTGCTGAAGTCTATTTGTGTTACTCTGTCTCCTCTGGCACTCTGTGTGTAATTTTCCTGCTTGTTGTTTGGGCTGGAAGCAATCTGTTTGCTCTGCGCTTTTACACTACGTGGCATAATGGGGTCTTGGTCTTTGAGCGGAGTTCCTGGGTATTATGGGAAGTTTCTCTGTGTTTATCTGGATGGTCATTTATTCTGTGAAGGGCTACAGCGTTTTGCACAGTACAGTATTATTCCCCAATTTTTCCCCAGATACCTCCAAGAAGCGCGTCACATTTGCTGACACTGAGGCAATTTTAAGTGAGAGGTTACACCCTGTAATGCTTATTTCAGCTGTTTCATAATTGAGTTCCTCTAGCACCAGTCTTAGAGATTTGTTTCTATTCATTATGTCACTCTGACCAAAACTTTTTCTATTGACACTTCAATTTGAGACAATGCTGTGATGCTGCTGCTACCACCATGTTCTACCGTGGGCCTGAGCTCCTGCATATTGCAGAGTCCTACATGCCAAAGATGGATGGATGCAAAATCATTTTTTTTCTGCCATCTCCTTCTCTTTCTGTACTCTATTGTGCCTTCAGCACCTCTCAGCCATGCAGACTGTCTGATCAGCTTCCTCTTCCCTGTGTATTTGGACAAGATTTAATATTAAAGTTCCTGGAGAGTTTTTCTTAGACTTATATAGTCCTGCCTTACAGGATTTTAACCTTTAATCTGTCAGACTTTGTTATTTTCTATTTTCCTTGTTTGGGAGTGATGTCAACTCAACACCATCTTACTCTTTGTGGTCTGCTTTGCCAAATTCTAACCCTCCTCATCATTTTGGGTCCTTGGGGGGTCAGGAGAAGAGGAAGGAAGGAAAGGAAGGAAGGAAAGGAAGGAAGGAAGGAAAGGAAGGAAGGAAAGGANCTCTGAGGAGTATAGGAAAGAGATCCCTGAAGCCTACAGGATAATGTTTCCTCATTGATCCTTTCTCCAAACACAGAAAAGTAGGATTTGGAATCTCTTAAATGTGTACTTTGGCCATTCAAGGACATTTGTGCATTTGCATTTTGATGGTTACTAACTGACAAAATACCTTTTTCCTCCTTTAATCACTGTTGTTTTGTCTGTGTGAAGAGGTTGCAGGAACCTTCTCTGGCTAATAACCATGAGGTCACTTTGTTATTCTCAATTACAGCCACCCTAATAGTTACTTCTTTCATGGTGCCTCCAGAAAACTGCCAACCCATAACAGGTCAACTTGCTAAGTTACAGATACTTTTTAGCATATGAGAGTGCTTGTAAGATGGCAAAAAAATTGAGATTAGAAGTGGTTTTATGTGTATGGTCAATACCTAGCACACTGGGTCTTGAAACTGCCTGGGAGTTTTGTAATACACAACTGAAATGCAAATGAAAAATAACTTTATTTCCCTGCCATCTCTTAAATGGCACACAGGCTGCGTGGTTGGGTCAGACTGCATATCCAGCTAAGGGCTTGGTCTACTGTGGCTGCCACTACAGGAAGTCTGATTTGCAGAATGTACCACCTCCCTCTTTTTCCTTTGTAAAATGTTACTCTCAACCACTTCGTGCAGTATCTAATCCAGTTTCCTGTGGATCTTTTCTCCCTGTGCTTCTGAGCTGACTACATCTCCTAGGGAGACTACAAATTCAGCACATCACTGCCAGAGAGATCTCAAGGCGTTAGTAATTAGTTTGAGCAGCCGTCCCTTGTGCTCTCGGGTCAGCCAGGTGAGAAGTTCTGACAGTTGAATGGTATGGAGACTGGGAGCTAGAAGTGGTAAGGGCTGGGAGCTACAAGTCTTTTAGTATACAGTGATACTTGAAAAAAAAAAAAGTAGAAAGATTATGGGCAAGTGGGAATGCAAAAATTATGAAATCAGTGACAGAGTTTACATCTGATGGATGTCAGTCAGTATAAGGGACGTATACACTCTGATGTTATTCCTCTGGTCTGGGGCTGCAGTCTGCAGTGAAGATGGAGGGCCTGATTCGTTTCAATTGGGATGCACTGTGATGAGTGAATATATCATTATATCATGGAAGAAGTCATATGTAAGAAAAGAAGGAGCAGTAAAGAGGATGGAGTCAGCCATTTGGACTAGCTGAGATTAACTAACAGCCAATGTTTTAGTGAGGAGCTGACTGCATATCTTTAAGTTTTGTAAAAATTCAGCTTCTGTTTCAGAATCTCAAACCACCTTCCACTGGGAAGTTACATGCAGCAAATAGTTATGCTCGGCAGTCCTACCAGACAGTGTGCTTCACTTCTTTGTACTTCCTGGGAATGACCACGAAGTTGATTTTCCATCCTCATACAGGAATTGCACTTAAGGACGAAGAACGAAGACTTGAGAAGCCACAGCCACTGGGGCCCCCTCGTCCCACTGCAATTACCAAAATTTGACACAAATAACAGCAATCTCAAATGTTCTCATTTGCTCTGCAGGCGAACCTGACGTTAGCTTTCTCAGGCCGCTGGAGGGAAGGCAGCAGAGAAGTGGTTGGGAATTGTTCTTCCTTCCCTCTTCTCTGTTTATCACACAGCTGACAATACATTTCTGAGCATGCTGCCTCCTGGTCCTGTGCATATAAAGTTGGGTTCCTGGGATTTCAAACATCCGTAATTATGCACTTAAAATGTATTGTTTCCAGATGGTAATGCAACCAGTTATTTCAAACAATGAAAAATCCAGTGATTTAATTGTTTCTGACAGATGAGTAGGAAAGCTGAACGAATAGAAATGTGTAAAAAGAATACTAGACAAGGACACTGGTAAATCTTAACTATAAAGAATTTCTGGAGAAATGTGGGTCTGTAGCCTTAAAAATTTATTTCCTGCAAATAGACTTGAGGAAATCCAAAGTTAAAAGTCTGGAATATTTTCAAAGTCTTCTCATGTGCACAGATATGATTAAAAGTTGTATGAGCAAAGGAAACTGCACATATTTCTTCCTGAGTGCATAATTTGATTCTAGGTTTGTGAGAGGGAATGTGCAAAGGCTTTTCACTTTCACCGTTCCCTCCAGCATGGAGATTACATCAAGAGCACCTCGAGCTTTCTGTGTGTTTCATGAACCCAGAATCACCATCAGTATGAGCAAACACATATAGGACATGTCTCTTCTGTAATTTTTTTTTGACAGAATGTGAGTTCAGTAACAAATTTTAAAGTGTAAAGACTGCTGCTCACCTCTGTGGTCAGGGACGCACTGAGTCTTCGTGGTCTGCAGGTCAGAGCATTTAGGTGCTTCCAGTTACAAGAAATATCCTTCTCTTAACACCGGAGACCTAAATGAATGCAAGGGTAATTAAAAAACTCAGATCGTACTGTGTTATAAATTCTCACTGTTCCCTGGTGCTGCAGGAGGAGAGGGAACAGCTCACCAGTCTCAAGTCTCCTCCTTTTCCTGAAAACCCACTGGTGTGAGCAGGCTGCACTCGGGGCAGCATCTGGGGAGTTCGGTGGTGAATCCCAGAGCTCACACCTCTCACAGCCCCATGACTCTTCCCTCAGGTCACCACAGCAGCGTTGCTCTCATCCATGCATTGGGCTTTCCACCGGGGCACTGCCCTAGGTGAACGCAGATCTCATCCCATGAGTGGCCATGCAAGGAATGTCAGTTGTGCAGTTCCCATCTTCTTGGCTGAAAAAACATCTTGTCACATAATGGTGACTTTTGTATCATGTGATTGATATTGTATGTTCATGGAAAAAGACAGCATTATTGTGTTCTTTCAATTCCTCTACATCAAAGTATGTGTCCTGCCCTGCCAAGAGAGCCCTAGGACATGGGCTTTCTGCACACTGTAACATTGTCCATGTAGCTAT
Source organism: Pavo muticus (assembly GCA_016647715.1). NCBI lineage: Eukaryota > Metazoa > Chordata > Aves > Galliformes > Phasianidae > Pavo > Pavo muticus. The sequence continues at coordinate 1,982,623 of JACDJE010000214.1, forward strand.
CAAGCACTTGGAGTATTCCAAATCACAAACCATTTTTCATTTCGATCAAATATGTATTTTAAGGTATCACTGAGCAAGCACTACAGCATACATAAACAAGAGGATATTTTTTTTTTACTGAAAAGTATTTATTTTTCTTACTTCCCTTTGTTAGGGGGCATATTGGAAACAGGAAAAATCATGCAGCAAACAGTGCACAGCTTGAGCAGAGAGCCAGAGCAGCCCGGAGGTGCAAGCGCTCACACACACTCTGTACTTATGGCAATTTTAAATGATATATACCGAACCGCGATTGTACCAACAAATAAGAGCCCCTAGGACAGTTGAGACAGTCACAGATCAGGCATGAGCTGACTGCAGGGGACAAATACCAGCTGCCAGGAGAGCAGTGGCATAAGACATGCTGTGCCGATTCTCTGCATTAATTGGCTACCCCGGCTTTAGAGCTGCTTTGTATTGCAGCGCTGTGCTAGCCAGCTGCAGCACAAATCTGGGTTTGGTCTCCACAGCTCTTCACAAAAGCTGCGCTACTGATTGCACCACCATTGGTTTTTAAATTCTCTATTTACTACTCAAGACCTCACTACTAATGAACACTCCATTCCCTGGAACTGTGCGGTTTTTGATTGCCTTGTCTCAGCCTCCCACTCAGTGCAGCTTGATCTGCTTTGGTTGTGTTAGCATAAGCAGAAATAACCCAACACAGTTGGAATGGGATGTTTTAACACTGCAATTCTGTGAGCAGTTCAGTGCTGCTGCCAGAAAGAACAGCCCTGACCTCTCACTGATCCCAAATGTTTGCTCTTGTCCCTCTGTTGCTCCCTGCCTGCTGCCAGCATCGCCAAGCAATGAACTAAATGGGAGAACGAGTCCACTTCAAAGTTAACTTGAGAGAAAAAAACAGTAATGATTAGTTTTAATCTAGATTAATTCAAATTGGTTTGCTGATCAGCTATGAGAATGCTTTTGTCAGCCAAAAGAAGAAAGCAGTTCTGGAAGAGCAGTGGTTTGTGTTTAGAGGCAGACAAAGAGCAAGGCTGCTATTCTTGGCTTATACTTCATAAAGATGGGGTATAAATGTGATTGTGTTCTCAAATCTCTTTAAAATGGCACTATTATTCTCTTCTTAGTGCTCCTTATCTCTCAAACCTCTCACTTGAGGTCTTTTTAAAAAGCATTCATTTAAAAGTGTTTTTATCAGCCCTTTCCATGTAAAGTTTAAGCCGGAGTACGAAGATCATTATCAGTGTTCAACAACTGAAACAGGTTTATTGATAGTACCTAACACACAAAATACACTTTTCATGGGACTGTCTTTCAAGTGAATAAACATAATGTGATCCTCTTTATATATTCAGAGGACATTTTTTGCATACACAGCGATGCTGATTTCCTGGAAAGTGCATACTCACAAAATGCAAGGATCGCTCCTTTGTTGTGGCTCCCAGAGATGCACCTGGCAAAAAGCATATGGTTTTACTGGAATCAGGAAGAAGGTGTATGTGCAGACAAGATAAAAAGCTGCACAATTCTACCACCCAGAACTTTAGGCACTTTGCTTCAAAATCCCACCCAGCAGAAAGGCTAATGAGCATAGTCCTTCACCTGGAGGAACAGAAGTTGTTGAATGAAAAGATGCCATTTTTAATACAGCTGCTTCTCTCTTACCTTCTTAACAATTCTTCTTTGTCTGCTAGAAAATAGCTGATCAAACCTAGCACCGTGTTTACAGAACAGCAATCATTTCATCTTAAACTGTACATTTTTTTTTCAGATTTCACTATTTGCTATGCCATTGGGACTACAAGGGTTCATTCCCTCAACCAAAGAGCAGTGGTGCTGCCTGCGATGAGTCACTCTGCATCTCAGCCTGGCTCAACTAACCTTTCTGTTCCTTAGGGCTAAAAAATTCCTTTGGAGGAATGAAGAATGAACCACAGGTAGGTCAAACTCATAACCAGAAGTTCACTGCAGTTTCATTATGATATTGTTAAGTTCCGTGTTCCTGCTGAAAAGATGGCATTTTCTATTGAATAGTGACATTTGAAAATATAAGCCAAACATATTACCTTTCCTCTGAAATATTTGATTCGGCAAACAAGTGACAGACACAGATATTTTTGATTCTGCAGGCTTTGGCAGAAGTATTAAACAAATTGTTATTTGTTGCAGAGGTTTAACCCCTTTTTTCCCCTTCTACAGGCAAATGGATAAAAATGTAGAATCATGAGCTAAGACAACGGTACAAGCCTTTGCTTGGAGAAGAGAAGGCTCCAGGGAGGCCTTATTGTGGCCTTCCAGTACTTGAAGGGAGAGTATAAACAGAAGGGAGAATAGCTGTTTACAAGGGTGGATAGTGATAAGACAAGGGGGAATGGTTTTAAACTGAGACGGGAGGTTTAGGTTAAATATTAGGAGGAAGTTTTTCACACAGAGGGTGGTGACGCACTGGAACAGGTTGCCCAAGGAGGTTGTGCTCCATCCCTGGAGGCATTCAAGGCCAGGCTGGATGTGGCTCTGTGCAGCCTGGTCTAGTGGTTGGCAACCCTGCCCCCACAACAGGGCGGTTGAAACTAGATGATCATTGTGGTCCATTTCAACTCAGGCCATTCTATGATTCTATGATTCTTTATGAAAGTTAGTTTTTATATTTACCATGGAAGAATTGAGACTTTAACTGAGAGCAAAAGGGATTAGATAGAGAAGCACAGTCTCTGCCTTGAAGTTTTATATAAATGTATTGGAACATATCAGAAAACTTTCGTAAAGAAAAACAGCTGAATCTGACACTACAAATGCAAACATGCCCTCAATTGCAAACACAGCCCTCATTTCAGATTACCAATTTCAAAACGTTGTGTGAAAATCCACTGCAAACTGTGACCTGAAACAAAATTTAACATCCATAGCAATCTGTATCTGTATACAGCTTTGTTAACCACAGCATTAAAAATGAACTGGGACTCCAGTTAACAGTCACAACACTGTAAATTGGTATGGTACATTAGAGAATCTGTCCCAGTGTGTGTCACAGTTGCTTAATTCATCTAAGGTTGGCAGGGTTTCTTTTTTACTTAAATGTATTCACACCCATGCAAGCTGTCAAATTGGAATTACGCTTAAGAGCTGAGGCAGAGCTGCAGCTGCAGCAGTGATGGGAGCAGAGGGCTCGCTGTGCTCCCTCCCACACTGCCCAGGACTCAACAGGAGACCCCTCAGCTGATGGCTTGGTCCTGTCCTCTCTGCATGACCTAGTTTTTATTTGGGCTTTACATTTCATGTAATCTTAAATGACTTGAAGATAGCATTCTCATTTTAGTGGTGGGTAAAAATCAGCTATTGAAGAGAATGAACTCACAGCCGTAAATGATGAAGATATTATCTATCATCACAGCCCTTATCCTGTCTGCTGCTAGAGCAAACTCTCTTCATTAGAGGTGAGAAAGTTATTTGCAATAAAGTATTTACTCTTTTCTCTGGGAACTTGGCCTTTTTCTCTATTTGTTTTGCTTCTTTTTACTATTGAAATTTATCTGTGAACAGTCTGATTTTTATGCGTTGGCCCATTATTCAGTGTTATTCAGTGAGTTCTTTAGGCAGCGGTATTGGAGCTTATGCACTGCTCCTGAAATACTCACTCTGGCCATTTTTCTCAAGTATGAGCTATCCATATTTTGTTATTTGTTCATGGTAACACTCAAATAAATTTCCAGAGATTGCTTTCCTTTCCTTCTGAGTATCTCCCATTCTGAGACGTCTAACTTAGAACAGAATACTTAGAGGCTTCCATGCTGTCCAGACATTTTATGAAATCACTCCTGGTGACATAATGGATTTCTGTCTCTGATACCTCTCCTTCCATTCACTCATGATGCTGTCTTACTGTTAGAATTTCTGACAGCTTTCCATAATACAAAGGGATTACCTGGTGTTCTGTTATATTCTGGTACTGCAAATGTCCATGCATCATCCAGTTCCTTTCATTAATTTATCAACTTCATTTCAAAACTAATTGACTTGAATTTCTTTTCCTGATAGCTCTTGGGGAAAAGTGCTCTAGAATCTTATTCCTTTGTTGGCTGGAGTCCTTCTAATTCCCAGTCATCATCAATGTACTATCTGATGTATTCATCTTTGAACGATGGAACTGAGTTGTTTTTTTTTTCTTTAAGAGCCTCCAAGTAAAGAGCTCAATGTGATAATAAAAATTTCCAACAACATATTTAAGCATAGCTCTGTAATTTTCAGGAACATCAAACAAATGCAAAAATATATGACTGTTATTAGTATTAAAATAATTAGCTGTTACTCAACTTCTCAGACAGTATTGGTCATCCAAGTAGAAAATTCATCAGTACAACCTTCTTGGTAAGTATATAATATGGCTGATTATGTTTAACAGTCAGAGTGCGTGCTATCAGCTTCTGGAACGGATTCAGCCTCCTGATCTATGATGCTTATCCTTACACATTTAACAGCTATACTTTATTGTGGAAAGGATCCTTTTTATTTTTCTTCATGCAAAGATTCCTGTGCAGTCACTAGACTCCTAGAGTTGGACTTACACAACAATTATCAGCAAACACAATAAAATGATCATACATGATAATATATGTTGCTAGTAATATGGACACAGAACGGTGTGTATACTGGCTGGCAATTCCAAGACTATGAAAGTATTACTATCTACAACATGCAGGAAATTAATAGAGAAAGCAAAGGAGTGTATTTACCTCACTATATGTGGAACATTTTATCATGTAAATTCATAAATTCTGAACTATGAAGGATTATTAAAATTTCTAAGAATAACGTCATAAGCTAGTCTCAGACTAATGGCAAGTCCAAGAGAGAAGTTCACTTTGGAGATTAGGGGGATATCTGCATTGTAGACTTCATATGACTACAAGCATAACATTTAGTTCAAATTTAAAGAACTTAGGAGCCTACATTCTCCACATTGGAAGTTGTAGGAATCTTTATGCCCCATCCGTGGAGGTGTTCAAGGCCAGGTTGGATGGGACCCAGGGCAGCCTGGTCTAGTATTAAATGTGGAATTTGGTGGCACTGCCTGTGGCGGGGGGGTTGGAGATTCATGATCCTTGAGGTCCCTTCCAACCCTGTCCATTCTGTGATTCTGTGATTGACAGGAATATCTTATAAGTTAGTTGTTTAGGAGCCTAAAATGGAGAGTGCTTCACACCTTCCTCCTCTCCCACAGCTCCTACACAAAGAACATTTCAATGTTATCAAAGTTTACTCTCCCCACAGGAAATCCAGTAAGTGTAACAAAGGAAATCCTGTCTGTAAATTCCTTGTAAGCACATACAGGACAGTAGAATACTGTGATTTTGTTATTTATTCAGATACTCACAGTCTAAATTGTGTTCCAATGAAGTCAGTTATGGAAATTGAAAATTGAAAATGTATTTATTTCAGAGCGGCACATAATTATATACTTCTAGTTTGCCTGACTATTTTAAATTACTTTATGCAAATCTCATTTTCAAGGATTATGTATAGAGTACAATTAGATGAGCTCTTAAATAGCTAATATAATATAATTGTGGAATTATTGTGTGTGTGCATAGCGTGCACATAAGATCCAGATGTTAATTAGTAAATCAGGTTGATTTAGCAAACAGAAATTTGCTCCGTTTGAAGAGAAATTGAAAGACGAGACAATTGCTTCCTGGAAGTTATTGCTTATACTATGAGCTCACTAAAAGGAAAAAAATTAACATAGAAAAAATACTTTTGTAAAAAAAAGAAAACACCAATTCAGTTATATAAGTAGGAATTCATTGCTCTCAGAATCTGGTCTAATTTCTTTGCAGCAAAAGACGTGAGATGTGAGACTGGTAGTGCATTGGATCAAGCTGCCCAGAGAGGTGGTGGAATCACCACCCCTGGAGGTGTTCAAGAAATGTGTAGATGTGGCACTGAGGGACATGGTTAATGAGCATGGTGGGGATAGGTTGATGGTTGGATTAGATGACCTCAGTGGTCTTTTCCTACCTTAATTTTTGTAATTCTATGTTTACCTTCCAAATGGTTTGTGCAATGGTATAGCAGCTTTATGTAGTCACTTGTGTATATCACTGCATTTCACCAGAAAGTGATGGAGTTAGGGTAGTTTGCAACAGATGCAGATGTGGTTCTGTAAGCCTTCTTCTGAAGGATACAATTGAGTCCAGAGACAAAAAATCAGGGAGTTTACAGTTTCCAGGAACCAAAATTCATCCCTTGGATGGACGCTATTAACAGGCTTTATCCAAAAGGTAACCTTTCACATTGTGCAAAAAGAAAACTTGAGTTAAAATATTTCAGCTTTGTAGACATAACAAAAGAATGCGTTTTAAACTACAAATATAATAACTGTAATTTAGGTCAATTTTGTTATTTGGCATCAAGCGGACAAGTCAGTTTTGCCTTTTCTATGAAAAGCTGACATTTAATGTCTGCAAATAGCCAGAAAATGGGCGTGAATTACTCAGAGAAAAATATTGCCTCTACTGAAGCTTAGAGCAGAAACTTTAAAAACAGTCAGGCGGAACAACCTGTCATCTCAGCCCACAAGTCCTCTTCAGGCCTCAGTCATGTGCTCACTCCTTGCCCTAGTTCCCACTGATTTCAGTAGGAGTTGAGAGCATATCCAGAATAGCAGATATTGCCCGTATTTTCCACTGTGGCAAAACCCGTGCTGTGACCTGTGAGGGCTTATCACCGATGGCCAGATCCAAAATCTTATTCAACAAGTCACAAAAGCCAAGCAGAGTATGGGAGCAACAAGCGTCACAAGAATATTTCAGACACCTTTTGGTTGTGAATAACACAGATGGTATCAGGGCCATCTTTAAAAAACCCATTGCGAGAGCCTCAGTAAGTGATGGAAAGCTACCCATTCTATACTTCATTTCAGATAATATAAAACCAGCTAAGTCTTTTGAAGGAAAATCCTCTATATTTTCCCACATAAATATCTACACAGTGAGACAGCTGAAATATTTTTAAACAATGATGTTTTAAACAATGAGTTTTAAACAATACATCACTGAAAGTGTTTGTTGTCGCATGTTGGCAGTTGGATACCTGATAAGCTGTCCATGATTTCAGAGGGCAAAAAATACTCACTCCCCATGGCCGTGGGAGTTTCTGTTTATTCTTGTTGTGGAAATGTCAGTAGAAACATTCTAAGTGACTACTCTGCACCCCTCTAAGGAAATGCTTCACCAAAACTTATCTTTTATAAAACAAGAAAACACTCTGAGGGTAGAAAAGGCTTCATTTATTGTGTAAATATCACTTATCCCTTGAGTAAATAATCATCTTTCAATGGCTGTTTACGGAATGCTTGGTTACTGTACCTTCACTCAAGCTTTTCTCTGTTAAAACTGAGGATTGTAGCAATGTTTATTTACACTCCTTCATTCAGACTGAATCACCTAATGACCTACAAATAGCAATAAAGAAGCCTTATTGCTTGTCAGCTGTTTGTTCCTGTATTTAATAGCAGAGACAGTTGCAAAGATCTTAACCTTTATTCCGGCCCTGAGTCCCTGATTTCCCTCACTTCCCCCCGATCATTTAAAACATTATCGTTAACATAAAACAACCCAACATCAGTCACAATGAACATACATTTCCATTCCATGAAGTACTTGCGTTTTAACGAAGAATACAGTTTCCCAGCAGCAGATGCTAACATCAAAATGAAAAATTAAATCATTACATTGTATATCTGTCTTCAGGAGGATAAATTGAAAATAGGTTTTACAAAAAAACTCTGATATTATCTTGAAACACTCATTTGTTTTTAAAGGTATATTAAATTTCATGGGGTTCCTACTTTGCACGAGGTACTTCAGGACTGCTTGGGGAATATGCAGGGCAACATTATTCTAAGCAATTACAACATTCTCCTGCCAAAAGTGTGACCTGCTGATAGCTATAAGGAGGTGTAGTTTGATCCCTGTATCCTCTGTCATTCTGGAAAAGCTTAGAAAGTAATTACAAAGCTTCTAATTTCCTGTCTTTTTGCATTATATATCAAAATTAAAGGTGAAATCTGAAGCCAGGGGAATCTATTCTTAAGCTGATTCTGCAGACCCCGAGTGTACTTACCTAACCTTTTTATGTAGGGCAACGCTTAGTGTATGAAATCAAGTAAATATACAAATCTAAATTTAAGGGAGAAACTGAAACTCTAATTTATTCTTATCAGTATTTGCCTCTGAGTAATATTCACTATCAATCATGGCAAAGTCAGACTATGAGGAGAATGTTTTTTCTGTGATGGTTATTGTTGTCCAGTTGACATTGTTAACAAAGTGCATCTTCTGAAGTCTAGGTCAATGATCACAGCAATCCGATGCAGGTTGAGGAAAGCTCCAACACAGGCAGGTGATTGAATGGCTTTTTAGATGAGAGATATACACAGTAGCAGAGCTACAAGGCAGCCAAATATTATGAATTTTATTTTGCTCTCTTGATGCGAGATCTTTTACTGATGGTTTTACTTCTTGAAAACTTCTGTATGTTTTATTCTGAAGAATATAACCCATCAAATTAGGAATAGAAATAAACCTATAGGTGATAGTCTTTACTACATAGTTGTAATACCTCTTATAGATAGATGTATGTGAGCATATTCTATAAAAGTGAAAAACTTTGGTTTTCTGCTTTGAATGCAGTGAGATTAAAAGCCCCAGATATGCAGGCCTACAATTACAGCTTTAGCATAAGGGATCACACAATTATATCAGGGTATGGCCGTGTCTACATAAACATATCATAAAGCTTTTGAGTACAAGCTTTCTTTTCAAGCACGCTAAATTTGCATCTACACAGTGCATCTTGTTATGCATTAAGCTACTCCACAAGGCTTTCAGTGTTTACACCATTTTTTACCTAGTTGGCATGCACAGTGCTATATTAGGGCTGTCTTCATTATGAAGCTGGAAATGAGTTTCTATGGTTTGATTCTCAGCTTCTCTACCCAAATCATGGATAGACAATTCTATAAAATACAGTCCTTCCTCTTTACTTCGTATATTACTTTTACTCTGCATTCTCTGATATATTCTAAGAATTCTATATCTTCTAGTAATCACGCTTCAACTTTAAGCTCCCTTTGACCCACCTTATCCTGTTAATGCTGAGTGCTTGCAGCTGTATGGCAATTACATCCTAACACTCAGATCCTTGTGCTCATGTGGAAGTCATGTTCTACAGCATTCTCTTGTTAATTAACTTTTTTAATGCTTCCCTGACCAGATAACAGTTTTTTGTTTGTGAAACCTCATACTCAAGAAAATCTGCTTCAGAAAATTGCCTTTTTTTTTTTTTTTTAATCTCAGGATCAGTTTTGGATAGCTGGGTGACAGATTGCAAAATACTTCAGGAAGAGGAAAAGGCAAACAGTGAAACATTAAGAGATTAGTAGAGCTCTACATCTCGTAGGGGTAGGCAAGGATGCAGGTGGTCTGGAGAAGGTTTTTTTTTTTTTTTTTCCCTACTCTTTAGATTTCACTTCTTTGACTTATTTTTGCATGCTCCAAAAATTAACAGCTCTGGAATTCAATTTCAGAAATTGTGAAGATGGGTCAGTTAAAATGTCTATACAAAAATACTCCTTATTCTCTCTCTCTCTTTTTTTTTTTAAGGAATTTTCTGCCTTTCATATTCTGGAAGACAGTCTGAATACTTATTGTTTCTTAAACACTTAGTTCTGCAGACCGCTAAATCAAGAGCATGGACAGGTCAAGTGTGGCTTATGAATCCCAGGCCTTCAGACAGCTCTTCCTTAACAAAGGCATGGTTTTCCATTCAGACACTACCCTAGTGCTGGAAGGTATCTGCTTTTTAGAGAGAAGGAAAGATAAAGGCTTACCTACTTCCCAGAAGAGTACTACACATGGAGATAGAGAGAGGGAAAAGAGTTATGGACCTCATTCCACTGACATACTAGAAGTGTCTGACTGTGGTCAGTACAAGTAAAATCCCTTGTTGTTTCCTTTACCTGGCTCCTTGCCCCCCCCCCCTCCAAAATTCTTGTTATTTATTTCTTCTAATGAAAAACATCTGCTAGCACATTACCTATTTCAGCAGAGTCCAGAGAGATGACACCTACTTTAACTCTTAGGTACAGAAAGCCAGTTATCCACAACTGCTTCTAGTTCAGGTTAGCACAGTGTATTCTTAGCAACTATCACCTTTTCAATTTACTCCCATTCATCCTTCAAAATATACATTCCTAGATCACGTAACTTTACTAAGTTTAGCCCTGTAAAGAATTTTATCTCAGAAGCCACACAGAGAAATACAGAACTCAAGTTATTTTATTCAAGTGTCATGCATCGCACAGCACAAGGGTATATTTGCACTCCTCACACAGACGACCAGTCAGATACATATCCTGGGAGAGCAGAACCTGGTTCTTATTTGTCTGTTTTTCTTTTGTTCCTTTGGTGTGGTATACAGAACCACAACGATGCTTTCCGACTTAAAACCCATAAAAAGCAGCTTTCCAAATGTAGTATGACACAAAAGAACTTTGAGGTAATTTTGTAATTATTTGACTGTCACTACCATTTAATGCATAAATTAAAGGTTTTACTTCTTTCAGGGATACAATACTGCATATTTCATGGAGGCATTAGACACCTCATTAAAACGCCTCACAGAAGATTCTCTTTTCCTCTGGGCAAGCTTTGCGTTGCTTGGCAGAGGCTGGTGTCTCAGAGCAGCAGCTAGCACCAGGCTGCAGGAAAGCACTTTCTCTAAGTGCCTGAACGCCTGTGAGAAGTCACCTGATTTACCCGTACTTTGCTGGAGAGGAAGAAAAAAAAAAAAATGAGGTACTGACATTTCATCCATCTGTAAAAAAGAACATTTTTTAAAGGAAAACGTGCGTATTTTTACCTATTTTCCTTTGGCCCCTCTGTGGCCAAAATGTATCAGTGATTGGGACACAGCCTTCCCTACGTTTCCCTCAGCGCCCACTGAAGGCGGGTAGCTGCCGAAGACACCCAGTCCCAGTCGCCCCTCGCCGAACAGAGGAAGGGGCTCTCTGAGCAGCCCCCGCTGCCCTTTCCGCCCCGTTCACCCACGGCTGCAGCAGTGCCCCCCAGGAGCCCCGAGCCTCTCCCCTCAGCGCGGATCTGCACCTCAGCACCTGCACCGGGACGAGGAACGGGTCGGAGTGCCTCCCCCACCCCGAACAATGGCCCCGAGCTCCCTCGGCTGCCACACGGGCGGGTGGCTGTGGGGCAGGCTCCGCCCCGCTGCTCCTCGCCCGCCTCAGCCGCCCAAGTCCCGTGAACTTTCCCCGGGCACCCGCAACAAGCGGCCCGAAGCCGCACTCCTCGGCTGCCACTGCCCCTTACGGGCTCCATCCCCGCTCGGAGCCGCGTGTCCGCGGGATGCCCTGAGGAGAGCAGCTCGCTCCCTTCACAGCCCACTCCCCTCGTATTCCTCGCCCGCCCTCCGCCGCTCCCCGTTCCCGCAGCACGCCCCGCCTGGCCCGCCCCGCTCCGCACACGCCCACCCCCGGCCCCTGCCCCTTCCCCAGAGTCGGGCTGAGTCCCCGCCGCTGGCTGCGCACCGCGGGGCCGCTGCCCCTCCGACAAAGGAGGTGGAGAAGCAGAGGCGGGGGAACAGCAAGGAGGAGGGGAGGGGGACGCGGCCGCTCCGTCCGGATGCGGTGAGCCCCCGCTTCGCCCCCGCTTCTCCCCCGCTTCGCCCGGCAGCGCGGAGGGAAGCCGAGGAGCAGCCGCGGCGCTCCGCCACCATGGGCTGCTGCACGGGGCGCTGCACGCTCATCTTCCTCTGCTCGCTGCAGCTGGTGAGTGCGGGCACGGCCGGGGGGGAGGGGGGCAAGTTCTGCGGTGCGGGGCCGGAGTGGTTGCGGTACGGGAAGGGGGCGCGGGGCCGGGGGAACACCGCGGCCATCCTCCGCTGTTCTCTTTTTTCACCTCCCTGAGAGCCCCGGCACGACCTCTCCTGCACTTTCCCGGGGTTCCTTTTCTCAGCTTCAGTGTTCCTGAGCGGGTAATTGAGATGAGGAGGACGCGTCTCCCTTTGTTTACTGAAGTTGGCGTATTTGTTTCGGAGAACAGAGTTGTCACAGGAGCGAAGCGGCACCGAGCAGCGATAACCCTTCCCCCGGCTCGTTAGCCGGGCGATAACATAATGCTCTGCCTTGGGCGGTTCGTCCTTAGTCCCGAGAGGATTTTAAAACATTTTTCTTGTAACTCGGAGTCATCATTTTGCCACATGATCCCTCCTAAGAGGAGCGCTGTGCCGCGCGTGTGGCTGTGAGGAGAGCGGTGGGGTGCGTTAGCCGCTTTTCCCCCTTCTAAATCCTTTCTGGATTTCCCCAGCTATCTGTGGCAGCACTTTGCGGTGCCCTCTGCTTAAATCCAGAACAGACGAGTATTTCGTTTGACCACTCTCCTTCGTGTCAGGGCTTTGTGCCTGTGCCGACTGTTGTACCTCCATTGTGCTCAGTGCGAGGGACGGGATGGAGCTGAGTGGTGTAGGCACTTGGGTGGTACCCAGAGGCAGGGCAGGCGTGCCATTGTGCTGGTGCTGTGAGGAGAGCTGTGCTTCTACCATTCGGTCTTTGTTTTTTCTTGTTCTGCATCAGTTTTACAGATGCTCCTCTTGACTGCAGGAGAATCACTCCTGATTTACTTCAGTGCGTGTGGGAGGAGAGAGAAACCCTTTTTCTTCAGATATATCCCTCTACCGGTTATGAAGGTTATAATAACTGTATTTACTATTCTGGAGAATTACTTGGAGGCTATAAAAATTGAAGTAAAGTGTGAATAGCCACCATAATCTGCAGAGAAATGCATATAAAATCTTTCAGGAAAGGATTTGTGTTTTATAAGAGACCTATCAGATCATGTAACAACTTCCAAAAATGACTTTAATGTGCAGCTTTTTCTACTGTACTTACCTGCTTTATAACGTTCTGCTGTCATATCTGTATCTTTCAGGCACTGATAAGTGTCTGTGTGGCAAAATGCTTTCACTTTATTTCATTTTCATTTAAGAATAAGAGCTGTGCTTTAGATGCAAGGTGTAATCTGGTAGATGTGAACTTAGAGCTCAGGTGCTTCCTGTGCTCTCGGTGGTGGCAGTGTTCAATGGACGCCTGTGGAAGTTGTCACCACGGGTGGTTTTAGAGCTTTTCTAACATTTCAGAGGTCACAAGTCATTAAGTGACACCTGTGTTATCTTGCATCCAGTTATGGGGAGGGGAAAGGCATGATGCTGGCTGTGGACAGCATTTAGATGAAATGTTACAAAAGCCAAAGCATTTTTACTGCTCATTCCTACGGTTTTGGGAGTACAGGTGATCTACACAACTTGAGGAAAAACTTCAGAATCATAGAATGGCCTGGGTTGAAAAGGACCACAATGATCATCTAGTTTCAACCCCCCTGCTATGTGCAGGGTTGCCAACCGCTAGACCAGGCTGCCCAGAGCCACATCCAGCCTGGCCTTGAATGCCTCCAGGGATGGGGCATCCAAAACCTCCTTGGGCAACCTGTTCCAGTGCGTCACCACCCTCTGTGTGAAAAACTTCCTCCTAATATCTAACCTAAACCTCCCCGTCTCAGTTTAAAACCATTCCCCCTTGTCCTATCACTATCCGCCCTTTAGGAAGAGAGATGGGCATGTATGTTAAAATTGTTTACCTTAGTCATATTCTGCTTATGTCAGATAAGGGTCTGTGAGCAGTTCTGCCTGAACCTTAGGATTAACCTTCAGATATCACCTGAGAAAGATGGACCTTATAAAATATGGTTGGCAACACCTTCTATGATGTATGGACAGTCAGCCATACTATGTAGGCATATTGTAGCACATTGTCTAAGTTCTTTTTGATATAAAATGACATGAAGTAAAAAGCCAAATTCCTGGAAATATGTTCATACCCATGGTTTGGTTCTTGTTTGAAAGCAATATGCGGTGTGTTGTGGTCTTTTAGCTTCTTCATTCATTGAAACTGGCTTCCTCTCTGACTTTTGTCTGGTGTGTATATTTGTGCGCTGCTGGGATGAGGAATTACAAGGTGGGGAGAGCAACAGTTACTGTGTGACACTCAATAAGATACTCAGACCCTTATCAATTACGTGTATAAACTTTAAGAAGATTTTCTTGTACTTTTCAATGCTGTTTGTCCGTCAGCGATTTTCACATCACATGAAAATAGTTTTCAATTGCGTTTTGATTCATGAGAATGTATATTGCTGATTGACATCTTTTCCATTTTGTAATAAATACATCTCAATATTGAATCCAGTAATCCCAAGATCATTCTGCATGTAGTCTCCTGCCATTTAACGATATTCTCATTCTTCACACCCATCCGTGTGCATCCCCATCACTGTGTGTGACGCGGGATTCTGGAGAGAATCACAGAGGCGGTAGGCTGGGTGGCACCAGTGCTGGAAGAGCTGCTAACAACGTGCTGTCCTGAGCAATTTCCGTACACCTCTGCAGGTTTATTCTGCTTTTGGAAGCTGGGGGAATTTTGCCTAAGAACAGCGTTGTGCCCCCTGCTTTTAAACCCTGTGATCTCTGTCACTGTTGAAATCGAAGCATTGTAATATGCCATTTCCAAAGTTGTCAGGCTAATAACTCAGAAGCGTGTGCGTATCTTAAGGACAGATTTATGCATAAAAAGATGATTAGGAGCTATGCATACGTCTGGAAAATATATCATACGGATATATGAGTCCTTTGGATTGCAGCCATAATTCTCACTAGTGCCATCAGAAGTCACAGACGTTGGCCTCCTCTGTAGTAGAAAATCAAAGCAGCTGCCAGGGATGGTGTCTGTGCTAGAGTAGCCACTATGCCAGAAGAAACTGCAACAGGAAAATGCTTAAAAAATAAAGCAAATAGGAAAAAAAAAAAAAAAAAAAAGAAATTCTGGAAGGGGTAAATTGGCAAAGAATTGCAGAGACATTTAGCTGTGTGAATCCAATTGATGTTAATATGTGTCACACAGTGGAAGCCTTCATGCTGCTTTGAAAATGTGTTTCTGAGTAACTACTATTGCAGGATAATTTTGTTTTAACATTTACAGTAAGTGGAAGTTTTTGCTACCTAGAAGCATAAAGATAAGCATACACAAAGAACTATAAGTAACGGAGATCTTGAATGAGATTTTCAGAATAGTGAATGGAAGATAAACAGAAGGTGCTCCGTCCCCTTTACTGCTTTGAAAATCTCATTTCATGCCTTTTTCTTTGCTGCACTGAGTTCATTGTATAGATGCTGATTTAGCAGTCTATGCTCTGCCTAGATGTTGGCACAGAGCAGTCTATCCCTTATTTAACCTGTTACTTTCCAAACAGTTTGTGTCAACAGACCCCATGGGGAAATGATTCTCATGGAAACACAGCTTCTCTATACCAGTGTTTTGACCAAGTCACTGGCGACTGCAGTTGGTTGTTTTAACAAACTGATTCTTCTCTGAATATTCATGATGGTGATTGCAATTAACATTAATTATAGCAATGCAGGCAAATCCTTACCCTTGGAGCTGAGACTGTAAATTAGTCTAAATTAGACTAAATGTAACGTTTCACTATTTTTTACTACAAATAGTGGAATTTTAGTTATGTGAGGAAGTGAAAGATGCCTTGCACAGATTTTCATCTCATTTGAAAATGATTTATAAAGCTGCAAACTAACTTCTATTAATATGCCTTTTCACTATCTTACAGTTAGGCTGTCTGTGCCTGTATATTAGAGCTGACAGCAGTTACTTAGTTAACAGCTCACAGATTCAAGAGATTTGATAAATTGAGAAGGTAAAATCTCTGAACCGATAAATTGTAGCATCTTTTTTATGTTGGTAAAAGAATCGCTGGCCCATTGATCTGGAGATGAAGCATCTGTCCACTGATAAAGGCAGAAGCAGCATGAGGGAGCGAGCACTGCACAAGCAGGGATGAGGGAAATTGGGATTTTAGCCCTGAACAGTATGCTGGTTGTGGGATGCTTTCCTGCTGAGAAAACTGATGGGGGAATGGTGTTTTGCTCAAATAACTCAAACAACATTCCCAAATCATGTAACTGTTGCTAGTGGCTGTGCCTAAGAGACTGATACGCTTGTTTTGCAGGTGTGTGAATGCCCTTAATGTTAACATTAGAAGTAATAGGCTGTGTCCAGGCAACTGCTTGAGTTACCTCTTAGTAAGTTGAAATCCAAAGTATGTGTTAGGTTGTATCTTTTATTCCTGTTGATGGAGATCTTGAAAAAAAGAGTAACAACTAGCAGTAAATGTTTTTCATTTTGTTTTATGGTTTTATACAATTGTTGGAAGATGCTTGTTATTAAAACACATTTTTAGTGCATCAGCATTGCAAGTTTAACCACTCCACACACCACTAATTCAGCCTCAGCAGTGAAATTCCCTTCTTGTAAAGCTGTGAGCCATATATCTTTCAGTTCAGTCACCCAAAGTTGGGAACTCAAGACTTCAGGAACTCTGGACTTGCAGAGCTGTCTGAAAGTTCTGAACAGCTGAGTCTGCTACAGAAGCCATGCCACAGTTTCTTTGGTTTTGGCTTTATTTGCCACAGCAGGCTACTTTGCTACGGTTCCTTGCTGCTCTGTGATTGACAGTCTACTGTCATATAGAAATATAAAGAATATCTTCCACAGTGTTGAAATGGAAGATTTAAGGTTTTAATGATAATAATGGAAATCAGTTCACTGAAAGTTGTACGTTACGTAGCTCTCCTTGTCTACAAGACCAGTAGGTTTTGGAAATATTTATTTTAAGAATATGGGAGGATGGAGTTCATCTGCTACATTCTGCCACTACGAGATTTTTGAGACTGGGAAGCAAAGATTGAATTTTTGAAAACCATTGAAATTCAGAAGGGTAGCACTGTTGGATGCAAACAGAGTTTGAGTAGTTCTTGCAGAACTTCAGCACAGAATAGTTTTATGCTTATAGATCAAATGAGATGGACTGCAACAGCAGTTGGTTGGATGGTGTTAAAATCTTGCTGTGTTTTTTGAGGTCTTAATCTGAAATAGAGACTTGTATGGCTAGATAATTTTAAATCATGTTTTTCAATATGTATGTTCATTACATGCATCTTGGACATATAAAGTGGATCCTTTCAGTTTGGGGACCAATCTGTTAAGTTGGTAGTAAGTAATCAAACCACAGTTCTTTTATTTTTCAGGAAAAGGTTTTGTATCTTAGCTTCTCTGTGATATCCAGATTATTCTCGCATGCAGATAAAAGAATTTAATTGATTAGGTGAGCAAAGAATCCAACCAGTTGCACAGGTGACTGGCCCTGGTATTGCACAAGAAAAGTGAGTGGAGGTTCTATACTTCACTTGAGTAGGTTCACACGTTCAGTACAGATACTGGTAAGATAGTCTCTTATTAGATTTGCACAGTGGAAGGAGAGATACAATATCCAGGAGGAAATTCTGATCAAATATAAGAGGAAAAGAAGTCATAGTGAGAGCAGTCACTGGAGCATGTTTTACAGGAAAGCTGATGAGATTCCACCATTGACTAATTTTAAAACCCCTATGAATAGAGCTCTGAAAAATTTGTTCTAACTTTGAAGTGTATCTGATGTGTTGGGCCCTGCCATGAGTAAGGGTTTTACCATGTAACTTTAGATTATCTCATGGCTATAAAGTTTTGCTGAAGCATAACAAATAGGGGCATTCAAGCCTCTATTAGGAGGATATTTAAAATACACAGTAATTCAGGCTGTTTTGAGATAATTGGCTTCTTAATTCGTTGTAGGCATAATACTGTGGAAATAGGCTTGAAAAGGCAATAACCATTCCAGTATTCAGTTGAATCTCTGAATACCCAAATTCAGTGTTAAATTAAATGACAAGTACCTATGATGACCTTGTTATTTATAATTTCAGAAAGAGTATTTCTGTGATACAATATAGTATGTCAGATCTTTTGAGCAAAATATATTTTATCCATTCAGTCCTATAATTAATCACTAAGCCAGACTGCTGACATTTTGGGGCAGAGAGCCTGTTATTTCCATTTGTAAGGGGAAATGAACTACATATTTTTGGTTATAGATGAGTAATACAAAGAAGCAGTAATGACTGACTGCGTGGTTCAAGAGACTGATAATATGATACAGAGTTTTTCACCTCTAGGTCATGTTTTGAAATTCACTGCAAGTCAAATAAGGGCAAAAGTCATTATGGCTTATATGAAATGTTGGCTGTCTTGATATGGTGTCAATATAAAAATATCATTCTCATATGAGTCCTAATTTTCACTTATTGAGGATTTATTAGGAGGATCAAGGAGGTGGCCATGGATTTTGAAGACCAAAGTGATTTTTTTGCCTATATTTTCTTCAGGTCATAACTTGAGCGGTGCTAGCAAGACAGAGTAATGAAGTTTGCAATGCCTTTGCTAGTACTGGAAGTGGTATCTTAGTTTGGGATGCAAGCACAGGGAGGCATTTATAAACTTGATGTCACATTAAATCAAAATGAAAAATAATGTTTAAAAAAATTGCATTGATTTTATGTGAATTTCATCTGTTTCATGGGTCAGGAAGAGAATATTTCTTACTTTTTATTTAGTATGTTTTGCCTTAATAATAAAACTCAGGCAATAGAAAGTGGAAAATTTCTCACTTTGATCTTGAAGCCGCTCGTATTAATCTAAAATGAAACAGTTTTCTCCTCATCTATTATATAATGATAGAATGGCTTGGGTTGGAAGGGAACTTGAGGATCATCAAGTTCCAACCACTCTGCCACATGCAAGGTTGCCAACCTCCAGATCTGGTACTAGACCAGGCTGCTCAGCACCCCATCCAACCTGGCCTTGAACACCTCCAGGGACGGAGCATCCACAACATCTCTGGGCAACCTGAGCCAGCACCTTACCACCCTCTCAGTGAAAAACTTCCCCCTGACATCCAATCTAAACCTTCCCTCCTTTAGTTTAAAACCATTTGCCCTTATCCTATCACTATCTACCCATGTAAAAAGTTTATTTCCCTCCTGTTTATAATTTCCATTTAAATATTGGAAGGCCACAATAAGATCTCACTGCAGTCCTCTCCAGAATGAACAAGCCCAGCTCCTTCAGCCTGTCTTCACAGGAGAGGTGTGCCAGCCCTCTGATCATCTTCATGGCCTTCCTCTGAGCCCTCTCCTAAAGCTCTACATCTTTCTATGTTGGGGGCCCCAGACCTGGATGCAGTACTCCAGATTGGGCTTGACAAGGGCAGAGTAGAGAGGGACAATCCTCTCCCTTTCTCTGCTGGCCACCCCTCTTCTGATGCAGCCCAGGATACTGTTGGCCTTCTGGGCTGTAAGTGCACACTGCTGACTCATGTTTTTTTCATCAGTCAGAGCCTTTAAGTCCTTCTCAGCAGTGCTGCTCTCAAGGAGTTCTTCTCCCAGTCTGTGTACATATCTGGGATTACTCCAACCCAAGTGCAGAACTTTGCACTTTGCTGTGTTGAACCTCATTAGATACACATGGGCCCACCTTTCAAGTTTATCAAGGTCCCACTGTATGGCACTGTATGCTGTGACAACTGCACCACTCAGCTTGTTGTCATTAGCAAACTTGCTGAGGGTGCACTCAATCCCATCATCTATGTCATTAATAAAGATAGTGTACCTGTCCCAAGGCAGACACCACTTGTCACCAGCCTCCACCTGGATAGAGAGGCACTGACCACAGCTCTCTGGCTGTGACCTTCCAACCAATTCCTTACCCACTGAATAGCCCGCCCTTCAATTTAGAGGTAAGAGTGTGGTGGGGGACCATGTCAGAGGCCTTGCAGAAGTTCAGGTAGATTACATCAGTTTGTTTTCCCTTTGTCCACCAATGCTGTCACTCCATCATAGAAGGCCACCAGATTGATCAAGCATGACATTCCCTTGGTGAAGCCATGCTGGCTGTCTTGGATCACCAGCTCATCTCTCACGTGCCTCAATATGTCTTCCAGGAGGATCTGTTCCATGATCTTCCTGGGCACAGAGGTGAGGTTCCCTGGCCTGTAGTTCCCTGGGTCTCCCTTCCTGCCTTTTTTGATATGGGAATGATGTTTCCCTTTTCCCAGTCAGCGGGGACTTCACTTACAGCCACAACTTTTCAAATATGATGAAGAGTGGCCCAGCAACCACATCAGCCAGCTTCCTTAGAACCCTGAGATGCATGTTTTCTGACCTCATACAACTATACACATCCTATACACATCCAGTCTCATAAGGAAGTCTTGGACTTGCTCTGACCTTACAGTGGGGGGGAGTTTGCTCCCCTCATTCACTGGGATGCGAGAATCCTGGCTGATGGCGAGGGCTGAGGCAAAGAACTCAATGAGTACCTCAGCTTTCTCCATATCTGTTGTAGTCAGTTTTTAGCAAGAACAGTTAATGTGAATCTTCCTAAAGGGTGTGCCAGTAGGTTTATGATGGTACACTGTTATACTCAATGAGACTTGCCATTCCCTGACAGAGCAGTGCCAGTAGATTTATTTTATTATTATTATTTTTCTAAATGTGTAACCAGTGAAACCTTGGTGATCTCGCCAAGGATCTGTGCCTTTAGCAGGTCTGTAAGCTAGATTTAATCACTATTCTCTGATCTTAGGAACATACAGAATGCTTAAGATCCTGGTAATAAAAATGTAGTAAAAGATTTTATTTTAGTCTTTTTATTTTTTACTGTACTTCCTTATCATCTTGTATTTCTTCAAATACTGTCATAACTTGCATGTAATCCCAGCTCAGATGGATTTTTTTAATGCTGTGGTGATCTGAGACTTGTTCTTACATGTTGCTGAATGCCCTCCAGCTCTCATTAAAATCCCTGAAAGTCGTTCTTGTACATATTGGCTCTTCATAACGATAAGTTCAAGCAAAAGCATCAGCAAACACCTTCCAACTATCAAGTGCCAGCAATGCAGTAAAATGAGAGTAAAAAGAAAAGTTTTCTACTTAATAAAATAAATGGTCTCATCCAGAAAAATCTCTTATTGAAGTTGACACCAAGAAGTAGTAAAATGGACAATTTTGATGAGAAAGTGATTGGAAAACAATTATTTGTATTGAGTGTGACTCTCTTTTTGAACGCCCACAGGATTTTTTGTTTTATTAGTACCAAATTTTTAGCTGAGAGTGAGTATAAACATATATAAAGAACATATGTTTGAGAATGAGCCAAATAGAACTTCCCTAAGAAGAGTTCTGACACACACCAAAGAAGCGACAGATAAAGGAAAAGAGGAAGAATAATTGGGAGATGAACCATGAGCAGAAAGATCCTAATATGTCTTTATGGTGAGGGAGATGGTGGTTGCAGGGTAAGAATTGTAGAAAAGTTCATTATAAACAAGGTGAGATGTTAGAGCCCTCATCCATGTCCAGACTGACGTTAACTCTGTGCGGGAGGAATTCTTTTCTAAGGTTTCACCAAAAACAAGATCTTAAGAAAATAACTTTTATCTTATCTAACATGCATCAAGGTGAGTGTGTTTAGATTCTAACTGGAACAGAAACCTTGCTGCTCCTTCAGATTGTCTGAATAATTTACATAAAAACCTCAAATGCCTCTCTGTCCTCTAATGCAGATAAAGATATTCTGCTCAGAGAACTGAAGAAGGACGGTCTACTCACGATCCCTACAGGTGCTGAAGATTATTTAATCAGTCTATAATCAGTCAGCTGTACATTTTTAAGGTACCTGTTTCAGTGCATCGATTAATGTGCATGTTCAGAATGCACTTAAAAACCTCCACGTTTGGAAGCGATTTTGGGTGTTTCCAGTTGATTCTTATGTTGGTGAAAGTTGCTGATTTGTACTCAGCTTCATCTTCTGATAAACTGTTTCTGTTCTCATCAATGTAAAATGCTCCACTGCTCAGCTGTGAAATGATAATACTATTTCCATTCTGCCTCAGAGCCTGCTCCTCTTTTTTATTGAGCAAGACGATTGGTTCTCAGCTCTCCTCCCAGCAACTTCGGAACAAGTTCCAAGCTTTAATCTTCACCAGCTTTATTAAAGTAGGATTCAGATGCTGTTCATCCCAGCCTCAGACCAGTGGGTCAAATTGACCCAGTAAACATCTGGATTAAGGTTCTCCTCATCCTGAAAATATCCTTCACTACTGTAGTTATGTTGTCCCATAACCGTACCCTTAGCTAAAAATACAGGGTCATTCTAGAGAATTGGAAGCATCAAAGGTGTTAGCAATTGCAAACAACAGATGGAATTGCTCAGCTAAAGAAAAAAAATTAATACTATTGAGTAGCATACTGTCATAAACAAGAGTAAATCTCCTGTTCGGAGTATCCAAACCTGTATTTCTCTAACTTCTCTTCCACCACTAGAAAAAGTAAGTAAGTGCAGAAATGATATGGTACTGTGATCCATTTCCCCTCGCTTGTAGAAAAACCAAGCACAAGGTTGTTATCTGAGTGAATCACATCCATACAACATGAATAGGATTTCATACAATCTAAACCACTGACAGCTGTGGTTCTTCACCTTGTGTTGATTGCACAGCATTAGAAAAAGGGGTGGTTAGTTGAGAGAAGGCGGCAATGTGAACAACGGATAAGGAGTGTCGCATAATAACTGAGCTAGTAGTGTAATTTACTGTAATGTTGCAGTCAGAGAACTTGGGACGGGAGCATTGGAATGCAAGAAGTCCTTCCCAGTCCCTATTTATGATAGCAGATTAGACATATGATTGGCCGTAGCCTAAATCCAAACTTCGTTCAAATATCACAAAAGAGTGTATTGAAGTATTTTAGATGCCTTGAATGGCTTTCGGTGGTATTTCTAATGTATAATTTAATCATAGTGGTTTGATGAAAGACAAAGCTGACCGAGTTGTACCAAAATTAACCACAAAGTGCCAAAGTTGATTTAAATTGGATTAATGTGATAACGTCCTTCATTTCTCTAAATGTCTTTTTTTTTTTCTTGTATGTATAGACATAGTTGAGACCATGGAATCATAGAATGGCTTGGGTTGGAAGGGACCTCAAGAGTTATCAAGTTCCAATCACTCTGCCACAGGCAGGATTGCCAACTGCTAGTCAAGTACTAGATCAGATAGCCCAAGGCCCCATCCCGCCTGGCTTTAAAGATAAATGTGTTCAGCTTTTAATTATTTCCTGTTAGTCTGTACACCTGTAATCAGCTGAATGTGTACTGACTCACTTAGCATAGCCATGTGCACCTTGTTGGTTCCTTGTTCTGTTGTGGGACAAGGATAGGGCAGGCACTAAACCTGTACATACCCTGATGTGCCGAATTTTTCTATATGCCCTGGCTTTTTTTTTTCTTTTAATAAGCACATTGCATGATGGCTGGAGAGCAATGCTACCTGAAGCCTCTTTTAGTCATATTTAACAAGCTTGTATTACTTAGAGTGTGGGAAAGGGTGATATGAAATAGTTTCTTTGTGTTTTTGCATCTGCGAAAAGTTGCAGGTTTCAGAGGTCAGCCTGTAAGTGATATTTGCACTGAAATCTGATGAACTGTTTCTGCAGAACCTCGTGGCCAGAAGACTGTTCAGGTTAATCCAAGGTCTCACTGAGTAACAGAGATTCTGTTCCATGTGAATCTAAGATTTCTGTGAGATTTGGGTTTCTAGGCCAACATGCAGTTTGTGCACGTGCCAGATGTGCTGGAGTGCTCTGATTCTGCAAAGGTTTCACCCTGTTCATTCATCTGTTGAGAAGTGGAAGTAATTAATGCCCCAAGTCCAGTAACGGATTAGCACTTTTAAAAATCACGGGAAGCACAATCAAGCTGAAGTTACCTCAAGATTAGGAAGTGTCTATTGCCTCTAGATTAGCATATGTGTCTAAGATACACCTTGCCTAAAGTACACACAAATCAAAACAGGTAGTGTGCTAGGAAAAGGAAGCAGGCAAATGTTAAATAATTTGCTTTAGGCCCTACAGAAAGTCTCTCAAGTCCTAGTTCATGCTGTGTTTCTATTTGGTGTTTGCTCATATTTCTGCACACAGTTACCATAATTTGCTTTCTGTATTGGCCACAAGTGGCTATAAATGTATTAACATTTTAATAGGAAAATTTGGTATATTTGGGTGGGCACATACTTCGGAGAATGCATTTTCTTTTGATTTCATGCTGTTTGCAAAGTAGTTTAGAAGTGCTAAAATTCACTACAAGGGCAAAAATATCTACAGATTCTCTTTTGGAAAGATTATTTCTAAGTGTTGACAGATTTGAGTCCTTGAATTCTCTCCTGCAGGATGAGACATGCAGATACCTACACCTGTACTGACTGCATGTTTAGCTGGAGATTCTGCATGATGGTCTCACTCCTGGATGCAGGCTGTTAAGGAAGGCACAAGAGTCAGGCTCTTAAAGTATTCTGGAGATCAAGGAAATAAGCAGATCTCCCCAAAATGCTGAAACTGACCATCTGCATATGGAGAAAGGACAGTTGTGAGGAAGGGAAAAGTTTTATTTTCTTTTTACTGCTAGATTTAAGCACTTTTTAGTTTGCACAAGAAGAACTAGGAATTCACAGTTTTCTCATTATATTACCTTTGTCAACCAATCTGCTTAATTTAATTTTTGAACCTGGAATTGTCTAAGATATTATCGCGTATTAATTGCAATGGGAAGAAGAAATGTTAATCACCTGTGTGCTAAACCTTAACTTTTGCACGTACCATTTTCTCTGAACGATAAAAGCACATCTGATGATGGATCGCAACTCTGCAGGTAGAAGGGTGATTTTCAAAGCAGCCCATTCAAGATCAATTCCCTTCCTCTAAAAACAAAGCAATATATTACATTGGTGTTTAAGGGATAATTACTTTGTCTTTGAAGAACATAAACTATCAGAAACCTCCCAGACTGATTGTGCCAAGTAAGGAGCACCTCCTTCGCAGGAGTGAGCAACATTATCTCCTGATGAGAGTAGCAAGAACTATGGATGCCCACTGCCTTCCACTCCAGCATTGCTACTGTGGGGGACCGAGTTGTAACTGAGGCAGCTGTGCCATTGGCTGGGCTCTATGACTACAGACACTATTAGAGAGTGCCATTAGATGAAGTCATTGAGCCATTAGGAAGCCTGCAAAAATTCGTAGACTTTTGTAATCTAAACAACATTGTGGTTAAGTATATACCCACTGGACATCCTCAAGGGAAGATTTCTTTCACACGTACTGACTCTGTCAGTGTTACCAGCCAGCATTTCACTAGCATGAAATTTAAGCTTTGTAACATTTCATGGATCCCTACATCATGCTGAGCTGTGCTGGTCATCTATTATTAACATGATGGCATTTTTTGCTAGACTAGAAGTATCTTCTCATCCACTTTCTAATTAAGTCTTCCATTACTTTAAGATGCTTTCAAGGTCTCTTCTACTCTCATTTTATTAGTTGGGAACAAAGGTTTTTCAGATTTCAGAAGCTAATATATGCTGATATCTGAATGAGCAAGCAAATACCTCAGATTTTGAGGTCATTTTATTATTTAATGATGTCTTCAAGCCTCATATGCAGTCTTTATAAAATACCTCTCTGTGTCCTATCTGAATGCTTATTAACATGCAGTTATAATTTTGCATTAGAAATCCTGGCTCTGTGTGGCAAAACGAGACTTTCTCTGGTTACCATCACTAGTTATTCTTTTGCACATTACAGAATTTAAAGAACTTAGAAGAAGTCAGAGGCAACATTATGCTTGCTTACACAAATTGATGGAGACAGTTGCA
Organism: Pavo muticus; assembly: GCA_016647715.1. Lineage (NCBI taxonomy): Eukaryota > Metazoa > Chordata > Aves > Galliformes > Phasianidae > Pavo > Pavo muticus. Next base: position 2,008,401 of record JACDJE010000214.1, read on the forward strand.
TGTTCATTCTGCTTTAAAATGGCCAGAGGCAAGGCAGTTTGCATCTGGGAACCATGGAGTTAGCTTGGTGTGGTGTCGTGGTCAATAACCCTGCTGAGAGTAACATAGCTCAGGCACAGGGCTGTGCTAATGCATCCAAAGAGCTTCTGCGTGAAGATGGACTGTGCCTGGACTGATTAGATTACAGTCAGAGCAACCAGACCCACTGTGGTAGAGAGATGCATCTCAGTAAAATTAATGCTCTTAGATATGTGTTCTCTCTCTCGTCTAAACAGTTGTTATTACATGAGTTTTTAGCTATTAACATTGAAGTATTTTATGCTAATTCTGACTTAAAAATCACTATCAGAGAGTGAGATGTTCAGTGACAAGAACATCCCAGCACAACCTTAAGCAAATGTTGGAATCCAGTGACTTCAGTCTGCTAGATCCTGAATCAGGCTGAGTAAACCATCCAAATCAGAGAGCAGAAAGTTACTGATTAGCATACAGAAAAGAAAAAACAATAAAAGAAACTTGAAGTATATTGAAACTGAATGGTTATACCAAATGTATTTATTTAAATCAATTGTATAGTTCCTGCAAGCAAAGAAAACTTGATTTAGTCCTTAAGGACTTGGTTGAAACAAAGGGGCAGGTTCTGTTGTAATGTCTGATTTGTTGCCTTTTACTGCCATTGCAGTGAGTAGAAGACCCTCCTGGAGGCCATAGGGAAGCTGAGTCAAAGCTAGGAAAAAAAAAACATGACTCCCAGGTTCATGGCTGAAACACAAGATCACCGTTTGTCTAAGTTTTTCTTCTCTGGTGCTTTCAAACTCAGAAAAATTAGACTTGAGGTTGAAGTGTGCATACTTTTTTTGTAGAACAAAGATGGATCTTTTCTTTGGGAAAGTTTGGTCATGTCATGCTTATCTGTTTTTAAGCAGCAAGATAAATGGTGATAATACATCTGAACTCACGATCACCTGCTTTTTCTATTATTAAATTGTTCAAAACTCATTTACTCTGGCTCTCTAGCTTTTGTAAGTCCGTTAATGTGAATGGAGCAATGGGCATACTTGCTGAATATAATTTAAGAGATGACAGCTGAGTGCTTGATGGTAAGTGTCCTTCCCAATTTTATGCTTTCAAATATTTTCCCTACATTTTAGTAAAATGCTTTATAGAGTCTGAGATGATAATGGTGTCCCTTGTTTAAAATATGTATGTTTTAGTAGTTGCTTATGCCACCTAACTTCATTAGAGGGTTTGTCTCTGCCTACTCTGCCTCCTCCATCCTTGTCTCATTTTGGAAAGTGTGAAGATCCCAAATGCAACAGGATCCTCAGTTGTTAGCAGAAAGTTGTTGCAGAGAAGACAGACTAGTCCTGTAACTTTTGGCCTTCCCAGAATACATTTTTATGTCTATTTTAAAGGAATATGGAGTGATGATAGTAAGGACATCGAAGGCATGGCCAGAGAAAATACAGACATCTTCACCATTATTTCCCTTTGTGTGTACATATGAAAAGTAGCTATTGTTAATGATTTTACTCACGGACAAGTGAATCTGTTGTTGTTCAGATGAGCATTGTATACCTTGCAAGAGAAGGCCCCCTTCAGGTGCCAGGTGTTTACATACATCAAGAGGCCTTGGGTGGACAAGAGTTACAAGAGTAACTGTTATCCAGTATTTTTCAACAGATGAGTATTTATACACGATTAAAGATTTATATGTCACGAGATTGTGGTATGGCTGAGTACAATTGATCAACATTAAGGACAATCCGCAACACCTATTTTGTCAAGTGCGGATACCCACAGTTTGGCCCTTCTCTCAGAGTTTGTAATAGTCCCCCTATATTTGTTTCCAGAGTACCACATTTACACTCAGGGAGTCAAGATTCTGTTGTTAAAAAAAAAAAATATGGGCTCATCATAAGAAACTGAAGGGGATGGCTGGGGGAAATTGCCATTTCTTTGTATCTTTGTATTTCAAAATTTCTCTTTGATTTTTTTCTATTAAACAAACAGAAGCATAGAAAGCTAAAGGTGTGAACCAAAACCTCTTGAGAGTCAGTCAAACAGATCTCATTTATTTCAAGTTTTTTTGATTCAGCCTCAAATGCTTTTTTCAGCAATGCTTTTTTTTTTTTCTTTTTTCTTTTTTTTTTTCCCCTCCAGACACTTAAATATTTTGCATTTAGCTCTCTTACTTTGCTGGGTAGGAAGTCCCTGGTCTCTGGAATTGTTGTCTCAAGACCTTTCCCGAGGTCTTGGTCTTGGGGTTGGAAGGGGCACATTATAGATGCAGTCTTAACCCTTCAACAGAGAGAAAGAGCTGTGAGCCGAACCTGCATTTCAGGGCTGGAACCAAGACATCCTACAGCAACCATAATAAATAGGCACTTTTCTAAGAACACTGGATTTTTGAAATGTACATCACTTCAGTTCTTGTCTTAAGGGTTGGTAAGAACTGAGGCAATGGGACTAGAATGGCAAAACATGAGCAGCGTTAATGATGTTTTCAGGTACAGGTATACTTTTCTACTTATGCAGATGAATAAAGTTTTAGCTTGATTGTCCTCCTTTTGAAAAATAAGAGAAATATTCTCACTGAAATTCATGGGAGAAGATTTGTTACTCTGGTTTGGACAGTGCAAATTTTCATCTGTCCTGTCTCCAGAATTTATTTTTCCTTCCAAACGTGCAGGTTAAAAACTGCTCTATCTTTATTTCTTCATGAAGAAGTAAGGAAATCTTAGGCATTAGGGGCTCAGTTACGTGGATGTTTGATCAAGAATGTGTTTGTGCTATTGATTCTGTTTGGAGGCAAGTGGTCTTTTATGGCTGCTCCTGATTTCAGAAATGGCCAAAAAGGAAACATGCTCAAGCTGAGGAAAAAACTCGTAAGTATGTGCAATATTATGCTGGATATAAACATATAATAAAGAGTCTGGAATATACTGATATTGTAGTGATACATGTTCACAGAATCATAGAATCATTAAGGTTGTGAACGACCTCTAAGATCACCTAGTCCAACCGTCAACCCATCACCTCCATGCCCAGTAAAACATTGCTTAAGTTTTGTCTTTATTACAGTCTGCAGTCTTAGCTCTACTGGCATATCTTCATTACAAGAACCTCTTTGTACAGTTGTGACATATGCCAACAGGATTTTATTTTATTTTTTTTCTGTTATACCACCTCTTCAAATGTTAGGTTAAACTAAGACATCTCTTGTCTACTGCTGCAGCTTTGTCCATACCAAGGACATTGACATCCTAGAGCAGCTACCTGGGGTGTTGAAGTTTTCCTGCCCTGAGCTAATAAAAGTATGGAGCAGTTACAGCACAACTTTGTGATGTAAAGTACATAGTACATGCCTATGAAAAAGTGAGCAACGTGGTATTCAGCTGCTGTCAGCTCTGGTATATGAATGTGAAATCTGTCTGTGCTGATACTATTCCCTGCAAAGTTATGATGCAACCCTTTTTCCCTTATAAGATCATGAATTAAAATTATGTTTTGAAGAGTAGGAATCTCATTAATGGCAAGCAGAAAATTGTGTACATCAAAAGGCCTTGTTTATAGTTTTGTTATTAATTGTCAAATATGTTTGTTTTATGCATGTATTATGTTATTTTTAAAAAGTAGTTATCAAGGGTTTTAATAATAGAAGAAAAAAGAACAGCTGAAAGGTTGAGAGAGAGACCGAAAGGAGGAAAAGAAAATACAAGATGTACTTTTGCATGTGAGACTCTTTTTTCTGTTGCTATTTCATTCTCAGCCTTTAAAACCTCACCTGACCTCTGACGGTTGTGTTGATTGCAGTGGCCCTCATTATAGCTCAGATTCTAAATAAAACAAGTAAGTCTGCTAAGGTCAGGTTCTCTGCTTCTATTTCTTTAGTTTGGAGAGCTCGTAGTTTATCACAAACTTGATACAAGGCCCATTTCTCCTTAATGTGTAGCAGCGTCTTAGACACCCATATTCTCAGTCTTGGATGCCACTGTGGTTTTCTTCCATATACACATTATTTTGTTGCTTCTTACTGAATGTACAAGAACAACCATGCTTTAGAACACCCAAAACCATTTACTGAGAGGATATTTTTTGTAACGAATTATAAAAAATTGGGCTAGAGGAACAATGAAGTAAGTCATTATTGATGCAGTGGTTTGTCTAACCTATTCATAAAAATCATCCAAATATGGAACTCTTGTTATTCTACTCTCTGTTGTCTTACAACTGGAAAATGTGTCTGAGTACCTTGCCCAGATGCAGATTTACTTGAGAATAGTAGGGCATGTATCTCCTTCTCCTGTTACAACTATCTGGTCAAGTGACATGGCCATACCATAGCTCTACCTTCATTCATACTGTTAGATACAATCCTGATGCGTGTTAAATTTTTGCAACAATTCAAGGCAGCTATTTCCATTTATTTTCCCTACTTACATTCATCTTTCCTCTTTGCAATAGCTCTACATTCATAGTTATCTATGATTATTATCTCTACAATCCTGTATCTTCCTACAGTTTTCTTCAGACTGTTCTGTTCAAATTCCCCTCTGGAGAAAGGTTATGCTACCTTGTTTTCTGATTGTTCTTGTTGATGTGTGTTCTAATTTTTACCAATTGGCCCAAATTATTGTTGGGACATGGTTCCAATCTGAAGTCAGGCCTCCAGATAAGATCTTTCCAGTGAGGGTAGACAGACTTTCTCTCTTTCTCTCTCTCTTTCTCTCTCTCTTTCTCTCTCTCTTTCTCTCTCTCTTTCTCTCTCTCTTTCTCTCTCTATTTGCACTGATGGTAGAGTTTATCTACTGTAAACCACAGGCCACTTCTTCAGAGCTGTCATCTGTCCTACTGTTTCCAATGTGGTATTTCTGTTTATTACTGATTTACACTGTATTCATACCTACTTAACATATTGAATTGCATTTTTCCTCTTAGACCATTTCCCCATTTCATCAAAATCATTTTGAATATTATCTTGTGTTCTAACATGATTAAATTTGTTTCTGCCTTCATATTGTCTATAAACCTAGTAAGTATGTATTTTATTATACCAGCTAAGTAATTTATCAATCTCTAAGATAATTTTCCCTATGGACAAGGACAAACCTTCCAGCAAAACCCAGTTAATCTACCTGTCAGTGAAGCATTAGTCAAAATTCTTATAATGCAGATATTTAGCCAGTTTTACTTCTCATGACATTACACTTAGATGGTATTTTCATAAATTACTTTAAGGTAATAAAGTGGGAAACACTGGACTCATTACTCTCATAAAACTTGTTATTCTGTAATTTACAGTCTTTTTTTCTTTTTTTTTTTCCCCTGTTTAAGTATAGGGATTACCCTTTTCCTTTTTCCCATCTTCTGGTTACTCGTTAATTATCCCTGTGTCATCTTCAAGAAAGCTAATGGTGCTGAAGTATATTCAGCATGTTCTTTATCTATTTTTGAGTGCATTTCATATATTCTGGCTGATTTGAAACCATCTAATCCATTCATTTTTTTATTCTACTGTCAGCTGAGATTACCTTTTAACTGAAGACTTAAGTAAAACACAAATTCAGCCATTAAACCATCTTTTCATTATTTTCCAATGGACTTCATTTTATAGTGGATATTGGACCTTCTTTTTCCTTGGTGAGAAAAAGTACTCCCAGCTTCAGTTGTACCGCTGGTACTCTGATATCCCATGTAATCTATACATTTGTTACATAGTTAATCATTTTATACATCTCCTTTTCTGATGTTTTGTTGACTATTTTACTTTCTGGAGTAATTCAATAATGACTTTTTTTTTTTTTTTTTTAATGAAGAAGATATTTGGAGGGATTAGTTAGACAAGCAGGTAGTTTTGCAACACCATCCATCCATTGCATACTACTCAAATTATTCTTTTGCTCCTCAGCCTTTCCCTCCTTTAAGAACACCCTTTGGTCAACCATGCCATTTCAGCAATACAGTTAATCATGATAAATCTTTATGGCACCTCATCACCTGGATTTCCAAGTCCACTGAATCTTAGATGTGTTGAGTGCTATGCCTGATGCAGAGGTTTCTAATTTGTCACAGCAGCACTGGAACTGCCATCAACCAAAAATACACACCAAGACAGCAGTACACTGTCCCATCCTTGCAGATACTTGGAAGTGGATGTGACTGAACACCTTGGTTGGACTCTGAAGTTGGATCAACTTCACAGATGACCCAGATGTGTGTGTGTGGTGCAGAGGATGGAGGGGAGGGGAGAGGAGGAATGACCTCTGCTGTTAGTCTGTCATTTAATGCCCAAGTGTGAATGTTATTTAAAGTGTAAGACTTTAGAAACCAATATTTTTGCTGTAATCTATGCATACATGGAAAAAGAAAAAGTGGTTTGCACAGTAAAACCAAAATATTCTAGTCTTATGCAAGTATAACATCATGTGAATAATATAATGTGACAAATATCACATAGAATTAATCGTACAAGTTTTTTTTTTAAAAGTATCCTTTTGACTAAAGCTATGTGCTTCTTTAAATATTTCTGCCTGATTTTCATTAAGGGGAAACTTGTTTCTTTTCCCATTTTCTTTTCTTTTCTTTTTAAGATTGGTGAAGGCAGGTTTACGCTTACAAATAGGATTTATAGTAAAGATGTTATTTAACAGCTCTCCCTTAGGAGGTCACCAGTAATTTGATATATAAGGCACCTGGAAGAGCTTTTAGAAGAACAATGAAGTGGTTAATGAGGAAATTGATAGTGGAAAAGCCCACATATTTGGGGAAAAAAACAAAAACAAAAACAAAAAAGACTGGAGTGGTAATTTAGACTTAAATAATCTTCAGTGTAATGCATTTTTTTTTCTTTGTCCTCATTTCAGTCTTCTAAATACATGTTTTGAAAACCTCACAACTGATAATGAATGTCTTGGTGGCTTTATGAAAGTCTGTGAAGTAAATCCTCAAGGAAGTATATTCTGAAGTAATTTTCCGGAGAGATGTTCCCTTCAGATGGAATTTACCCAGGAACATTATTGTTAAGATGCCATTATAATATAGGCAGGGGGGAAATGTGACAAGATGGATCTGTAATAGTTCCTAGCAGAAAATCTTGGTACTATCAGACTTAACATTTTCATAGGTGATTTTTTCCCTAACTTCCCATCCTGCTTTCTGAGACTCCCACAGATATCCAGTTTGAAAACCATGTTGTATATAACCATTGTGATTTTCAGGTGACTCTAGGATTATTTTTTTCCTGCATCTTGAGCTCAGCCTCTTGATGTTGCCTCCTACTGTTCATAGTTCTTTGAAGGCTTAAAGCTAGCTTGAGTTTTCAAGCAATGGCTTATTTTTAATTATCATCATTACTTCATTTTCAGGTTGTGCTTGGTTCTTTACAAACAAATAAAAAAAAAAAGATGGGTATCTTGTTAATGACTCTAGGGTCAGCATGTCACCCAGCATCCACTCCCTGTGGACCTGACAAAACAAATAGTGATGCTGTTTCAAGGAATGTCACAAACACCAGGTCAAATACACTTAAAGCTTTGGTTTCTTGAGCATCAGGGGTTCTTAGGGGATCCTGTTGCTTTCCTGGCTGGTGAAAAAACATTCACAAAGATTAATGATCAAAGGAACAAATTAATGCTTTTTTTTATTATTATTATCCCAGTGATTTAGATCATTCTGTTCAGTTAGAGGAGTTCAAAGACCCTGGTTTCAGATCACTGAAAATTTACTACTTATCTACAAGAAGAACCTCTTAGTTTGCCAGCATCTGGCCCCATGAAGCTGGAACACCAAGACACATCCATAATCAAATTCATGATATTTTAAACCTTCTGTAGATTACATCCTATGAAATATATAAACACATAAGGTACAGACTGTGAAATTTATAAACATATAAGATACATAGCTTAATAGTATGTTCTGTATGAGTAAAGTGAAGTGTAAGGATCAAATTTTATAGAAATCTCGATTAATACACTAGTTTAAGAAAAAGCTACACCTGCGTCTAACAGGCAATACAGCATGCTCCCTTCTGTCAATTCTGTCAATAGTTTTCTTTTTCATTTTCTTTTTAATGCAAACTATAAAACTCTCGATGTCTTTGCCATTCAGGAAATTTTACATATTCCTCTGCTCTATATGATGGTATTATTTTTCTGAAACAAAAAAAGCTTTTTTTTTTTTTTTTTTTTTTTTTTTTTTTTGACATAGGCAGAAATGCCTTCAGTAAGGAAATTGTGGCAGAAAACATTACCTTTGTACTTAGAAATTCTGTCATGATGCCTTGCTAAGAGTTGATAGGTCTTGAAGTACCTTCAGTCTCCTCTGAGGATGCCTACCTGACTTCTGCTTTGAGTAAAGTGACACATTTTCTTCTCTTGTTGTATGATTTGAATCTGTTGCCTTAATGTGTCATGACAGGTACAGTACAGGTGAAGAGCATGTAGAAGAGAGAAGGCAAAGCTACACAAAATTTGCCAAGAAGCATAAAAAGAACTGTGAGAATCAACGTTTGAATTTTATGCAGAATGTTTCTAACTGAAAACTCCTTTTCTGGTATGAAAATTAAATTGTGTCTATGCAAAATTGTGTCTATGCTTGTTATTACAAAGAAACTGCAGCCATTGTAAAAAATATCAACACACACGTGCATGGACCAGGAAAATAGAAATATTTTAGGTGGATGACTCAAAGTTGAGCAAGATTCAGTGTGAGAAGTGGGTGTTGTGTGTAAACACAAACATTTTTCCCTTTGCTTTCTTCTGCTTACCTCACCATGCAGTTGACCCACGGGACTGCCAGCTTCTGAAGGAACTGGTCCTGGAGGAATGACTTAGTTAATTCAGGAAAGCAATGGCACTAAGAATTGGCAGGCCTGGGCCTTGTTTTGTTTCTGACAGGATTTGAACAGTTAATGGATTTTTACAGAATAGTTTTATTTACAGTTGAATCCATATTTTTGAATAAAACATCTTTCAGTGTAAATTTTCTATCAGTTAATTAACGTGTACATTTAAATCGCATTACTACTGCTCTCCCCAACAATTCTCTAACAGTCAGTGCACACTTCAGCATGAGCCTCTGAACGATGGCTTTATTATTATGAATGGGAAGTTTAAATGTAAATTTTAGCTGAATAGGCTTCTATTAGTTATGGTAGGTTTAGTATTTGGCATAAACATATGGAGAAAAGATTTCTGTACTGAAAAACAAACTCATATTTCATATTTCATGTAGACCAATGAACAAAATTCAATAGATACATACAGCTAAAATTAAATGGATGCATCAGTATATCTAAGACCAAGCTTTAAGCTACGAATAATTAAGTTTTGCCAATTTCATCATTAGGGCTTTTTTTAGTATAGAACTGCTTTTTCTCTGAAAAGGATTGATAAGCAAATTGTGGATGCAACATAAGGGATAAATAGTGAAACCACTTCATACTGAACGTATCAATCTTATCATAAATTGTGTGGAGACTATCGTCTGGAGGAAAATTACAGTAGGCACCAGAAAAGCTGGCAACTGCATTTTCAAATTTATAGATGGAAATAAAAAGTAAGTAATTGTTGGAATTCTGTGTTGTGTGATATATTCTTGCATAGTCTTTTTTGTGTGTGCAAAGGGATTAATTTATAAGTATATGTAAAAAGACAATTTTTGTGTGTTTGAGCTCATAAACAATTTTTTATATACCTCTTATTTCATAATATTTTCTTTAAGACTTGCAAATATTTATTTTTAAGAGATTTCATAGATTATTCTCTACTATATGTGGCTCTTATTCTTTCTGTCTCCTATTAAATATAATGTGGAAGGTCAGATTCTTCAGTTAGAGAACTAGCAGTGGGGTGTATTTCAGTCAGGATTGGATATAGTTTCTTTGATTGGAATGTGATTTACTAGGTTATGTATATCTTGTAAAATAACTCATGACAGCTAAATGCTAGAACAGATATCTTTTCTTCCTTCCATAAGCCTTTGACATAGCTGTTTTGTCTACTGCCTTTCTAAATAGAAAATTTATGCTGACTTTTGCCAAATAGATGTTCAGATAGTATGTTTTTAATGTGGCAGAAACTTGTTAAAATGTTTTCAGGCATCAGTAGCTGCCAGGAGGTGTTCATGCTGACAGCCATGCAAATGATCTGAGGTTTTGTTCTCGCTGGGGGGAGGACCAGTTTTTTATTTCTGCACAGGTGAAATCATAGAATCATAGAATCCTTAGAGTTGGAAGGGGCCTTTAAAGGTCTTCTAGTCCTACTTCCCTGCAACAAACAGGGACGTTCACAGCTAGATCAAGTTGCCCAGGGCCCAATCCAGTCTCCAGGGATGGGAGTAAATACCAGTATTTATTAGTAACGTGTTTGTTTGAGATATGTGACGGTAATGGCTTCTTCCTTCTAACCTTAAAATCCACACCAAGAAAATCTCTAGCATTTTTCCCCATCACCTTGATTGGTAGATCAGTGTTTCCCATGTTTTTTTTGTTTTTGTTTTTTTTTAATCAAAGGATTGTATGTCCTTTCTGAAGAGCCTGGAAAGGAGTGGAGTGCATTTATGAAGCTGAAACTATTCAGAAAATCCCAAATGAACTGGGTTCCCCTTACTATGGTGTGATGGTATCTTTGCCTGAATTTTCAGTTATGGAATCTATGGAGGCCTGGGGAGTACAAATGCACGATGTACCCTTTGTGGTGAGAGAAAATTTGAATGAACTATGGCTTGGTGGCTTGGTCAAGCGTGAAGACAAAATGGAGATAAAAGCTATACTTTTGCCTTACTGACCTGGCTTCTTTGTAAATCGTTTGTACTTAGGCATTCTCCAAAACCCATTAGCTTATACACTTTTTTTCTAGTTTACTTAGGGACATGCAAATTATTTTTTTCAGAATAGTTTTCAGGGGCTGTACTTCAGGGAACATTTATGATAGGTGCAAAGCTACTGATCATTCCAGAATTATTATTTTTTTTGGTCAGAGAGCAGGTTTATCCATGACTACACAGACAATTTCGATATTTCTTGTTTAGTGCCTTCTTCTTGAACATGAAGAAGCAAGTTACTCCTGAAGTAGAATGGGAGAAGCAAGTCTTAGGCACTGACCTTGGATAATCATGTTCATGGTAGTGAAACCAGAGGGAATCAGAAACAGGAGTAGATTCAGTGTAATTGGTAGAAACTGGAAAATATGAAAGCTGAATTAAGATCTTGTAATGTTTTCCAGCATGTGAACTAGGTCTTCACAAGTCTTACATCTGATTGGCAGCTGTGTCATAGGACCAGTACTGCATGTGTGCATGTGAAGATCCAGCTGTGTAATGTAATGGCCAAATTCTGATCATGGGCAAAAGAATTTGAATGAGTGGTTCTTGTGGTGATGAGTGTTATCTTCTCTTACCAGTTTCATTAATACTGATATGATGTTTTTTGTATTCATATTACATTTCTATTTCAATATTACAATCAAGTAGTTTAAGGCTTTTTCTTGGTAACATAGTTATGAGCGCAGTTAAGCTAGCTCTAAGAAGGATTAAGCATTTTTTCACACAAAAGTAAGTATTTGATTTTCCTGTAGCTTTTCTTTAAGAATATTTTAAGAATTGAAAATCAAAAGCTGACTTTCCATTTTCTTTTTTTTTTTTCCCTTCATTTTTCTAATCGTTTGAACGAAAAATGTAAAAGAGTTGGCAATTGGCTATCCTTTTAATACCATACAGGAGTTCTCTTCTTCAAAAGAAGTACTACGAATTTGGTATGATATAATATGAATTATATTTTTTTTAAAGCAAGTGTTATTTGTGTTTTTTGTTTGTTTGTTTTAACTTGCTGATATGATAAAAGCCACATTCCATTGCTTTCTGTCCTCAGACATACTCACATTTTTCCATGAAAATGGTGATGGACCTGCAAGATTTAAAATACCTGGAAAGACAACTATTCTGAAATAATAATAATAATTAAAGTCTAATTACTTTCTCATGTGACATGTTTTTCTGACTCAGTGTTTTTCAGTGCTCAGTGTTGGTGGGATATGCTTTCTTAAAGGGGTTGAATTTTAACCTCCTTACCATGAGTGATGACTATTTGAAGATTCAACTGCGCTGGACAGTGGTACTTATATAACCACCATGAATATAACCCCCTGTTATTCTGCAGAGATTCCTGCATGGAAGCGTCTCTTCACACTTGGTCTCATCCTGTTTGTTCTAATGGTGGACTGACCACTTCTCTTGAGCTGATTTCTCCCCTAAAACCTACTAAGATGTATAGTTTTGTCTATGTGGATGCAGGTTCAGTATAGGGCATATACATCCTTCGTATTAGTAAACAGTAAAACTTTTGAGAATTCAGTATATGAATAGATGATACACTGGCAGGCCAGCCGGGCTCAGGAACAGGTATTAATATTGCTGAGCTCTCAGACTGCTGAAATTAGGGATGTTCTGGAGTGAACATACAGTCATTGACTAAAGCAACAGAAATATGTGTTCTCAGTCAAGAAGACGTTGAAAATATGGAGAAGAAGGTGAGTAAGGGGAATATCTACTGGGATGAGGACTCATTTTTTAGGCTAGTATGTTTGCATATTCCCTGTCGTCTGTGGTTCTCCAGTTGTAGCTTTTTATTGCTTCTTAGCAGCTATGACTTAGGCAGAAAGTAGCTGATGATGCATTAGAGAGAATGGTATCCGCTAGTTCTGCTAGTGTTTTTTTTTTTCTCTTTAAAGCACTGCATATGGATATCATCAGTATCCTATTTTATGTATTTTTACTATCAGTTCAGAGAAGTGGAACAAATGTGAGCAAGAATGGATTTCATTTGCTATTCTACTACAATTATCCTGTTAGTACTTTATTACTTACTGAAAACTATCTTGAAGTAACGGTATGGTTCTGCTTAAGAGCGAAGATCTGATTAATGGCAAGGTTTTGATCTTTTTTCTATCGTAATGGGGGAACGCTAACTTCAAGCATAAGTTATACCATTTACCTTACTCACTGGGAGTTAAACATAAGGAGCATGGAAGATGCCTGCTGTTTGCAGGAGAGCTTGTGACATTACTCATTAGACATACTTTCTTCCAGTGGCTGGAGGCAAATTTTGCACATAGAGATCTCGATTTTTACATAACTATGCATTATTCAGGATTCCAATTTATGTTGATGTGTTTCAGGCACTTGGCTATTTGGAAACTAGTCATAATTATTTTTATAGGTATCAGAGCTACATGATTCTTTGCTTAAATCACAGGGGATTATCTCTATTTTCTTATTCTCTGTTATCTTACTGATCATACAACTGTGACAAAGCAGCGTGATGGGGAGTATGCTGTCCTTTCCTTTTCCTGTCAAACACTGTCCGAACTTACAAGTTTGCTGAGGCAGCAGATGGCCACAGGCAGCATCTACAGGCTCCTCAGGGAGGTTCTCCTTACACCTGCTCCAGTGGTCACTTTCCACTGAGGCATTCACTGTGACAAAGAGATACCAAGAACTGCATGGAAGTACTTTTATCTTGCTCCTTCTGAATGAGGTTGTTAATACTAGAAGCATTTCTAGAGGTGTTTCAGTGCAGCTTATGCATTTCAGCAGCTGTTCAGTCAGTGCTTGAACCACAGGTGGTCTGATATGCTCTGAAACATGGACTTGTGTTCTTTCATCTCTGTCCTCAGCAAACTATGAATGAAACAGATATCCCCACTTCACTATTCTCTTCTCTATTCGTACAAAGACATACAGAGATTTAGTAGATCACAACCTAGTGCTTAGAGTCATGGGTTTGAAGCTTCTTACGCTGAAGAAGAAATTAAGCTTGTCTACCATAACCTGGGCAAGTGCTCTCACTATTTTGGAGAGGAAGCAGTGAATTCCCCTAGATGTCTTTACCAGCCCAGGATTTATGCCACTCTGAAAGACTGACTAAAAGTGTGAAAGCCCCTCTGTGAAAATCCAACTCTGAAGTGCCTGGATTAGGATGTTCAGATCCCCTTCAAATTTTTTTAGGTATGGATTTAGATGTCAGGCACTTCCTCCCTCTTTAAGCAAATCTGGCCTAAAGCAGGAAGTTACATTTCAAATCCCTGATGGAGCGGCTTTGGCTGACACTGAGGTTAGAAGTAATTAATGACTACACAGAGCTGGTCAAGTTCAGAGCTAGGCATCAAAATCCCTGCAATGCATTTAGACTGTAATCTTAGAGTTGCTGATCTAGCTGGTTTTGTTTTCTTAAGACATTTTCTTTAAAGGCAGTGGATCTTTGGGGGAACATAGGATCACAAGTTCTGTATGAAGCTTAATGCTCAGCTCATGGAATCAATTAGGTGAAATCATTAAATCAGTTAAGGCTTGAAATATTTCCACCGGGTTCATAGGAAAAATCTTTATCAACAGACATACTGCAAAAGCAATGAGTAGGCAGCACAGACCTTTCTGAAAGGAAATGTAATTCAGAATCTGAGGAAAGAACTGTGGGTTTTTGCTTCTCTGTGTATCCAGACTTAGCATGTGACAATCTCTAGTACTTTGCACTTCTGCTTTCTGTTATCTCTGTGCTTTTCCCATGATTCCCCTGCCCTGGAGTGCTCTTTCATTACACCCAAGGTCTTTACAACATCCCATTCAAATCTTACCTTGGCTTAAGAAAACCAAATGTAAGTCATAACTTACCTTCTGCCCACTGGAATATACATATGCCTAGTGTCAGTAGCTGACAAATTGTATCCTTCCACATAGCCGTACCTTCCATATAACCATGCTTGTACAACAGACCCACTCCTTGAAGTACCATATAAGCTGTTTCAGTGAGGTGCATGCTATACTTATCTGTGCAATTACTCATATATGTTATATACATAAGCAAATTCCATGTCAAGTTACTTGCATACCAAAGTGATTTCTGAGAGCAGGGCCAGTAATTCTTTGCTCATATCCAGCTGTGTTTCTTGTTATATGCTTGCAACAGTTATGGGCTGGATATAGTAAGTCATAAAAATCAAAGCGGATTTACATCAAAGCAGAATTAAATAGCTTGGTTTTGTATTGTAGCTCTTGAACTATCTGCTTTGTCATTCTTGGCACCTTTGTTGTCCATACCTGCCATCTGTTAAGAATGTACATCTGGGTTAAAAGTAATTTTCTTCCTTGCTACATGATTTAAAATGTTTACATGTGGATATCCATATATTTTAGATAATCGACGAAAGATAGAAAGAAATTAAGAAATAATGTTTTGTGCTTTTTAAGTAACTAGTGCATGGACTTGCAGTATCCCAGTGTGTACTGTTGTCTGGCTTAATTCCTCTGCTTTATCTGAAGTATACTATCGGTGTTTTTCAAAACAAGAGCTATTGATTATTATGGTTCCGTTGGGGAATCACTACTGTCTTTCTAGCACAGATGCCTTTAACCTTTTGAGAATTGACATCTATTTAGATGAATTGTCATCTGTTTGATCTGTGAAGAGCCTTGAGAAGTTTAGAGGTGGCTTGGACATCACGCTTTTTATATGCAGCTTGTCACTGGACTCAAGTGTGTACTGTTGTGCTTTTAATTATTTAAGATACACTTGAAAAAATGCAGAAGCGGAGAGGAAAATCTGAACAAGCTATTAAATGGCTCCAAAGCAAAAACCAAAATCAAAATTAGAGCATATAAAGAAGGAACAAAATCTCCTGTTCAGTAGTTGTAACAAAAATGGAACAGTTGAACAAGCCATTATTTTTTCTTGGGAAAATATAGGATGTCACCAAGACAGGGATCCAGAAATTGATAGTGCCTGATAAAACCTACACTGATTACAGCATGTCCAAACAATTTAGAAGACAATTTTTTTTTTTTTATCCAATGATTTGGATTACAAAAGGGATGCAACTGAGAATTTAGGATGCATTTTAAATCTTTGCAGAAGCTTATGAACATTAATGAATTAATTCTTACAATCTGAGTTGGGTTTATGTACATGTACACATATGTATTTTTAAGCATAGTTAGACTATGCATAGGTTTGGTCAAATTTTTGGAGTAGTTTAATCTGAAATAACAATAAACATAAAAATTAAAAACTTGGAACAGATCATTTAGCACTTCAGAAAGAAAACATAACTTTCCAGTGACCTAAAATCTGTACATAAATGGATATTCAGTGGCCCATGAAAGCCACAACATCGATGTAAATGATAAAGAAGTGACACTTTTGGCATGTGAAATTGTCATCTCTGGTCCAGTGAACTTTTCTAGGAAAGTCTTCTGTAGGCTCACATTGTGTCCTCATTATTAAGCACTTAGTACATGAGACATTATTAATCTATATCCTCTGAATAATCTCTAAAGCCATTTAATCCAGCCTTTATCTTTACTTTCAGCAAAGCTAAAAATGATCTAAAAGCAAACCAGTATTTTTCATTCACCAAAAAGTGGAACAGATTTGTTTTTTATATCGATCTGCAATAGTAATGCAAGCATGTATTTACTGGAAATGTCATCAAGGCAAGGAAAGATTTTCCATTTTTCATCACAGTTCCTTTCTGAAGTATGAATAGAATAATTTTTGCTTTAGAAACGGAGAGAAAGGTGGGGAGAAATAAATTTGTTACAGATGAAGGACTCAAGTTGACATCAGAAATCCGCATTTATAAGTTTGATTAAGAAGAGGTTCATATTAATTTTAGAGACAGCATGAAGAATTCAAAACTAGTATTATTTCTTTTATCTCTACCTTATGTGAAAGTAAAAAAGTCAGATATAGCAGATATAGCAAGTAATTTTGTTTTTATGAGGGTAAGAGGATAAATAATTTGAGATTTTTTTGTAGGCATACTTGATATCAAGACCTCAATTTTAAATGCAGTAAATATCTGTCTATAAGTTCTTATGCAGTAAAAGCAATACTATTTCTTGTTGTAAAGCCCACCCTTATTAGAAGTTAAGTTCCTTCATGAAATTTATAGTAAAGAGATATTTATTGAAATTACCTTGAAAACATATAAGAATATAAACACATTTGCAACTTTGGGGCACAAAGGTATTTTTTCCATCACTGTCTTTTGATTACAGGATTTAAAATGCATACAGAGTAAATCTAAGTAGCATGGTAAGAACAAGTCCTGCCAAGAATAGATGTATACCCATTTCCTTGGGAGATAGCAGTTAGGTTAGAGAAAGTCTAGTTGATTTTCATAGTTCGCCAAAAGTTGACTTCTTCATGTTACAAGCAAGAACTGATTATTTGGAACATGTAAGAAACTTGTAGAGAAAAAAGTCCTACTTTTCCCACTTTCATTTTTGCAGTTTTGCAGCTATTAAAAAAACTATTAAAAAACACAACTTGTTCAGATTTTGAAGATGAGAGGTCTGATTCCTAAATGATCTAGAAAGACAATTATCTTTTACAAAAAGAACTGTTGACAATTGCTGTGGTAAGCTGCTGAAGGGGGAGCCTGTGCATGTATGGACACTTTCTCTAGAACGTTTAAAACTATTTTATTTATATCTAGTAGAGAATTGTTAGAAGAAAGAAGACATTTCCATTGTTAATAGGCCATCTCCCTTAATTGACTCAGTATTTCTATCCAGCAGATGTTTTTAGTGCGATGGGGTGAAGCTGTCAAGCAACTTGTTTTACAACAAATGGGTTTGTGATGGATTAGCTGAGCATCTTGTAGTGGAGTGGGACAGGCCCAGGTGAAGTCATCTGTCACCATTCGACCCATTTGGTGTCCCAGGGAGACTGGTTCTGATTTCACTGACATGTAGTGCTCTCCAAGGCATAAGTTCAGCTCTGAACACACTACGAGGGTGGATAGTGATAGGACAAGGGGGAGTGGTTTTAAACTAAGACACGGGAGGTTTAGGTTGGATATTAGGAGGAAGTTTTTCACTCAGAGGGTGGTGACGCACTGGAACAGGTTGCCCGAGGAGGTTGTGGATGCCCCATCCCTGGAGGCATTCAAGGCCAGGCTGGATGTGGCTCTGGCAGCCTGGTCTAGTGGTTGGCAACCCTGCCCATGGCAGGGGGGTTGAAACTAGATCATCACTGGTCCTTTTCAAGCCAGGCCATTCTGTGATTCTATGGTACTGCAGAATTGTCCTTTTCAGTATACCTCAACACAAATGAACTTTACCTTATAGTCCTTAAAAATAAGGTTGCCTTCACCTCAAAACTGTTTCCCTTTGAGACAGATAACAGTATTTCTCTGAACTTGTTTATTGCTGGCATATTTTGATATCCTGGTCGTATTGCTATCTGTGTTCTGATATGTCTGTGTCTTTTATTCAGTAGAGCTGTTTGATACTGCTAATCTGTGGTACATTAACTGTGGACTCTTATTGTAATGGTACTCAGAAGAACAATAACCTCTCAGCATTTTACAGGAAGCCGCTATCATGTGCTGAATTGATTTAATTGCAAAGCTCATGATTGCTTTTATTATTTTTTTTTTGTACAGCTTTGCCTTGTATTTAAATATGTATAAATGCTTCAATACTTAATACGTGATATATGTTACAAATCAAGTACAAAACCACATTATCTCATGTATGGGATGCTGTTTGGTGATGTTGAATGCATTTTAACTGCTCTGTGCTTGATGTTAGTGTGTGGTGCACACAGAAACTTTCTATTTCCTGTTCAGTTTTGTTTTCTATGGTGGCATCCTCGGTAAAAAATCTCATAATGAAGTCTTTCAGTCTCTTAAAACTGCCTTTTAGGCTTCATTGTTTCCTATCACTTCACTCCTTAATTGTTTCTGCATGGAAGAGAAAGCAGCTTTGGTTTATAAACAGACCTTTTATCAACCCTTTTATTCCTATTAAAAAGTGTTGGTATTGCTATGCTTTCTAGACACAATTCTCTGTTAGTCTCCACTGGTGAAGTAGAGCAGGGGCTCCCTTCAGGGCAGCAGTTACTTTATTCTTTGCGGTTCCCTTAACACTTGTATGCTAAAGCAAACTGCTCTGTGAGGAGATTTGGGTGGACTGGCAGGAAGGAGTTGCTTGGAAAGAGGAACTTGCATTAACTATGTAAAGTACTGCATTCTAGCTTGCTGGAAAGAAAAACCTTCCAATACTATTTATAAGATCTTGTCTTCTACTGTGCAAAGTACTGAGTTAGATTTCCACCACTGTCCAGATTTTGTGTCTCTCTAAGACTACATGTCTTCTCGGGATGCCAGAAGATTCTGACTGCATCTGTGTCATGGACGCTAAGTAGAGACACAGTAAAAATGACTTTTAATTTTTCTTTTGCCACTTGTTATATTTTTATATTTTTTTTACAATATACTTAAATTTCCTTTTTTTTTTTTTTTTTTTACCTACATCTGGGATTATTGAAATACATTATGTTTTAGGCATCCTGGCTATTGTGCAGTAGCATTAAAATAGTTCAGGAGGAAATAGTTACTATTAATACTCTGTCTAATTTACAAGATTTAGGCTGTTAAGAATTACATTTAATACAGACAGATGGTAGCAGTGGGTTCTTTCTTTGGATGAGGTGCTACCAAAAATTTGCCAGTAGGATGAAAGAATGGAGACTTGCAGACATCAGAACATTTATAGATAGCAAATCATTTAAGCTTATTAATTTTGGCTTAGGGAACAATGAATGGAACTCAGTGTCATGGAAGCCTAAGAGATTCATTATAAATGCATCCAAAGTAATGCAGGCTGGAAGGAGTAATTTGAGATGCCTAGGATCCAAATTCTTTGTGTCCACAAAATTAGATAGAACAAGTTGGATTGTTAGAACTTTTTTTTTTATCTCAAGGATGCTCTGTGTCACTTTGCTTTGAAGAACTAGCACTCTTATGGTACTATATTACAAGTTCTAGCACCCTTATGGTTTCTCACTAACGAGATAGCTTCTCTAATGCCAGATCCTCTCAAAGGAAATGCTTCATTGTCAGGACTGGTCGGGAAATCAAATGCAAATGCAGCTGAGCTCCCTACCAGAGGCTTAGGAGCTGTCACGAACAGTGCTCACTATCTTAACATCAGTTCCTCAGTTAGAGAGCTAAGCTACTGTTTTACTAAAATGGGCAGGACAGCAGCCATTCACCTGAATTACTGGGAGAAATTTAATAGTGAGCTGCCACACAAAAGAAGAGAGGGTCACAGGGAAAAAAGCATTGGTGGACAAAGGCTGGAAGCAATCTTTACTAGAGGAGATCTAATCAGTACTCAGGTGGCCAGGACCAGAGATGGCCAGTTTTAATTAGTCCTCTGAGACAGGAGAAACATGTGGCAAGCTACTTATTGTTCGTTTTGGATAAACAGACAATTCCAAATGCCCAGCAGTACACTTGAGGCTGTAATTAAGGGTTACCATTTTTCATGCTCCTGTTTGCTTAGTTACTAATTAGCACAGCCATGTGTTTTGATCGAAGTGAGGTTTGTTGATCTAGCTGTTACTACAGCCTTTAGTATACACAACAATAAATCAAAACCACAGAAAAATCAGTCACTTCACCTTCATCAGTCAGTTTTGTACTACTATGGAGCAGTTCGTGGCTGATGACCTGAAGCATTCCCTTAAGATCACTTAAAATGCTTGATGCAAACTAGAATTTAGCAGCTCCACATTAAATTGCTTCCTCCTTAGTCCCCTCTTATCACGGGTATCCCAGGAATTGTTTACAAAATATTAGTAAGACTATGATGGCTTTATTTTATATGCCTTTCCAGACCAAACAAACTTCATAACCAGCTCCTATCCAAAACAACATTTTGCTATGTAGAGATTTTATTTGAAAATACCCAGAGGCAATGTACTCAAAACTGAAATCTCATCCGATATCTGACAGTCACCAATATCATGCCAAATAAAATGAGTTTTTCTCACACTAGGGTTAACTTGTGGTTCCTTAGAATCCTCTAACAAAAAAAGAGCTCATCATTCCAACATGGATTTGCTTATTCATGGAGAAATGATAATTGGTGAAATGTGAAATGTTAAAGATTTAGAATGGGTTTCAATTTAGAAATGCCTGTATACCTTCCTCATGAGGCAGTATTTAAACTTTAGTTCTATTATTGTATCTTTACAATGTAATTAATATAAATAATAACTACAGCATACACTTGTGTGGACTAAATGATAATGTTAGTAGAAGCAAAATGATAGAAACCAAAAGTATGCATGAATTTGCTATCTGTAGTAAATGAATTGGAAACTTTTTACTGAGAGCTGTGCATTGGAAGATCTGATACTGTCTCATTTGATTGCAGTTGATCTTTAGGCAATGTATCCTACTGTACTCTTTGGTAAGTAAGACATTGGCTGGATGGCTGGCCCCAGACAGTGGTGGTGAATGGAGTTCAGTCCAGCTGGCGGTGGTCGCTAGCGGTGTTCCCCAGGGGGTCAGCATTTGGGCCGGTCCTGTTTAATACCTTGACTGATGATCTGGACGAGGGGATTAAGCGCACCCTCACTAAGTTTGCAGATGGCACGAAGTTGGGAGGATGTGTTGACCTGCCTGAAGGTAGTGAGGTCCTGCAGAGGGATCTGGACAGGTTGGATTGATGGGTTGAGCCAATTGCATGAGGTTCAACAAAACCAAGTGCTGGGGTCTGCACTTCAGTCACAACAGTCCCATGCAACACTACAGGTTTGGGGCAGAGTGACTGGAAAGGAGCACAGAGGAAAAGGATCTGGAGGTATTAATCAACAACCAGCTGAATATGAACCAGCAGTGTGCCCAGGGAACCAAGGCAGCCAATGACATCCTGGCGTAGAGGCCCTGGAGTGCATCCAGAGAAAGGGAGCAAAACTGATAAAAGGTCTGGAGCACAAGTTTTATGAGAAACAGTGGAGGAAAAGGGGAATATTCAGTATGGAGAAGAGGAGGCTCAGGAAAGACAGACAAGATTATTACTCTCTACAGCGATCTGAAAAGAGGCTGTGGTGAGGTGGAGGCCGGCCTCTTCTTCCTGATAACTAGTGATAGGTCAAGAGGTAATGGGTTTCAGTTGTGCCAGGGGAAGGTCAGGTTGGATCTCAGGAAAATCCGGGTTTGATCCTATTACTCAGCAGCAACCTGAACATCAGTGGAAACCAGGAGGGGTATGTGCAAGATTTTTTTTTAATGGCTCAGTTTATGCTAAACAGATCAGCCAAGATAGCAGACATATTTCCTGGTAGAAACTTTGTCTGCTTCTGAAGGTGAGGAAAAAGTCTGCGGAGTACCTGGAACAGTATTTTGTTGTATCTTTCTGATTGTTTGTATTGGTTTTTTTTGGTGCATTAATTGAGCTTTTCATGCATACATGAACAAGGTCACACCTTCTGTGGGCTTGGTTCAGAAGAGGTGTCTATCACAAAATCTTTCATGTTTGGAGTCTTGAGAGCCAGTTTGTGGTTACTCAGTGTCTCCTACACAGCATGCTCCCCTTTCTAGCCCAGCACTGCTTCTGGTTTTAATCAGATTCAGATCCTCTTTATGTAGCAGTCTTATGATTTTTTTCCTTCAGTTTCTCTGTCTTCCAATCTGTGGTGAGCTGGAGTCATTATAAAAGCAATAGTCCTGGAC
This sequence comes from Pavo muticus, assembly GCA_016647715.1. Lineage (NCBI taxonomy): Eukaryota > Metazoa > Chordata > Aves > Galliformes > Phasianidae > Pavo > Pavo muticus. The sequence goes on from JACDJE010000214.1 coordinate 2,030,930, forward strand.
TGGTAGTCTTACCTGTGCTCCTAGGATGAAGTTTCCATCTGTTGATGGTTCTCTGTGTGAAAGATGAGGTGAAAGACTAAGCCAGAATTTAAGAGAAACTGTTCCAGTGAGGTCACAAGCAGGAAACTGTGATTTTCTAGTACATGGATTTCTACATAGTAATAGTTTTGATGTGCTTTAATATTGACATAGGCCAAAGTTTTATAATAAAAGTGAATGAGCATTTGCTGGCAAAATGTATTCAAATACATTTTCTCTAGTTGTTGATTTAACATTCCCTTTGAAAGCTGCTGTAGGCTTTGGTGACTAATTCTGTGACAATTAAAATGATATGTGTAAAAGTGCTGATTTGTCTCTGTATCAGCACAATAAAATTGGACATACTTGCTAGCATGAGTTGATCTTTTCCCTTCTAATTTGCTAAGGTTATCACAAGGGTCTTGAAATATAGCCTATTTGTGCAGATCTAATTTCCAGCCTACTCCACCTCTACTTCATGTTTCTTTAATGTTTTGCACAAAAAATAGATTAGTTATTTGGAAGGAACTCACTATATTTCAAAATACCTACACTAGCCTTTTGCAGCAGGGATCTCACTATCAATTTCAGGTAATACTGCACCAAAACTGTGGTCATAACTTAATAAAACAGAATGGATGGCTGCAGATAATTAACCTTTTGGTCTCATGTGTTACTATTTCTCTGCAGTTCGGATGGGAATTGAACAAACGCAGTGATGTTCCTTATATTCCATAAATGTGATAGAGAAGACGAGCGATTTAAATCTGTAGTGTTGGCACTGCCTTGTGGCTGTGCTGAATGCCTCATCAATTCTTTTGAAATCTTCCCTTTCCCACTTGTTACTTCTTTAAATGTGTTGTATTAGCAAATTTGATAGAACAGGTGCTGTGTTGCTGCTGATTGCTTAGATAAGCCTTCAATGAGTCAGCCTGTTTGTTTTTTTCTAGGTTCTTCTTTGATAAAATAAATGCTTTATAACATGAAACTTGAAAAAGACTGTTGACACTGGAATTTTTAATTGGATTCTGGTTTGGTCTGTTCACTTGAACCTGTGCATCCTTATATGAACTGTGAGTTCAGTAAGAGCTAAGGGAGGAAGGGATGACAGCTTTACTTGAGTACGAAGATGTTGATCCAGAGAGAGGATGCTGGCTTTTAGATGGCTAAAGACGGTGCTTTAGAGATGGGTTTTGGAACCAGTCTGAGCCTCTGCAATGATAAACATGTGGAAGTAGTAGTACTGTGAAGTTTGTTGATGAATGAAGCCAGGAGGTGTTGTCAAAATGAGGGCAATGTGACTGAATGGAGAGAAATGGGTAAAAATTGAACAGTGCAAAATGTAAGACTATGGATTTAGGAGCTGGTGTTGGGATTTATTGCTCTTAGTATAGAACTACTGAATTGCAAATAGCTGAGGAAGGCATTATTTTATAATTTGCTAAAAATGTTTGTGAACAGTTAAGAAAAAGTGCATTAGAAACAGGCTGGATATGATGAACCATAAAGTCTCTTCCAATGTTCCTATACCAATTGCTGATTTAGCAAGTGCACAGATGGTTTGAAAACAGAAGTGAATACAGAAACATTTATTGAATACCTGATTTCTTCAGTACCAAGTGTATACTTTTACAAGCAGAATTTTGAATAAATAATCATGTCATGCATAATGGAATATTGGCCCTTTATAATTAATTCCTTATTGCTTCTAAATTAATTCGGTGTTCCTAAATGGAGAATTAACAGGTGATAATAATCAAATGATTATTATTATTTTTTTTCTCTTTATATATTTGCATGCTAAAAAATGCAAATACAACTTTACAGCCACTTTTGTGAAGACTCTGCAGCTTGTAATTGAGAGACATCAACCTTCAGGGAAACTAACATTAAAAAAAAGAAAAATAGCGTATAACTGTAGAACAGTAGATGAGATGTGATAGGCTATTCTGTTGCCTGGAGGTTATTGTCTGTGTTTCTGTATTGATTGAAATACTTTAATTTTGCATTCTGTCACTGTTATGCATTCAGTACTGCTGTTCTGAGGAAGAGAATATTCTAATCAAATGTGTGTATTTTTTTTTAAGCAAAGTGTTTAATATACGTGTTTGTATGATTACTTGAAACTCTAACTTATTTTTGATCCTCAGCAAATCAAACACTAGATAATTTATAACATGTAGTGGCTTTCATGCAGATTATTACAATTGATTTAACCGGCAATGAATTTTAAGCAACAAATAAAATATAAGCTTTTAAGGTGTGATTTAAGCAGAGAAATTGACTTTGTGGCTGAGAAGGGATTGAATTACCAACAAATGAGGCAAAGAAAGCAAAAGCATGACCTTCCTAATTGGGGAGAGATGTGATAACTCAAAGTGGATGAGAGGCATGCAAATTGCAACAAAAGTGAGGGTGTGAGTACCAGGTCAGAGAGCTAAGACAAAAGTCACTACGAGGCTTACAGAAATATGTTCTTGAAAACAACATACTTTTAGCTTTTAGATTCATCTCTGGGTGGACAGGCTAAAAATGGAAGATACATCTTTGTGCCTCAAAGAATTAGACATATATTTAGCTAAGGCATTTTTGGTAATTTTAAATCTGAGAATAGAAAGATGGGAAGAATAAGAGAACAGAATGGTTTTAAGTGGGAATATGTTGAATGAGGCAGTACTACAAGCCACTACTTCCAGCCATGTTTAGTCCCTAAAGATGTATCTTGTCTTCGGCTATTGAATGGAGTTATTCAAATGTCAGAGACCTGAAACCTGAAAATTGGGGTGACTGCAAATTCAGGAGAGGAGAGAGTCTGGAGCTTTCTTGTATCTGGCAAACAGGAAGGTTGAATGAACAACCTCTTACTCTTCCCCAAATCCTGGAGCATTCCTGCTCTAGATTGCCACTATGCTTTATTAGGTAAACAGTCGCTTTTTGAATTTCATGTATTTGGGAACTTTTATAGATATATATGTAGATATCAATGCATTTGCATTTTCAGTGCCAATTGGGAGATTCTTAAAAGAAGGTGATGGCTGGTATAATTTTGTCTTTAACATATAGCTAGAAAGGTATAGGTGAAGAAAAAAGTATATAGTATAAAACACAATTTTTCAGTGCAGTATAAAGAAAGCAGTAATATTTCTGAAGAGTCTACTATCCAGTGTATTATAATATGCTTTGGAAATTAGATATTTTTATTAACATTGAAGAATTGTTTTGGAATGGTGTATTTTGAAGGATGCAGTTGTACATCTGTTGACTTTGAATAGTGAACAGCAATCTGTACTATCTGACATTTTCTATGTGGTGGTCATCTTTGATTGTCATCTTTATGGAATTTGCAGCTCTCTTGAAACTGTTGATGTTTATGAAAGGAGGACCCTGTGCTTCTGTCTTTGTAAAATAGGTTTTCTTCACACATTCTCATCATGAAAAACCTGACACAAAGGCATGTCCTTCAGTTGTGTAATGGAACTCACAAGGAAATGTACGTTGTTTTGGTTTAAGCAGCAGTCAAGCATATGTAAAAGACAAACTGTGCATCAAGAAATTTTATTCTTTGATCTGTCCCATGAATGGTAATTCATGTTCTCTTCTACTACCTAGTGGAACTTATACGAATTTTACTCTTTTTAGAAGATCCTTGAATTAGATGCACGTGTTCTGAGTGCATATGCTCTTCATCAAAACCTTAAAGATGACTTTGCATGACCAAATGCTACAATTAATGGTATAATATCTACTGAATGCATTCATTTTGAAATCTTGGGTGATAAAACCCTTGAATAAGAACAGTACCCTGAAATCTGCCAATGTCAATGGGGTGTTGATGAGAAATTTTCTTTGTGACTTGTCCTTAGTTAACTTCTGTTTTCTGAGTAGAAAGTTTAACTGCTATGGATAAGTCACTAACTGAAGTCAAACTGTAGATTTATAAATACAGATGAGTTTATACGCCACATCTGGAAAGTTCAGAAAAAAATGTTGAGCTATATCATTGCTGAAAAACAAATGACCTACAATAGTAGGTTTCTGTTGGTTTATTCATAATTGTGTGATAAGAGTTTCTTTCTGCTTAGAAATGTAAGTGCCCAAGGGTTTATATCAGCAATTTCATGAGAATCCTTATTAACAGCTCAAGGGTGAAAAATTAGATCTCATCAGTGAAATTCAGAGATTGGAAAAGCTGTATTCAAAAAATGAGATGTTTTCTACCTATGGTACATGGAATTAAAAAACAACAAACATTTTCTACAGGGGTATGTGAAATAGTATTTTTCTCTTGTTATCTTTGTAAAAAGCTTTGGTCACTGTGAATGCGTTTGACTGTATTATGAGAATGCACAAAACCATTTTGTAGCTTCATGTTGATCAAAAAACTAAGTTTTTACTCTAATGTTCTCATAGCCCTTCAAAATGGTGTAGAAAAGCTAGTGTAGAGTTATGTCACGGTGGTACCAGGAATTTGTATAGAGCATATCAGGATGGAACTGGAATTTTCTATGTTGTCTCTGAATGAAAAATGAAGGCAAGTCTGTTTGTTTCATGTAATTTTATATTAAAAAACAAACAAACCTGATAGGTTGCTGGCCCACAGTAATGCAAAAGTGTACATACCCTGAAATAAGTAAAAATCTGTGGCAGAACTTCAAAAAGAAAAAGATAAACTTCAGGCATTTGCTGTCCTCTGTGAAGCACATGTTAGGCTATGAAACTTCATCATCTTTCCCTTTATGCTAAATTAGGCTTACTCTTACACAGTTCCATCTTATTTTATTGTCATTCATTGTTGTCTTGTAACTCATGCTCTCAGTTACATTTCTAGTCTGACTTCTTGTGAGAGCTGAGCAGTGTTCTGCGCTGAGCTGGTATTTACAACCAGGAGACTTGCTTAATTGGTTGTTGAATGATTTTTCAATAGCTCATTTTCATTCCTCTGTTAGAAGAATGGAAAAGTGGAGCAACAAGTTAAAGTGCAGGCATGATGCTTAACCAGAAGTCTAGTGGATCACTAAATGAATAGTGTATTCTAGTCAGATAGAAAAAGCTGAGAAGATAGCAATCACATTATTGAATTAATTTACATGAATACCAGTAGCTATAGCTTTCTGTAATGTTTCAGAAGGCAGCTGACCATCTGTATTCTGAAAGGTTTGCTGAAGATCTGGGCTAGGAACAGAGTTCAAACCTGGTGCCCCCAGACAAGCCACAGCATACCTGGAAGAAATGGGGATCAACTGTGGTTCTAGAACTAGGCCACTCAGTGAATCTGATTATGTTTTCAAAAGAATTAGCTATATCTGTACTATAGGTTATATAGGGCTATAACTTTTATGGAAGGGGCTACATAGGCAGTATATCTGCCTGTTAGTAGAAATGAGAAGCTGTACTTGCTTACTTTGTTACATTGAAGAAAAGAAATTAAGCCATTGATCAGTGTTTGCCATTTCCCTGTACATCCACATTCAACTTTCTTTTCCTGCATTGAAAAATATAATAAGAAATAGTCACAAAACCTCCTACTGCAGATCGTGATTCTGTGGATATCAAAGTGTGGGCAGTTCTTTTCTCTCTGCTTCAGGGAAAGAAAATAATCAGTTATGTCATTCCTTTCTTTTGTGCCCAAATTTGTGCATAGCCCACTTTTGTTTAAAAAGCTGTGGAAGGTAGGCTATATTGCTCTATTTCGGTATCCCTGAATGGTAAACTCCGGTCACAAATCCTCAAAGCAGTGAATAAAATCACTGCAACAGACCTCCCACTGAATCCTTCTGGTGCTCCTAAGAAAAATAATTAGTCTCAAGCATACTTATTTCAACATTGTTCACTCACTGAACAGTGGGTGGAAAAAGATCTTCCTGAAATAATTACCTAGTTCACAGATTATGCTTCTGGCTGAAAAAAGTACTTAGCCTTCATGGAGGCTCTAGGCCACTTTTCTTATTTTGCTAGGTTCTTCATAACATATAACAAGTTTTATGTTGATGTCACTGAAAATACATTTTATTATTAATATTATTTTTATTTGTTGTAGTGATATTTACGTGCCCTTGTAAATCAGGTTCCCACTTTCCTAAGCATTATGAGTGCATATAGTGCAGAGATTGGCTTTTCCTTTACAGGTTTTACATCGTAAGTAGTAAGATGAGGAGGCCAGCAAATTAATAAGCAGCTGGTTTCTCTTTAAGAAGATAAAAATTGCTGTGGTATTTTTTGGCTACGTTGCTTTTCCTAATTTTCAAATCTGATTTTTTTTTTTTCTCAGTTATATTTCCAAATGTTTGGAGAACAAAGTTCAGTTCTCTCATCTAAATTCACAGTAGAATATAAAAGTTCTCACTTGTGAGTTGCTGTAATTATATGGAAGGGATCTTTCATGGCCCTCATCATTCCTTCACCTACAGTAAAGCCAACACGGTCAGGAACATGAGCACAGTCCTGCTGCTGGGCAAGCTGTGAGCTAGATTGCAGCCAACCCCTTCACTTCTGAGGAGGGAGGAGAGAGGTCTCTGCAGAGCATTTGTGTTCCCAGTGTGAAAATGTGAGCAAGAGCTGGAAAAAAAGCGGGTAACAGGCAGAGCCTTAGCTTTGTCCTTGTCACTGCAGGACATAAAGCCCTTGCACAATGGCTGTCAGGGTTCATACCGCTTCCTGTTGTGCATGATGTAACCTGGTCTTGTATCAGCCGTAGAGCACTAAGAGGACACTGCTCCTCTGATGTGTTCGTGTCAAATAAAAGACCAAGGACTTGGTACTTGGGTACTGTTCTTTATTTCTAGCTTCTTGCCTTTCTAGTCTCACCACTTGCTGTTCTCAGCATGTCCATATACCCATGTGATACCCGCTTTTACTGGAGTTTGGGGTTTGCTTTTTGACTAAGAGCAGTGACTCTGTAGCAAATGCCCTGATCCAATGGAGCCAGCTGAGTGTTTAATTTGTTTTTAGTTAAATTTCTCTATGGTTTGATTTTGCCTGGGAAGAAAGAAAGGAAGTTTGAAACCCAGGCTGGAAGGCAGTGCTGCAGAGCAGGTTTAAAACCATGGTGAGGCAGCTGCTTACCCAGCTTTGAGGCTGCCTGGGGTCATGTGCACTGATACCCATCAGTGACTGGGTGACTGCTGCCATACGCTGTGCCACCAACTCTGCTGGGCCATAGAGGAGCTCCAGCAGTTGTAGCTTTGGGCACATCAGGCAGTGTTTGAGTGCTGGGTTTGGCTACAGGCTTTGTCACTGAAGGGGATTCTTTTAACAGCCTTAGCTATTCTGAAAGAAATCAGACTACACAATGAAAAGCATTTTGTTTGGAAATATTTATTTGAAGGCAAGTGAGTAGTAAAAATATAAATCTTTTGACAAACTCTCCCTATTGTATCAGCAGTGATGATGTACATCACGATTTCTTGCTGTGTTTTGAACTAGAAAGTCCCAAGAAATGCTCAGTTTGTCTCTAAGGCGCAGCACTATAATGCTCTTGTTACAGGTTTACATCTGACACAGGAGCAGCTTCATCTGCGTTTGCAGATGTTTTCTTCCTTCTGCTAAGTAAGTCCTAGCAGCAACTCATCTGAAATGAAACAGAAGACTTGTAGCAGCATACAATAGATCAGCTAATTTGGAGAAGCATTTTTTGAATGTTAAAATTTCAAAACAATTAGCTTAATACTGATTTTTCATATTGCTTCCATCCTCAAAACATTAACTGCTTGTTATATTTTTCTATTGTCTATTGATCCATCTATTACACCAGTCTATTCCATTCTTATACTTACCAATTGCACCCATGGGTCTGAATTTATTGGAACAGTTAAATGACATTTAATGCACTGTAGCTGGGAAACAGAGCCAGTAGACAAACCTATTATTATACTAATGGAGTTTTTAAAATGACGTCTCAGTAAGCTCCGCATTATCTTCTACAGTGTTCTCAAACTCCATGACAGGTAAGATAGTTTAATATCTCCTGAGCTGTGTACAGTTATGGCTTGTTTGCCTAATGAACCCATAGTTTCAGATATTATTTTCCTTTATTTCTAAATGTGATTAAGTGTATAAAACAGTCATTAAAAATAAGCTGAAAAGTTGTTCTGAAATTTGGAGGCAATTTACCTTCCAGAAATCTGAGGAGGTAGCAGTGCATGGTTCCCATTAGGAATTAGGATAAAATTACTTGAAAAAGACCTAGAAATCAAACCCAAAACTGGTATAAATGAGATTGACTCACCTAATTTCTATGGAATTATGATATTAAAAATTCCTAAGTAATTTCCCAGATTGAAATACACACAGTCTGTGAGTCCAAGTTTTTTTCAGAACTCAATGTCTCAAGATCTCAGTTATTTCTGTGATAGCTCTGAGACCTAATGATTGCTTTAATACTGCTCTTCAGCCTCTCTTGTAGCTACAGTGGATATAAGCAAGGCAAAGACTGTGAGAAGAGTTTTGCTGTTACAGCAGTTGGTGTATTTTGAAAAAATAAAGAGAATTTCTGATAACATACATCCTTCTTTGAAAATATTAAGGAAATTCATAGGATCTACATCTTTGCTGGTAACCAAGAACAGTTGCTTTTAGAGAATTACACAGTAAACAGAAATATCTGATCTCAGATATGACTGAATTAAAATTGCTGACAATTTCCTTCAGCAAAGATTTCTTGTAAGTTGGAAGAAGGTTAAACAAACCCCAGTCCCTAATTTTTTTTTTTCCAATTCAGATCATTCTTTTTTTCTTCCAATGAAGTTCAAATGGCATTCAGATCCAAGAACTCTTTGCTATGCCCAAAGGGTTCGAGGCAACATTCCTGCATTTGTGCTGATTCTCCTGTAGTTAGATAAGTACAGCGTAACCAACATCTTACTGTTCAATGAACAAACAAGAAAAAACTGCCAATAAGCAGGTGAGGAGAACGTAGTTCCTCTGCAGTTTCACTACTCTTTCCATGTTATCCGGGCAGGTGAACAATGTAACAGTTAAGTTTGGTTATACATATATATTTATATATATACATATTTAGGAATACATAATGGATCAGTTTTCATGCCCACCTTATTCTTGTTACTCAGCTCTTCTTTCATTGATAAGCTGGTTATCACAACAGCCTCAGCCTACGTAGCATTGCCTGCCTACATCCTTTGACACAGAACCTGGAAGTAATACTTAATGGGAGTCAGCAGTTGTTGCAGGCTGCCAGTTGTCCGACAGCAGCCTGTTTAGAAAGCCCTTGCAGGTGAATCCCTTTCCGTCTGCCCCAACTCCGTCTGCTGGGAGCTTTCTGTTGAGGTGCTGGAGAAGCCACAAGCAGTGTTGGGAAAACAGGCAAAAGGCCTTACTTTAGTTTCAGCAGTGAGTTGATTGAGACTACAGAGCTTGATTGTTGCCTTTCTGAAAGTTAGATAAATGATCATGTGTCATTATAAAAGAGAATATACCTGACCAAGGCAAAAGTATTTTTTCTTAAAAAAAAAAAAACAAAAAACAAAAACCCCACAACCATTATTTTTAATTCTGCAATTATTTTCTTTCCTCTGACATACTTTTTAGTGTGGTAGAATGTCTGCCCTCCCAGTAATAATTCCTATGATGGCACTCAACAAACTCTTGATATTTAAGTTCTTAGCATGAAATATCTTGGACCTCAGAGGTATGTACTCCTATGGTGGTTAGAAATAATCAAAGAAGTCTTTACAATCATTCTTTACAAGTATAGGGAAAGCTGTTCTTTGAGAAATCTGTTTCAAATTAGAATTATTAACAAGTGTTAATAATGTATTACTTGTCCCATAGTTGCCTATGCTACTTGAATATATAAGCCTATTTTTTTCCTAATGGAGAGTTAAATATAATCTGTGTGGATCGTTTTGGATCTGAACATCAGATTAATTCACTGTCACTTTTAGTTTAAATATCAGCAAGTGATGGTATAAGAGCATATGTTATTTGTGCTCTGTCAAGTGCAGTGTCCCTTAGCGTTAGAGGTATTCCGATATGGTTCTCTCTAAATATTTTCTTATTTAGTAAGCTAGAAAATCCCACTGGAATTTGTGTAGAATTTCACTTTACTTTGGGTGGACATAAGAGAGTATACAAATAGTGAGAACATTAAATAGCTATCTCAAAATAGAAAAATGCCAGAAGACTTTAAAAAAAAAAAAAAAAAAAAAAAAAAAAAAAAAAGAAAAAGAATCCCTTTTATGGTGTCTTGTTTCCCACTCTGAATTGTTGCAACTCTTGATCTCTGTTATTTTTTCCAGCTTTAATTTCTGTAAAGTTGATGCCACTGAGAACTATTGGTGAGTCAAGAAAATCAGAATGGCTCCAGGTGACATCTTTTAAAAAAACAAACATAAAAGTGACAAATTGTCAGTAATCACTGTCATTTTATATCAGCTCGATTAGAGAATAGTTTTCATTACCAAGAACTTGGCAGGACTTTGACCCCAAGTATTTCAGTGCAACTGAATATTCAGGAATCAAAAGCATATTATTCCAGGATAAGGCTTTATATTTGTTATGGATAATTTTATGTAGAGTTTTTCCTTTTAATGCACAGTTTACAATTTAATAGCAGATTATCTATTGTATTTACTCTTTAGACCTCTTTTATGTATACTTTCTTTCTGTTCCCATGTATAGACTTCTGCCTTTGACAGTACATTTCTCTTCACACAGCATCTGGTGTGATTTCTCTTACCTGTTTAGATGACTTCTGATTAAAAATAAATAAATAAATACATATATATAAAAGAAATCATCAATCATTCATTTCCCTGGGGAAGTAACTGAAGAGCAGGCCTGGGGTGTTGACAGACATCAGCATTGATTCTGTACTTTGTTGTTATCATCTAAGCTGTTCTGAGGAGATTCTGTTTTTACTGACTTTATCACATTTATCACTTTATTACTGACTGATCACATTTTTGGTGGAATCAGTTAATGTTTAAGATGTTCAGCATGAGGAGACAGGTGCTTGATACCTTCAGGACTGAGCTGTGCAGGTAATCCTAGGCTTAAGAAACCTGTTTGGCTGTGTGAGAGTGAGATATGACATCTATTGGTTGTTCAGCAGATGCTACAGTTAGCATTCTTTTCTCACATTAGCACGAGGTATTTGGGTTTGTATTTGTATGTACAGTGCCATTTACGAATAGTGAGTAGAGTCACTTCTCTTTGTGTCTATTGCTTGATTAATTGCTTGAGCACCAGGGCTTTTCCCAGGACTTTTCAGGTAACTCCTGTGTATTCCCTGATTGACATATCTGATAGATTTTGTAATTGAACTGTACGGTGCTGTCTTATGTGACCACTTATTTTTATCTGTGCTTATCCCTCAAAGCTCTGAGTCTGGACAAAACTGAGCGTTCAGTAAGGTGGTAGTTATGTACCTACCTATGAAGTTTACCAATTTCCAGCCTTCCCCTGTCGCCCTTACTCACTCCAATCACAAGCTAGTACACAACCTTCTAGAAGCAGAAAATGTAGTCCACATTTCTAAATGAGTCTTTTTCTGCTATAAATGTCTCCCTTTCATTGGTTTGTGGTTTTCATTTCTGCCTTCATGCTGAAGTGTTATTTAGATGTTTTATTTCAGAAAGCTTGTGACTTTGAAGTCTTTCTAGCTTTTGCTTTCAAACACAAATGGATCAGTCTGTTTAGGATAGTCATAGATTACTTCAGTTACAAATATAAAAAACACTGGATGAGTAATTTTTCATCTTCATTCTCTAGTGCTACCCTTCCAAAGCCGAAGGTGTGTAGAGGATATCCTAGAACTGTAGGTGATGTCATAGTGTATGCTTCATTAGTTGAGTTGTTGATATTCTCTTCCAGCCCTATGACCAGTAAAAAGTTCAAATACTTGTCAAAAAACAAGTTTTTATTATTTGTCTCCTTCATATCTGAACATGGAGCATTTTTATAAGGACTTTTCTGAGGAACAACTACTTAAAAGTATGACAGATAGAGTTGCCAAGTAACTTCATAGGAAAAAAAAAAGAGTTCTGCGCAGCTGAATGTTAATCCTTCGTTTACATTTTCTTTTTTATTTACATTTTTATTCTCCATTTTTGGAAACAAATATACAGATTTGGAAGAAATTGCCCTGTAAGGTAGAAGTAGATACATCCCTGTTTCAAAACTGCTATGTTCCTTTTGGTAACATAAGCATTTCTTTTATTAACTGCTGTTCTTCAGTTCTGAGATTGCTCATCTTCTTCCACATCTGTGTATGATTCAGCTTGTGCTGAATCCATATACATCTCATTAAGCACCGGTTGAAAAATAGCTATAGTTCTTTCTGTCTGATGTTGAAGTCTAGGACTTGCTGTCTTTCTTTCTGCCTGTAGAAAGACAATGGGATGCTTAAATGCATAAACAACTATTAAATAAGGTTACTTTTTTTCATACTTCTGGCATGGTCTACAACCCAGCAAAGCTAGTGTTGCTTTTCAAAGTAGATGCTAAACCACAGGGCTATCTCACTGCTTAGTTCTGCTATTTGCATTGAAGTCCATCAGGAATGTGCTGTTTAGTGCTCCGACTGTACTAAACAGCAGTTTAGAAATGATGGTGACTCTCATTTCTAAAGTAAAGGCATAACAGGAGAGGTGTTATGTGAATCTGATCAGAATTCCAAATGCCAAAACAATATACACTAAAAACTATCCAAATGATAATGGAAACCCTGTGAGTTGCAGTTGTGCTGAGCTTTGCTATCAGTGTTTCTGCTGAAATAGAAATTTATTTTGGAAAATCATTGAATAGAAGTACGTGAAGCATATATAACAAAACTGTGTGGATACACAATTTGTAGAATAGCCATACTCAGTCAGTCTAAATGGAGGATTATAATGCAAAATAAATTTCAAGCTTAGATGAACCATAACATATACCCCAGTGTTAATATCACTCTGAACTTTCTAAAGTTCATAAAGTGTATTTTGGAACTAATTAACAGGCTGCTTTTTTTTTTAATACTCCAAAGACCTGAATTTAGTAGTTTGATAATTAGACCGTGTTTCATATTTAGACAAAAATTGGTGATGATTACAAATGCTGAGGAACCATGCGGGTCAATTGTGCATCATTATTTAAGCTACTTAATGAGTTTTAATAGTATCTGATAAGGAGCCAAGTGCTTTGTAAGCTGAAAATGGAGATTTTTTTTTTCCATTATACAGTAAATCTATGGGTATAAGTAGGCTTACATTTTCCTACTTGATTAAAAGAAACTGAAATCATTCATACGATGCTAAAATATGTAAACACGTGAGACATGACTACTGCTGGTAGTGGCATCTCGTCACATCTATGTACATTAGGATTTTTGAGAGTTAATTGTCTTTTTCTACTTTGTGGTAGGATGAAAAATAGAGGTGATTTTTAACAACTTTCTTGTGAAATATACATCTCAGAGTTATGCTCCATGGACTTGCACGTGACAGTGGTAGTCACCTTTGCTCACGTCCACTTGAACTGTCTGAAAAAATGTAGTTAAAGTAGGCAGTGTTTGCCACAGACAAAAGCTATGATTACAAATCTTGGAGTATTAAATTAAAGTCTTTTAGTGGTACTGCTACATTAGTGCTGTCAAATAGCTCAGCTGAAAGCCCACTTCCTTCGTTTTCATAGGATTTAGTTGAACTCCCTTATCATTTGATGCTTACTTTCTATTCCATTTTCATCTGCTGCTAAAAGATACTCACCTCTGCCTCTGGTACGCATCAGGAAATTTGATACAGTCTTCTGTCAAATGTAAGCTACAGGATGGACATGCTTATAATAGCAATAAAGTTGCAGAAATTTCAAAATTTAGCAACAAAAATGTCAGAAACATTTGTGTGCTGTCTGTACCAGACTTGAGTTTTTAAAGCTTCATTCACTCATCTCCCACAAATGAAACATTGCCAATATCTCAAGTAAGGGAAATCTTAGAAATGGAAACTCTTAAGAATAACCTGGCATTTTTGAAAAATACCTAGAAAGAGTTTTTCTGTGAACCACTCTAATAAATCCATTTGCCGTCTCTTTTTTAGTAGATTTTCTTTAGTATGAGCACACTTCCACCAGTGCTTAAAATGTACATGTTTTTCTAAAAGACTGTTTTGTGAGTCATTATGAGAAGGGGAATGACAGATTCTCTTCTGTTGTGGTGGTTATTTTGCTATTTTTGAGGAGGAATGGAAACTGATGCTGACCTATTGTGAGAAAAGCAGCTTGCTGGCAAGAGAGGGTTTTCCAGCCCTAGGGATATTGTGATGCAGAGGAGAGGAATTGCTTCCAATGTCAAATTGTTCAGTCTTAAGAAGCAGAGGCCCTCTGGGTGGTTTTTTTAATTTAAATTAAAACCTCTGTACACTAGGGAAATAGGCCACACATAGACTGTCTTTGTGCAGAATATAGTCTTCCAAAAGCCTCTGGTGCATGCAGCAAGAAGATCTTGCAGACTAGTGACAAGCTTTGAGCAACTTGGTCTAGTGGGAGGTGTCCCTGCCTATAGCAGGGGGGTTGGAACTAGGCGATGTTCAGGGTCCCTTCCAAGCCAAACCATTCTATGATTCTATGAAGTGTGAGCTGAAAGGAATGAAAAAATTCTGATCCTTATTTAAGTATCTCTTACACTTCTAAAGAGTACTTAACAGAAAAGTTAAGAGTTATTTGGGCCTACAGGATAAGACTTTATATATTCATGGTCAAGTTTCTACACTGTGCTGGTGATCTTTTAACCTCCTACAGGTGTGCTTTGATTAATATCATACTTTAAGGATTCTGAGAAGATCTGCTGTTGTCTTCCTCAGTAAGGTTTATCTAGCTGTATCACTGAGAGTTTCATGCAAAAAAAGTAGTTGTTTCCCTCTTTCTCTGCAAATTAGAACACTTGGTACCAGAATGACCATGAAAATAGAAACAAGGAGTCTAAATAATGTATTTTGTGCTCCTCTGCATGGTGGAAAACATTATTTGCAGTAGTACATTGTGATTAGGGCTGCATGTACATTGTGGTTGAATAAAAGGATTTGTAGTAAGGAAGAAATAGATACGTTTTGGGGGGACATCAGTGAAATGGAGCTAATGCAAACCCTTCTCTCTCACCAACTCTGACCAATTCTTGTTGTGTGGATGCTAACTTGAGACCAACCTGTCAGTGGAAATGAAGAGGTAAGTAACTGCTGGAGCAATGAGAACTGACTGGAAGTGTCTAGAAATGCTGATGATGCAATAGAATGAGGGATACATGTGGCTATCCACAACCAGGGGAGAGAGGAAGATGACTTTCAGGACAAAAGAGAACAGAAAAATCTCATCTTCAGGAGCTGAAAGGTGGTCTGGTTTGACAGGTTGGTGTTTTATGTAAAACCAGTATGACATGTGCAGTGTTAATATGAAACAAACTTCAGATTTCAGTTCTGCTGTTTTACACCTCTCACAATAACAACTGCTAAGGAAAATAAAAATTTTTAAGTTTTTTTTTTTCTCTTTTCTTGAAATGGAAGACTTTGGGGTTTTTTCTTTTTTTTTTTTCTTTCTTTTTTTTTCCTCCTATGGGTTGTTGTTTTTCAAATGAAAATATCCTTAAAAGCTTTCCCCTTGATCTCCCTGTTTGTATCTGTGGTGAAGGAGATGACCCTGGAGCTGTTCTGGATGTTTTAACTTCTTTCTTTCTCTTTGTCTGCCTCTACCCTCCCCTTTGTATTTTTCTTAGTCTTCTTAAATTTTTACATTTGTTCAGGTATTTTTATTGAAACAATATTTTTATTTGACTTCTGTATCAGCCTAGACTATCATACTTAGGTTTTTGTTGAGTACTTTACAGCTCACAGAAGAAAATATCCTTATCTGTGATTTGAAAAAATATATTTTTGTTGAGACATTTGTTGTTAAAATTATTTGCAAACAACTTTTAGGAGCAGCTGAAGGTCACCAGCTAGTGTGAAAATAGCTCATGTAGACACTGCAGAAATCTGGCAGTGCTTATGGATTTAATTCTATCCATATTCACATAGCTGTGTTTGTGTCTGTCAATAAGTATTTCCATTTTGACTGTAAAATTTTAAATCAAAAGCACAGATGAATAAGGAACGATAAAGTATTTGACATTGCCATTTATGCTGATAATAATTCTCTTACACAGAGAGCCCAGCATTTGACATACCTGGTTTAAAATAACTGTGGGAACTTTGTGTTTGGTTTAAGAGATTTAAGATCACAGTCATGGAATGATTTTTGCATAAAGAGTGCCAGGAAAACCTCCATACATCTGAGCCTTCAATTTGTAGTCCTAATGTTGAATTAATGTAAAAGGAGCAAAAGATAGAAATTTTCTAAATTTAGCACTACTATTTGCAAAGTTTAATTCTTGTACTTGCATATGTTTAATCTGCACATTTTAAAATGTCATTCTTTTTTTTTTTTGCCTGTCTTATCTCCATCCATCCATAGTATTTTTGTCCTCGCTGCTCTACACAATTCTCTCAATCTAGTATCATGAAGTTCATAACTGCTTTGGTTGAGCAATAAAAGTCTGATCAGATCGTGAAAAGACGTTAGCTCTTCTTTCTAAGACAAAGACAGAAAGTTCACCTGTGTACTTGATTAGACCTTCTGGAGGAGAGTAGGAAGTGACAGAAAAGTAATAGTTTCCAAATGGTTGCTCTGGGAATATTGAGAGCCACCAAGAACACAAACAGCTGTGAGTTCAATTTATGCTGCTCAATTTCCAGTCATCAATATGCTTCAGAGTACAAGAGCAGGACATATAAGGACAAATATTCTTGTTATCATGGTGTTTATAGAGGAATATTATACATAAAGTTCTGAGCTGATTTTTTTTTTTTTTAAATACATTAAAAAAAACTTCCAAGTCTGAGATTTCACAGGGAACCTTGAATATTCATGACGTGTCTGCTTTACTGCTTTTCATTCTTAGCTTATGGCTTAATGGATACAAGAATGGAGTGAAATCCCTAGAAACACAGAGAAAATAAGTGAGGGAGAGAATACCCTCTGCTTCTGTGCCACATGGATTTTGCAGATAATTTAGTTCCGCATAAGGGGTTACCATACAGCACAGGCAAGGAGCCATGATTCTTACTTTTCACCATTCCCAGTTCTTTACTGCTTGTACACACAAACTAAAGATGATTCCTCTGTCTAGATAGAAAGAAACACATTCATTCAACCTGTCATCCTCGATACATTTAGTGATGTGTTTAATCAGGTTCTAACTTCTATCTTGCTTTTCTTCAGCCTGACTGAAGCACAAAAAACATTCAGCGATGTACATAACAACATAGAATTTATGCCTGCTGGATTGGTGTCTTGCCTTCATTCTTCTCAGTTTGACAGTTTATTGTATTGCTTTCCTTGTCCTTTCCTATGCATATGTTCCTCCTGTCTTTCTCTTGTGTACACACATCCTTCTGACCTAAAACCATGGCAAGCATGTATACTGAATATGTAACCAAGTTAATGATTTCTATATATGTTGCATTTTATTGCAATTAATTGAGGGCATTAAAACCAATTAGAACACTACTTAATGTGTTGTAAAATGATTACTATATGAGCAGTCAATTAACAAGATAAAATTTGCAAGAATGCCTTAAAGGTGAAATGTGAGAGCTTTTATTTAAAAAAAAAAAAAAAAAGAAAGAAAATCCTTTTTGGTCCTCAAATCATTATCAGAGTATACAAACAAAGATCCTTCATTACTGTTTTGTCGAGGCTGAACTGTGTGCTCACCCTCAGCAGAGGTGATGAAGCTCATGTGGGATAGACAGTGCCGGGAGGGCAGGCTCAGAGTGCACTCTCAGTATGGACTGTCTGCAAAGCCCAGCTCTAAACTTGCCTTGTGTATTTGGGCACTAGAAATGACCCCCTTAACTTACATCTTGTGCTAAGGAGAAAGACGTTTTTGACTCTAGAATGGAACTGAGGGCTCAAAATGCAAATACGCAGAAAGCACAGGTGGTAAGAGGCCCCATTCTTCTAAGAACAGTGACAGCCTGATGCTTTCAGTGTCTGTATGGCAATTGAAATACAGGTACTTGCCATCACTGATTGCTGAACATCTGTAAGATGCTGAATGCCTGGTAATCCACCTAGTGAGCCTGAAGTCATGCCACTGGCGGTGCTTTCCTTATTTATGTGTTTGGTTTTATTTTAAATACAGCTCATATCACCATTCCAGAGGTTGTTTTCCCAGCCTATTCTGCTGACAAATGCTACTTAGAAGCTTGGGTTTAATCTAATCTGAACAATCTGGCAGTTTATATCTAAACAACATGTACAACACACCAAACGTTCAGATGTGATTTCACTGATATGATTTTTAACTTATCTTTTAGATGAGTATGAAGCCTGTTTTCTAAAGTAACAAGGAGGCTTAATTCCTCATCGAGTGTGATATTAAGGTTTATCCTCCTATATTTGAACGCTGTTGCCTTTTAGAGAGAGAGAGGCGAGAGCGGTGAAGCACTGCTTGGGTGCATTTACAGAGGTGGGCTGGGGTGATGTAGGCTCAAGCCCTGAGGGCAGTGTGTGGTCTTCCTTTGCCAAGGTTGAAGCTGTGACCTTGTCTCATTTACTCATGGTAATTACTGTTGTACACTTAGGAAAAAGACTAGATAGAGAATTTATTATTTTCATTTCATTTTGATCCCTGTAGTATTTAATATAATCTCAGTAGAAGCTGTTCTTGAGTCATTTGGTGGTTTTTTGTTTTTGTCTTTTCCAGTAAATGTAAATATTAGGTTTCCCTATTTTTAATGCTGTTGTGATATTCTAGCCACAAAATGTCTTACATACAGAAGCCATAGGATTTCCATGAAGGAATGCTGTGTTAAGTGCAGTAGATGTGACTAAATAACAGTATGTTGCTTGAAGTGCATTTCAGTCTGTAAAGATGAGAGCTTTGTTCTGTGGTGCCTTGTTCGTGTATATAAGTCCCTTGTTCCTATATATGTTCTTTATACCAATGTGTATGTAAGTTTTTGTTCAAACTGGAGCTACTGTTCAAATGCAGCAAAGATTTTTTACTTCACAAATGAATTCAAGTCATAAAAACAATGTCTGGTTAAAAGTGCACTTAAAAACAAACTTATTTCCCTTGTACAGAATAAGTTTACAAATTAATTGTGTAATTGAGGTATTTCCTAATATCTTGTATGTTGAACATTACTGTATATTACAAACACAATTCAAAGTATGCTAGAAGTTGTACAGAGCAATAAAGACCGATCTCTGCTTGAAGAAGCTTAAAACCAAAATAGATCATGTACAAATGATCAGGCATATGCCAACAAATTGCAAGTAAATCAACAGTAAAGTTTAGCTTGTGCTTCATTAAACTCAACAATGAGAGGCACCTTCTGAAACTGTTCTGCCAAAGTTTCATTGAAGGCATGGAGCCAAGGCGTAAGAGGGAGCAGATGTGTATCTGTGTTTAGAGAAATAACTGTGCAGAGAGTCTACTACAAAACGAATAGATTTCTTTTGATACTGATAATAATTTTCTTAGTGTCTGGCATGTTGCCTTTCCTTTGCGAATGAGGTTGCAGATTAAAAATGTATTGCCTAGATTGACAAGTAAAGTGCTTCCTGATTGCAAGACATGTAGCCAATGATGTATGATTGCTGTACCTCTTTGACCTGGACAGGAAACCAACAGAATCTGCCTGACTAGGAAGGGGGTTTGGCTGCAAGAAACTAGCTATGCATACTTATTTAATATCTGATTTTTTAAAATTTTTTAACTGTCTTCCCCACTGTGGCAGCATCAGGCTGTAAAGGTGTGTTTGTAAACCTATTTGCACATCATTGTATTTGTTATGTGTAATGTGCTATTTGATGTAGTATGCTTTTCTTCAGAAATCTTTGAAGGATTTGATTGAATGAGTTGTCATATCAGGAAACTCAGCAAGTCAATTTGTTTTACTGATATTCCTGTAAAATACATGAGGCCTCAGCCAAGGGCTGCTCTGTTCCAAGAGCTGTTTCAACAGTCCTGTTTGATAAATCAGATTGAATTGCAGTCAGTAAGTGCTGTAGCTTGAATTTCCTTCCACCTTGACTTTAGCTCAATTACGAAGGCAGAAGTATACAAAATCCAATTGCAAACAGCATGGTTCGGAGGAAGAGACAGTATGAGAAAGTGAAAAGGAAGGAGACAGAGGAAGAGGAGGATTTGTTTGATAGTTATCAGCTAGCTACCCTTGGTCTTATATATCTGAAGAAAACTGTTGTAGGAGCAGTAGGAGTGATTAAAATATCACCTGTATGAAACAATGAATGGAAACACCAATACTTATTGAAAAATGCTTAATTATTGCTTACACAACTGGCAGCTTTATTTCTTTCCAGCGTGAAGATAGAAAAAGTGGAAAAAGCGGGTAGCTCTACTGCACTTGTTTTTAAGAGAGAGATAAATCTGTGTCTCATAAGGATGCCACTAAATGGTCTTTATACACTGTGTCATTAGCCCATACTGTAAGGGACTGGAGTGTAGAACACTACTGAATGTTGTGTAGCTCCTTTATTCCGTCTCCAACTCCTTTGATCAGAATCTGATGGATAAAGCAGGTCCATTTGCAGGGTCCTGTGCAGTGGGCTATTTTAAAGTTTGCTGACCAAAGAGGAAGCCCTTGACCTCAAAATAGGTGGAGAAGCAATTTACAAACCATCTGAGAAGCCTGAAACTGCCCTCTGTGTCTGCAGCTGACCCTCCTTGGTCTTTCCTTGCTCTTTGATATTGTCATCTGAAACACAGCTTTTGTAAATTGTTTCTAGTCCCGGGTAACCTTGAATTAACTTTTTGCTTTCAACTGTGCGTGAACTTGCTTTAAAATTAAAGTACAGAATCTGCAATATGGAAGTGCTTTCAGCTTGTTCAATTTCATGATAATTTTGCATCTGTGTGTGTGTATATATATATATATATCTATACATACATAGGTAATGGTGCGGTTTGAGATCAATGAGTGCTTTAATTGATGAACATTTCTGGTTTCTGCTATGAATCACTTTATGGCTTTATATCTAAAATAATTATCTACGATTTGGAAGAATTCTACTTGAGATGCATAAAACCTTTGCCCTTATAGTCATTGTGTAGGCCAGGGTCACTCTGCCTGGAAGAATCCATAATGACTTGGTCCTCATCCAAAAGGGGAATAAAGACTTTCCCAAAATGGCATCTCATAGAGTGAGAAGGATAGTGCATTGCTGAAACTGTGGTTTTGCAGCACAAAGCTGCTGCATTTTCTTGTACAAATTTGACCATCCATATGAAAACTAATTGGGTGACATGCTCAATTGGGATCTGCGAGATCCTGTTCAAGACCTGACTAGAATTACTACTTCTGTCTTCTTTGCCCTGGGCACACATAACTATTTTTTATTCTTATGGAGGGAGGAAAAAGGGATAAGTGAAATGATTTCTTCCTTTTTCTTATTTCATGAAAACTTTTGAAAAGTCTTTTTTCCTCCTCCCTTAAATAGTTGCAAATGTTCAGAATTTAATGGGGTATAACTTTGTATTTAACTTCATCTTTTCACCAGCATTCAATGTGTATATTATCAGACACTACTGCTCTCCAGAACTATTCTTTATGTTCTTCCAGTCTCCTTCCACTGCTTCCTTAATAGTGTTTATAACCACTGTACATGTAATTGGTAGTAATGATGCAGGCAGACTGTAGCCCATCCAACAGACCTCAAAGAAAGAGGAAAGAAAAAGTTGAATGTATCTTAAATGGAGGGGAAAAATAAATGTTCTTAGAAGGTGTTGATAACAGATGGACAGCCAGCTAATGCGAGCTGACAGAAGCCTTTTCCTTTAAATGTAGCTAAGTCAGCCAGCTGAACAAACAATATAAACATTTATTTATTTTTTGCTATTTATACAGTTCTCTTAATTGCAAAAGGAATTTGCAAAAGGAATATTCCTTTGCAAAAGGAATTGAGTGATCAATTTTTTTTGAGGCTAGATGTAAGGATTGTATCTGCAGAGGTTTTCTCAGTGCATATACCTTTTCCCTACACTCCTTAGCTCCCAGAGTTGATTGCAGAAAGATCATCTTTACAAGGGAAAATGTAGCTTTGACCTTCGGCATCCGTTTACTTTCTGCCTTCTCCAATGGGATTTCAAGCAGGGCTGCCAGGTGCAGGTTACATTTTCTTTCATTATCCAGAATAAAGCAAACATCGTTACATCAGTATCAGATCATCAAACAGCTACCAGGTGGAAGGTGCGCTGGGCTTTTACAGCCTCCTGTCATTGTAATCTAGTGACCCAAAGCAAAATGGTTTGTGTTCTGAAGCCACTCAGCTTCTGTTTGCTTTTCAGTTCTGCTGAATGAAATAATGGGCAGCATTTAGAGCTTATCTCTATTAACCAGCTCATTGTCTCCAGGCAGCCAGTATTTGTAAAACTGTAGTGCAGCAAATTGTACCTTCTCTTTAAAGCTGCAGCCCGGGGATGCTATGTTAGAGAGACTTCTGCTCGTAGCCTCTGCTGTGTCCCCATTCAGGAGGCTGCTGGGAGCTGCTCTGCTCCTTGCCCTGCTGTCCAGGCACTTCCATGGGAGCTAAACAGCAGCTCTTTAAGGCTTCTCCCCCCAAAAGGGAAAGGCTTTAAAACATGTTTGCACTACAGAAAAGTTACTGAGGAGTTGGGAACGTAGCAAGAAGCAGGAGGGTCTCAGGACAGGAAAGTCACAGATCTCACCAAGGCATCCCTCAGATCATTCCTAAGTCATGGGGGCAGGGAGGTTTTTATGAAGCCTTCCCTGTGGAATTGCTTTTGAGTGACATTTAAGGCAGGTGTCTGAACCCAGCTAATACCTCATTTTTGATTTCTTCTACTGGAGCATCTGCAGGAGATCAGAGACAGGCGTAGCTTCTTTCCCCATCAGTTTTCATTGGCACCTCTCACCTACAGAGGCACAACGTATTGCAGTTCTCCAGCCTCTGACCCTAGTGCAAACTTTTACTGTTTCTCTTTTCCGCTGCGTATTTCTGATTTCAGCTGGGAGAAATACACAGTATTTCTAAGGACCATCAGATAACCATGGAAATACGGCAAAAGGAAATGTGTTATTGGTGCTTATTCCACTGCTTCCAGTGAGCTTTAGCAAGATATGTGCTGTTTCACTCTAATTTGTTTTCTTCACTGTTTGAGCTGAGCCTTATGACTCATTCATCTTTTCTCTACTTTTACTGATTTCTTTAGTTATAGAATTTGTTCTTTCTCCCTCTCCCCTGCCTCCTCTAATGTGTCTTATGACCAAGAAAGAATTTCAGAAGGAATAAAAGGGGTTATTTGCCCTCTTAACAATTAGTTGTCTCCTTTTTAATTTTTGTTACTGATTTGGAGGATGAGAATGATCACTATAACTTTCTTATTTTTTTTCCACACTAGGGTATTTAATAACAGAATTCAGAAAAGAAGATATTGGTTATTGGATTGGTTATTGGTGATTTCTGGAAGGGTCAAATAACTGCTTGTGTCTTACTCTGCCTCATTATAGATTTGGTCTGGAAAATCCTGACCTGCAGCAGGAGATGACCTTTCATCAAGAACAGGTGATAGCAGGACTGGATGCTTCTGTTGTCCTTGCATCCCCTCCAGTAACTGTTTGCAATGCTACAGAAATAGGAGAAAGTGAAACCTTTGCAGTACAGACCTTTGTTTACTTACTTCTGGCTTTTAGGGTTTGGAAAACTGTTACAATCTTGTTCATGTAGGCTTTGTGGTCTGGAGCATTCTCTCTCTTCCTTGTTCTGCCTGGCCAGCTTGACCTGTTTCAGAGGCCTTTCTGCTATCTACGTAGAGAAAATTGTTTCCCTTGCTCTTGCCCTTGCCTCTGAAATTTTGTTTCTAAATGGACTCTTATTTTCTCTCCTTTTAATCTCTGTTCTGAAATGCTAGGAGGGTCTTGTGTTTGTCTTCTCTGCTCTAGAAGTTGAGAGGAGACTTTGTTCCTTATTGATCTTTTAAATAACACTTTTCCTTCAGACCATGCAGTTTAGCTGATCAATGATGTGGCACAACAGCTATAATGTGTGTTTGCAAGGAAACCACACACTAGAAATGGTTTGTCTAGCCTATTCACCACACTGTTGTGTAAAACCTCATCTCAGATAATCCACAAAGCACCAGTATATAGTTTTCATGGGAGAAAATCTAATTGACTCTTTTGTATCATTAACAGACTAAGCACGCAGAGATATTTGTTTAGATCATGCATCGTATTTTGTAACAAAGCAAAATAGTGATATCCTCTAAATACCAGTGACAACAGTGCTGCAGAATATATAGATTCTCCTGTCATATGCAGGGTGAATTCTAATTTGTACTAATGTCAGGGAGACCTCGGGCCTCATGCTCAGCATCGTGAAGAGTTTGATTACAGACTAAATTGTCAGTGCAGTGCTAGGGCATGCTTTGATGATACAGCTCTGAAGGCTGAATCCCTTCTTTAAATTTTGAAAATACAGCCTTCATTTAACAGTTTTTGAACTGTTCAGCTTTTGAAGAAGTCATGCCATAAGATAAAGAACCCTTCTTAGGCAAGTACAGTTTCTGAAAATCATCCCTAATACACTTTTAAATACAAAGTGAGAGCCTTCCAAAAGACTGAAGCAAATTAATTAGCTCTAGCTATGTCGCGCTGCTTCCATTTCACTAAACTGACAGCTGAACTGAAAGACATGCTCACACTCCACAGCATTCTGCGATATTCTGTACCTCTGGAGGAGACTCAAGGGTCAAAACCAAAGAATATCTTTGCTGTCAAAGGAAATTCTAAAATTATTTTGCCCTTTGACCCATAAAATGAGGGTTATTGGCAAATTGTGAAGGATATAGGCTTAGATATATTCTGCTGTAGATTTAACGTTATTGCTGCCCTGATGCAGCAAATAAGCAAAGCCGTGGGAAATAGAACATTGTTTCAGCTATAAACTTGGTAAGTGGCTGCTGAAAGATGCCTCTCAGCTTAAGTGTGAATAGCTCCTTCCTACCCACTTGCAATTTAATAGGTACATACAATCTTTAGGGCTGTCCTAGTGCTGCATGGGAAAAAATTTTATCTACAAGTACCAAATATACAGTTGGTGCACCTTCTAATACCATGTTGTAAGCTAACATGCTTTCTCAGCCAGGGATCTGAATATGGGTTGGAACAGGCAAGAAATGATGGAGAAGGTACTGGGAGGGCCTGGAAAAATGAGGTGACAGTCTGTGTAACATGTAGCTGTGATCTTTATTTAACTTAGGACAGGCTGTCACTAGAATGGCAGGAAACTCCTTAGACTTCTTAAAATGCATGCAAAGGAAAATTCCCTTATAATTGAAGAGAAACATTTCAAGAGTGAAAGATTCAGAACCTCAATAGTTGCTGTTTTGTAGAGTCAGGGCATGGATTTGAATGAATTAGACTGTTTTCACACTCTAAATAAATATGTTCAGGCACAGAGAATTATTAGAGCTGTATATGTATGTATATAGATAGAGGTTATTATAGGAGTTGTAATTTCAAAATTGTTTCATTTCTGGCATCCTGTAAAATTTTCAGGTTTTTTAATGTTTTTGAGAAAACAACTTCCCAAACCCAACCTGCATGAGAAAATCCTTTTCAAGACCTTGCATTGTGTTCATCTTGATATTGGTGTCATCTGCTAACTGCCAGCAGTATCTGAACAGCACTCTGCAATATTCACTGTCGCTGGTTGTTATAGACCACATAATAGAATTAGGTCTTTCTCAAAGGCTCTTGATTCTTAGCTCAGAGATTAGTGACTTCTGAAAAGTATTGTGAAAAGAAAATACCTATAGAATACCTATAGTGAACATCTACAGATGCACACACATTCCATGCTGTGCTGTACCTGTGTATAAATATGCACAGTTGTATTCCGATACATTCAGAGTTCATAGAATGAGATTAATCTCAGCTGTCACACAAGTCTTAAGAACAAATAAAGTTTTTCCTTGACAGTCAATTCCGTATTCAAATCTGGCATAGAATTCATTTTAAAGGCCTTTTCTGCACTTCTTGAACAGTTACAAACTAGAACACGGAAAGGCATCAGAAAAGATGAACTAGAAACTGTCTGGAATCTTGTCTCATTCAGGAAAATACCGTGTGCTTCTGAGGTGCTCTATTTCAGGTGTGGTTATGTGCTTGAAGGTTTTTCAGCGGTAGAAAAATAACCTGAGATTTTCATCACTTTTTTTTTTTTTTTTTTTTAAGAGGAAGAGAGTAGTTCTAGATGAATCTAATACCTTAACTATTAAAAATTTCATCATAAAGCAGAAAAGCCAAACAATAAACAAGGCTACATTGTAAAATGCATCATGAACGGAGGAGTAAAATGACAGAGATGATGCAGGGCCGTTTCCCTTAGCCTTTAGAACAACTTTGTAGGGTAGAATACCAGACCTTGATTTAATTGAAGGCACTGAAGGGAAAGGGCAGAGAGACCTAGAGAAAAGAATAAGGACTTAGGGCAGTATATTGATAAACTCCCACACAGCATCTCAATGCTGATGGATAGTATTGAGCAAAATACTAAACTATGAATCAGAGCTATACACCAGAAGCTCTAAAAAAGATTTTCTTTGCTCTTTACCTGAACAGAATTATGGAATTATTGCACCATTTGGATAAGAACTGATACTTAATTATTTTAAGTCAACAGGAAGCAAGAATTAATGGAAGACTAAAGTTGATAGCACTTCTCATAGTTCAGAAGGACTTATTTTCAAACAGAACCTATGACACAATTACAATTTTATACCCCTTAAGCATCTTGTTGTGACAAAGGCCATGCTAAAAACATAGTAGGAATGGTGCCCTGTTCACACTGACCGGGACCTAACAGGATGTTCTGGAGTTCTTCAGCTCAGTGTAGACTGATAACAGCTGCAGACCTTTTGGAGTCTGTTAACAGACAGTACATAGGCTGACACCTGAAGCCCCATTTTCCAGGAAACTAGTAAAATGACAAAAAAAGAGAAGCCTAAAATTCATGCATGTGGCAGAGGCAGTGGTTTTGGAACATACAGGCTTCTCTCTGCCCCTATGAATTTCTTCTGGCAGAAGCGTTGCTGTGCTCTGCAGCCAGTAATTTGCCTCTCTTCCTCCCTGCTCCCCGGGGTCAAACAAGCTTTTTATCTGTCTCCTGTTAGATGTGCTCCGTTCCATAGGTGCCAGCCATACTCTTCTCATGATCAGTTATCTAAATGATTATCATAATTAAGTTAAACTCACTGTAATTGTTCCCAAATTGTGTTTAGCTTGAGGGTTATTTTGACTTGGAAGCAGAACTTTTTTATTTTTTTAATTATTCTTATTTGTCTTTTTTAAGTTTTGATATATCTGTTCATTTCATATAATTTTTTTTTTCTCTATAGATGAGAACTCTACACCACTGTAGCTCACTTCATTGACTGAGAGCTGTAAAAACTGAAAATCAGAGGGAATGACTTTCCTTAAAAGCCAAAAGTCCTTTTCCTCTGAGCTCTGCATGAAGTTATTGATGAATTTGTTAAGAACTTAAATAACTGATTGGCAGTATAGCGACTCAGAGACTGAAAACAGTCACTGCTGTGGTCTTCAGGGCTCACAAACTTATTTTGTGAGTAAAGTTTTGTATTTCTTCACAGGTAGATCAGAGAACAATGGTGTTTTTTAGATGTCTGTGCTTGAATAAAGTTATGGCTTCTCTTGCTGAACTGGCTGGGTTAGGGCAAGAAGAACAAACAACACAAGTTTTAGAAGTTCCATCAGTAATTAACCTTCCTTTCCGCCTCTCTAATTAACGCAGATTATTGGCAGCCTACTTGGCCCTATTTTTTCATAAATATTTCTCTTTAATTTTGTTTCTGTTCCAGCAGTATTACAATGCTTCATCAAGTCATAGTCCTGTAGTATAAAAAGATGAACAAAGCCATACTGAGATGGTCTCTGACCTGAAGTTCTGGTAATTTAAATGGAAACTCAAACCATGGTAATTGTACTGGCACAGTGTAAAGTGATATATAAGCAATTTGTACAAAACCCTATCTTAAAACATTATTTTTTTAATGTACCCATTTCAATTAGACGCAGATGAAGTGAACTGAAATAGCTTCGTTTATGTATGCTTAAGCTGTGTACAGTTATGTGACCCTTTGCACTGACAGAACAATATATCTTAAATTGCAAAATTAATTAGAAGAACAAAGTGCTGTATTTAATCACAACCTGTGATGCTTGTGTAACGTGACATTGGTGAGAATGAGCAGTCACAAGGGAGGGGGAATATGGAAGGGAGAAAAAGAAGGACTGGAGCAAAGACGTAGTGGCTACTTCCTTTCTACTACTTAGTCTTCCAGATCTGTTGGTTTTTTTTTTTTTCATTTGGGAATGATGCTGCTCACTGTGCTGGTTGCCTAATCAGTCCAACTGGGCATGTCTCCCCAAGTATGTCTTTTTGGTGCTACTTGCTTTCCATTATTTGCAGTAATTTGGGGCACAACTCATCTACGTTATTCTTCATGCTACAGGGGTTGAAGAGGTTCCTTTTGTTTAGCAAAACAAAACTGAATTCTAATGAGAAAGTTAATGTATTGGAAAATGACTCCAAATGGAATAAAGTTGCATTTTACTAATTCAATTTATTTTTCATCCTTTAACTTAAGAAAACATAAACATTTTCAGACCCTTGTATTTCTTTGCTTTCAAGGCCTTCAGGGGAAGAACTGGCACTCTGTCTTGTTCCTTCTCCATTCAAAGCATTATTTCAAGTACAAACTGATTTTCTGTGTCTTAGAGATTCTTACACTTCTCTTCGTATTGCCTAGTTTCTCTGTATTAAGAACTCACTGTCTTCGTGATCTTCAGTGCTTGTATGTGTTTCCCTTCATTATGCCATTAGGGGATGTAATCTAGGTTAATTCAGTCAACTATTAAACACTTAATTTGAGATTTCTCCAATTTTGAGTAGCTGTGGGAATCTCAAAGACTTAAACTTTTTGAAGTGTGTTATATCTTACTGTTAATTTTTTCACCTATTTATTTTCAGAGATAATAACATTATCTTGGTGGTTAGTTTGTTCAATTAGAATTGCCTTTAAGGTCTGAGTGGTTCTGTGTCACTTTCTAGTGTACAGGTGAGTGAATTTTGGCACTGTTCTCACAGTGAGACAGAGAGGGAGCCAGAAGAACTCAGAAATGAGGGCTGCTCTGAAAGTAATGCCTCCTATTTTATTTTATGAAAAAAATGCATAGGTAGTGATGGTGACTGTGTTGAAAAATAGAGCAAATTCTCAGATACAAAGCAGTAACAAATAATGTTTTTGTGCTCTTTGTATCTGTTGTAGTTTACATGGAAATAGGAGTCATTACTTTTGGAGCAACCCAACCCACATTCCTAATTTTTCATTTTTACATTGTAGAGTAGTCACAAAAAAAAAGTCTGTAAAATTTTAGTGTTTGAAATCCTCTTAACATGTTGAATTATGAGTATCTGCTAAATTATTGGTCTGTAAATTTATCTAGGAGTCCTGTAGCCACGGGCTTTCTGTAAAATGTTCCTTGTTCCAGGAACAGCCAGCATGGCTGCTAGTGTCATGATCAGTCTTTCCACTACACTTCATTAGATGATAGTCTTCAAATTTATTCAAAAGTTCAAAGATCAGAGACAGATGTTTTCTTTCATGCTGAATATATTTAAAAACAAAGAGATACAATTCAGCGGTGTTTGGAACACAGACTACTGTCTGAGTACAAAACCTAGTATGTTGTGGAGTGCTCATGTTTTGTCCTGCAGCGATGTCCGAGTTGGAGAGATTTGAACTGTGTATTCAGTTTCCCAGTCTTTTCTTGCGTTTTCCCGCTTTATGCTCAGGCATTATGAAGCTGGGAATGCAAACTATCGTGAATTGATGAGGTGGTAGTTTTGGGCCTCCCACCTGCTCCTACTGGTTTTATGGGTTTCCTGCTCCATAAGAGGAGATGGTATCCTAAGGTCTATAATTGAATGGGGCTGAGGGTAGTTAGTTCAGTCATGAACATCTTGGAAGGATTTCTGTCCCAGCTGCAATTCTGAGACCTTAGCACTGTACAAACTTGTAGGCATCTATCAGGAGGAAAAAGATTGGTAAATCACAGATGGTGCCATTCAGCTCTAGGACTGCAACCTCTCAGCTCTATGGGGAAAGGTTTAGAAGCCATGAAAACTTCCACAACAGCTGGAGTTACCAGTGAAAGCTTATTCATAAGATAACTCCATGAAACAATTCGAATTTGGGTAAAAAGTCATTCTTAATGAAACACAGTTTTATTGTCTGTGTTATGTGAATTTTTAGTTTTCAGTTTAATAAACTATGAACAACTCAGTCTTTAATGTACATTCCAGTTGTAAATGGTATACTATGGAAGGTTGAAATGAAAATGCCAATAGATTTCAGATGTACAGCAAGACCCTGGCATTTTCCCTCTTCTTTTGTTTGCATACACTGACATTTAAAGATTGCTGTTCCTTGAGGATGTATTTTTAATCTGAGCTCTATTCAGGAGTAATTTAGATTGCTCCAAAATTTAGATTTCTCCAGAAGAACAAAGGAATACTTAGTTTTAAAGGAGATATAATATCTTTGGCTTTATTCATTACCAGATGTTTTTAAGAAAAGACGAATGATGTAAAGGAAAACACCATATATGCATTCAGACAATTCACCATGTAAAGCGGATCTATTTTATTATGTTGAAAAAAAAAAGCCCACAGCATCTGTACTGAACACTGATTTTTGTATTAAGTTATTCCAGCCAACTGAGGATTTATAATTGACTTTGTTTAAAAAAAAAAAAAAAAAAAAAAAAAGAATGTGGTCTTTCTTTGGTTCTGGATTTGACTAGGACGAATCTATGACTATTTCTTGGAAATGGAGCTTTTTTGAGTTATTATTAAAATTATCGCCACCATTGCTGTTTCCAATAGCATTACCAAAATGTCTAATACTTATCTTTGTGCCATTCAATTCTTGGGATATTCAAATTTCAGGAGCCTGGAATGAGGAAAAGAAAGGGCTATGTAGATATTTCACCTCCAATTCATGAAGATGTCAATTTAATTAAAATGGAAAGCAACGCATAGCTATATATATTAACGGTCTGTTATGGTACATATAATGAATCTATTTGAAAAGTGTCCTAATGTACCTGTTACCATATAGACTAGGCTGACTGAAACCAGCTTAAAAGTTGAACTTTTTTAATATCTGAAAAATTACACAGGAGTGCAGTAGTGATGTTGTTAGTTGGTGAACTCTTGTGTTTGTAATATTCTACTGTGATGTGTCTGTTTTGGTTACATTCCTTGATTTTAGTTTTCTACAATAGCTGTTGATTTTATTATATGCAGTTTTCTACGAGAAGAAAATCAGGAGAAGAAAGATATGAACAAAGGCAAATTGCCTCTGTTCATTTCCATAGCTGTGTGTACCACAGACATCTGTCAGTAACTTCAAGGGAACTCTTTTATCAGGATGAAATACCATCTTTACTGCTGTTTAGAACTTTTTCTAACACCAGTGGGGATCCATTAAAGAGCACAATCTGATGAACAGTACTGTATTAGGGATGATTGCCAAGTTATTAACACCAGTCTGACCACAGCTTCACTGCTAGCATGTGTGAGTAGCAATTTGTGTTCAGAAAGTAAAAACAGGGAATGTGTCATCAATTAGCAACATTTAGTTTTGTTCAGTAGAGTTGGATTGTTTCCTTGATGCCTAATAGACAGAACTGCTTTTGAGAATAGGTGACCATTTTAAAACTGAGTTCAACTGTGCTGCCTACTTCCTTATAACAAGTCCCAGTAAAATTTTGGACTGTGTTTTTAAGTATCCAGATTGTGCTGGACCCTTGGGTAAGAAATCCCAGCGGGCTTTGAATCCTAGTCACTGATTTGTCATGAAATTTGTGAATTTTTACATTGGAATTAATTTCTACTTGTGTATTTTAAACAGAATTAAGGGATAAACTTTTCAAAAAATTGCAGAAAATCTCAATTTAAAAAATATTTCAGGAGTAGTAAATGGATTTTAGAAGCAGCAGTTGTGAATGTACGATCTCTTCAGGGAAGACGGTAGTCTTGTCTCTGTGTACAGAGATATTGATGTCAAAGATCTCTTATACTTAAGAATAAACTATGAGAGGAATGAAGTCACTCAGTACATGAGCAGTAAGCAGTTAGTATACTTCTTTTTCTATGGTTTTGCCGTTTGCTTCTGGTACTGCCCCTCTCCAAGAACTGCTGGATAGCTTTCTAGTCACACCAGCTTACTCAACTTCTGAGAGCCCTTGTGATTTATGGGGGAGGAAAAAATGGGGATTAAATACAAATATTATGAAATTTTACTACTTCCTTTACTGCAGTTGAAACCACTTGGGTAATATGTAAGTAAAAAATCAATAGATAAGCTAGAGATAGAATTGTTGCCTCTGTTTCCTGTTCAGTCCATAGTTTTCAGATAATTAAAAAAGGCCATCAAAGAAAACTTGAGCAGTTGAAAAATGCTGTCAGTGATGGTAAAAGTCTGTAGAGGCAGAAGAGCAAGAACCATGCCATGCTCAATATCCAGGGCCGATAATGAGGAGTAATATTTCTAAGTTCAAAAGGGTATGTTGTTTTAGTTGTAGTGACAAAAGACAGTTATCAATTAGACAGAATTTCCATAATTTAAGATAGGACACTGTTTTGTTCTCATTTTTTTTTTCTTTAAAATTCTCCATTGATTTAATTAAGCGTGACTTGGACTCATGACCATAATCAATGAGATTTTTCTTTCCCATTTCACAGTTAGCTTTGCTCATCAAGGAACTTTTCCCAGGTGTAACGTGCTCCAGTTATGAAGTTTCTTTCTGTGCTATTCAGCTACTGTTTCCTAGAATAGCTTTAAAATGCCTTCAGAATGTAGAGATAAATCATGAATAGGTATTTTTCCAAATTAGTAAGTGCATTTTAATTTAAATGACATATTCTCAGTTTACAGTGAAGGTTTTTATCTTTCCACAAAAAGCAAATGCTTTAAAAACTAGGTGCTCTTTGGAAACTATGTAAAAATGTCTTTTTTGTTTTTCCTATGTCATATAAGAGAAAGGAAAAAAGGGGCACTTGCTGAACTCTTAAATTGGAATAATCTTTGCAATTTTTGACATAGCAATTTAGCAGCATAAGTAGTTTTAATCCGTCATAGTGCATACAACAGTACTGTCAAGGGAACCGTAAAATATAGTTAGTTAAACCAAACTACATATGCTCATATACTGAGAAAAAGTGTTCCATTTGTAACAGACTTTTGAGTTCTCTTTTTGTGAAGACAACCTGATACGTATTTCCAATAGTTTTCCTCACCTTGTGGCTTGGGGAATTTCAAGCAGTGACCCATAGTATGGGCTTGTGCCCTTCGTGTCTGACTAAATGTAGCTATGAGACAAAGAATATGCTATATGTGTAGGAAGTCAATAACTGTAATGGAGAGCAGCCTGCTAATAAAGCCTTTGTGCAAGTAGTACTCTGTTATTTTGAAATTCTCGAGCACTTATCTACATCATCAGTGCCTCACAAATATTAACCATAATCTTTTTAAAAGACTTAACTAAGTTATTTTTCAAGTAACTCATTTTTCTCTCTCTCTCTCTTTTTTTTTTTTTTTTTTCTTTTTTCAATAGAAGCTTTCTTCCACTACAAATATCTTGTTTCTTAGAACCTGGTACTCTCTCACCGGAGCGCTATAGAAGGTATAAGAATAAATGAAAACTTGAGAATATGTTACAGCAATATCCTTTACTTTGAGTACTTTTAAATCTGTGATATTTGCTGTAACATTCTCTCATAATATGAGGGCTGCTCTGGAAGTAATGCCTCCTATTTTATTATACTGACCCACAATTCAGAGGCAGATGGTGGTGTTACGGCAGTAGAGGTTGAACCTTCCCACCAATGTCCCGTTACATTTGTTGCTGTGCAACAGAAGGCAGCAGAGGGGCAGTCTGACAAAATGACATCTGACATGGAAGTGTGTTTGAAGCAAGTGTTATTGAATTCCTCCATGCAGAAAAAAATGGCACCCATTGACATTCATTGACACTTGGTGAATGTTTATGAAAACCAAAGAGTGGATGAAAGCACAGTGAGGTGGCGGGTGGAGCATTTCAGCAGCAGTGACGGTGAGTCACCTTCACTGGCACAGATTTTTACTAGTGCACCATGCAGGCTCTTGTTCATTGCTAGCAAAAGTGCATAGCAAATGGTTGTGACTGTTGAAAAACAGGGTTTTTTAACTGAGAACTTGCTTTATCAGTGTTATTATGCTGTGTCTGTTGTAGTTTCCATGGAAATAAATAGGAGGTATTACTTCCAGGGAAACATATATACTTAATGATTTGAAGTTACTTATGTTTATGGATTGAGTATTTTAATCTTTTTTTTTTTTTTTTTTTTTTTTTTTTTTTTTTNTTTTTTTTAATACGAGCTTTAATAGCTCTGTAAAATAATGAAGTACAGTTACTCCCATTTTACAGACTGTGAAGGGTCAGACTCTCAGCTAATGGATTTATATTGCGCTGGGACTTGAGTTCCCAGCTCTGCTTGGTACTCCACTGAGCCATATCTTTCATCCAGTCTAACTTAAGCACCTAGCTGAAGTGCTGCAATGAGAAAAGCCTAATCTTACCTTTCAGTCAATGGGTAATTGGAGACCTCTATATGGTACAATTTAGTACTTTTAAGATGTGGGGAGCCTAAATGTGAATTAAATGTAAATGAATATACTTATTGCCATTGATTGCAGAAGGATGCTATGGTCTTCCCTTATGTTTACTACCTGAACTGCCTAAGCAAATAATACAAAACCAGCAAGGAAACTTGTGAGTAGTGGAAAGCCAGTCACTACTCTGGGACCTTTGCCCTTGTTGTCCGTACAGCTTTGTATAGTGTAAATATAGGCAGTCTCTATTCCAGCACTGGAAAAAAGATCTGTCTAAATACACTAGGAAAAAATTAATCCCTGTGACCCTGACGTACTTCTACAGGCTCAAGAGGCTCTTTGATTAAGTAAAACTGTCACCTACCACTGTTATTTTTTCACTTTCATTTTAGTCATTAATCTTTAGTACTGCTAACAATAAGACATATTTAATGGGTACATTAAGTAACTTGTAGCCCTTTATCAGTAGATTCCTGGCTTCTCTCCAGCTGCTGTAAAAGTGATTAAGGCATGTTACCATCTTAGAGCTACTCAGTAGCTGAGGCAATCAAAGTCCACTGCTAGTGTATAAGTGCCTGTTCCAGCTAGGCTCAAGTTGTCCAGTTCTACTGAATTCAGTACCTGTCTCTGATACATAATGAAATAAATCAGCGATGCTGCATGCATCAGCTCACTTTGCCATTTCTGTTCTGTGTCCACCGTGTTGCCAAGAGTTGCTTGCTCTTCAAAGCTACTAGTCCAGGGACTTCTGTGGACTAAATGATACCTAACAATAACTTTGGCAAATCGGGGAAAACTTGACTTTTGCCTGCTAACAATTTAAGATGATATCTTAGAAGGTTAAATTTCAGTTTGAAGGTTTTGATCACTATGTAGTATCTTAAGGGCGGTGAAATCAGATGTGAAGACATTGTATGGATCTTTGCTCCTACGTCCTAGGAAAAATCAAGTTGAATCAAAGTTTCTCAACTAGATGGGCTGAGTCATGAAGAATCATAGAATCGTATAATGATTTGAGTTGGAAAGGACCTTAAAGATTGAGTTCCAACTCCCTTGCTCTGGGAAGGGACACCTTCCAATAAATCAAGTGTCTATACATCTCAGTTGGTTCAGATATGTTATTCTCTCTGTTCTTGAACTGTCCTTCCTCCTGCAGCCATCTGCTATGTACTTAGCTCTTTTTTTTTTTCTTTTTGAAGGAACTAGTGGAGATTCTAGAAGCAAGATTCAAAGTCTTCCAACATTAAATGCATGACAAGTGTCTGATAATATAGAATGTAAATTCAGTTGTAGAAAAACAAATATCCCGTTCCTAGTGGTATTTAAATTACTGTTGCTGCCCGACCACTCCCAGCAAAAGCCATTCTATAGCAGCAATATAAAGTTTCATGCTAACACTCTGCATTCCTGAAATTAGAGCACCACATACACAGGTTTGACAACACTAGCTAAAAGCACTGTTACACTGCTTGGAAGTTGTTGTTCTAGGCTTTGTTATGCCTGCTCCCAAATTTCTGCTGGTTTTAAGTGTATAAACCATGGAAAGGTGATTCTTTCGCTTGAAAGCTGTTAAAACATAGCTAAGTAGATCTGAGCTAGAAATACAGGATGGAAGGTGCAGAAGAAAACATAGGAGTGCGTGCTTTACTGATGGAGTGAAGCACATGAGTCCCGGCAGGTGCAGAAGCAGCTTACTCAAATTGATGGTTTTTGCATTTCCAGATTGCCTCTGGTTGATTCAAGTGCATGGAGCCTTCAGTCTTGGCTCCCTTAACAAAGAGGAAAAACTTGATCTTACAGACTTGACTTGAAATTCACAGATCTGTAGTTTTCCTGATGTGAACCTGAGAATCTGGATCCTTATTCTGGTTAAGAAAGTGCTGAAGGTTCCCCTTAGAGCTTAACAAGAATTAAACATTCCTTGAAATGTCAGAATTTCTTGTAAGGGAGTTCTAAAACCATCATATTTACAGGAAAGAACCTAATCCCTGAGGAGAATAAATGGCTCTTGAAAAGAGAGAGTGCAAGCTGAATAAGCTGGTAAGACGTTCATCGTTTCTTAAAACACTCAGCATCTCATGGGGTTAGGATCCTTATTTTTATTAAGGATGTGCATCTTGAAGAGCGAATGTGAATTCAGATATGGCAAGGTTGGGAGCAGGTGAAATATCCATAGATCTGCTGAAAGGCATACATCTTCGGTTAAAAATAATTTAGAGAAGGCATTATTAATGAAAAATTAAAATGTTTGTAACAATTAGAAATCTTGTGCTGTATTGAGTTAAAAAAAAAAAAAAAAAGTTATTTTGCTTACTGAAGCTTTTGATTATGCAAAGAAAAGCACCGGCTTATTGTATTCATTGAAGCATTAAATGGGAGTCCAGCAAGCGATTAAAATTAATAGGTCAGCATGAAACCTGGGTGATTACAGAGGAGAAAGGCCAGGGTGATTAGCTGTCAAAATGTTGCATCTGTTAGTCAAAGTGAATGGTGTAGCTGAAATGTTCTGTGTCTTATTTGGGTGCCTTGGACACACATACATTTGTCATCTTGTTAGATTAGAATTAAATAGAATTGCTAACAACATATATTCCCTGGTATTTTGCTATTCCAAAAAATTCCCCAGAATTTCCTATTCAGTGGTATCAGTTTTTTTGAACTCATAGGCATAGGATAATGGGTAAGTTACATTTGCATCACAGACCTACACAGATGTAGTTTTGCTAGGCTGAAAGCTGTGCACAAGACTGTGGAGCCAAACATGCAAAAAAAGAAAAAGAACCATCTGAGCGTGTGCTGTATTTGGTAGAAATGTGCAAAACAAAATAATGGGATTGCAGTCCTTAGTGCTGTTTGAATAGACCGATGCTTTGGTAAATGAGAAACTTCATCAGGCAGGAAGATGTGTTGCTCCTTCATTTTTACTATTCTCCAAGAACAACGGTGGAGCTCCTGGATATGAAGAGTTTTTAACCCTTTAGCTGCCAAATAAAGGACAAATATGCCTATTATTAGATGGCTCCACACTGTGATGCTGAATCCTAATGGCCACAGTTTGTGTTAAGATGCTGATGGAACATCTGCAGCACAGCAGGGAGCATGCTGGACCCACAGTGAAAAGATTATACTTTGCTTCAGGCCCTAATCCTTATTAATAAGTATTTTGGATTCTTCGCTCATTTACCTTCCTCGTTTATGACAGTACAGTTTTCCTTTCTATTATACCTTGTAGTGGCTAAGCTTTACATATCATGTCACCTCTCTTCTGCATTCCACAGACTTCAATTAAACTTTTGCTATGAATAATACATATATTTTGAACTAAAATGGAAGAAAACTGGATAGAGACTGAATATTTTTACATCGTGTTCTGTCAGCAGTCTGAAACAGACACTTAATTGTAGAAAGTCTGAAGTAATTTAATCCTCTAGTAATGAAAAACCACACACAGCTCCATGTCTGATTCTTGACTGAATTCAAACTACTGGATTCTCATCATCGTTAAGTAAGTATGAATCTGAAATAACTCAGCTGACAGTGCAATTGTGAATTTACACAACTGTTGTGGAGAACTGAATAAGGATTTTAAAATTAAATCCTTCTCACCTGTCACTTAAATTAAAAAGCAGTTTACCCAATTTTTTACAGATATGCTAGACCAGTTCTTAAGTCTTAACAGCTCAGTTAAGTGCATGATCCTTTTTAATGACAGCAGTAATACCACCTGGAAACTAGGAAAGAGTGCCAAGAAACTTAACGGGTGTGTGGTTAGTACTAGTTTAACTTTCCTTTAAGCATTCCTTGAATGCATCTGAAGTACACCTTCACACACTGCAATATTTTTCCCTAGTGCAGTGAAATGCTTTCATTTTAAGTCATGTATATTTTCTTCCACAACAAACCACAGACTGTTGGTGTTAAAGGGATAGATTGGGGCGCATTGATTATTGGTTTGACCTAATTAACTCCATGATGTTAAACAGTGGTAGAAATAGCTCACAGGTCTGTCTTTTGTTAATGAATGTCATTGGATTCAGATCCTGTAAAATGGTATGGGGGGTGCTCCAAAAGAAATGCCTCTTATATTGTTATGTTAGCCCATGATATCAGAGATTGTTGTTGATTGTATGGCAGTAGAGTTTGAACCTTCCCACCAATATTCTCCGTGTAGAAAAAATGGCATCCACTGACATTCATCAATGACTGCTGAACATTTATGGAGATCAGACAGTGCATGTAAGCGTAGCGATGCGTTGTGGTGCATTTCAGCAGTGGCAAGAGTGGATCAGTTCTGCTGGTGCAGATTTTCATGAGCACAACATGTGGGCTCTTGTTCATCACTGGCAAAAGAAGCATAGTAGTGGTGACTTCACTGAAAAATTGTGTTTTGTAGCTGAGAATTTTCTCTATCAAATCATGTTGTTATGCTCTTTGTATCTGCTGTAGCCTTCAAGGAAATAAAAAGGAGGCATTACTTTTGGAGCAACTTATGTATTTTACTTTTGTATTTTCCAAAATAATTCTATGGGAATTAAATTTTTAAGTGGAGAATTGCATCAGTAGAAATGACACTGGTTCTTTACCTACAGTAATCTGTTGCACAGAGAAGCAGACAGGCAGGCTAAACCATGGAAATGAAAATAAAATGGAGTAGTTGCTTTCTATTAAATTTCCTTATACATACTGAAACTTGTACATGTAAATGCTGTGTGAAGTATGGCTGAAGCATCCATATGAATCACTTGATCCAGAACTCCAGGAGGAAAGATTCGGGTCTTTTTCCATTTTTATAAACAAGAAATCAATGAAGTCCATAGAAATAAATTTCTATTCTTGAAGCTATTTTGCTGTAAGACACTACTTGTTTCAGGATCTCTCATGTTTGTCAGGAATAAGATAAATTTCTATTTCACTTGGTCTTTTCAATTGAAAAATGTTAGTATTGGTGGCTGCAGAATTCACAGCTGCCACTGAAAGGGAATCAATGTTTCAGTGGACTCCGTAGCAAATAAAGAGATTGTGTATTAAATATTAGCTACTTTGAAAAGCAAATAATATTTCAAGGGAAGTAATGGAATTTGAAGGTTCCGTCACCACTGCTATACAACTCTCTGTCACTATGAAATCATAAAGCTGTCAAACTGACATAACCCTCGAAGTCCTGATCTTACTCCCTCATCTTTCTCTCTCCCTCAGTCAAGGTTCCTTGAATTTAGCAAGTCAGAACTCTGTGATCTCAGTCGCCATTTTTCATTTTTCTCAGATTGCCTTCACTATCTGAGAAAACAAGAAATTTTATCGATGCAACAGTTTCTACACTTTCATAACACTGAATATGATCTCTTGAATATTACAGCTTTTCATGTAAATTCAGCTCTTAACCTAAGCTGCCACATTGCACTGCTGGTAGGAGGTAAATAGGAGTGTCTTGAGGCAGAAGCCTTAATATCTTCACATCACCTATATGGATTTTGTAACTGCAGGAAGAGTGTTCTAGCATACAAGAGGATGGTCTGCATGAGGATTTGAGGTGTAGAGTTAGACCCGCTCTTAGCTTTTGCATGCCGTTGAGTGCCACCTTCATGCAGACCATTGCAGAACCTTGCAGCAAAGCAGGAAAAAGACAGATCTTTCTTCTTCATGAAATTCTCCTCTTTTATTGATCAGGTTATTTCTTTTTAAGATTTCAGTGCAGCATTGGAGCAGCCTTAGCTCAGGTACTCTTGATGGCGTGATTCTGTAGGCACAGCAATGTACTGTTGTTAAAACACCTGGCACAGACATTGGTAATGAAGAATGTGGCTCTTGGTCAATATTTAATCTTCACATAATATTATCCAGGTGCTTTATCCATGTAAATGCAAATATATATGTATTTATCCATGTATATGCGTACACACAAATTAAGGAGCTTGTAAAAGATCAGCTTATTCACAACACTTCTGAAAATGAACAGCACAAAAATTCAAACACGTTTTCACTTGTCTACAACCTCTGCTTTCTTCTCCACTTTTGTAAGTTCTGTCTTTATAAATTGTCTGGGAAGGTAAAATGCTACTGCTTTATCTATTTAGTTCTGATGAAATCCATTATGCTGGATTTCACCTGTCTCCCACTATCCATAGAAACAGATGTCTGTCAGAGCTGGGACTTTCAGATATGCACTAGCCCCAAAGAATATTAGTGAAGTGAGGGTTCAATAGGAATAGGTAAAAAGAATTATCTGTAACTTCCAAAGGAAATTTCCTAATTTTGTCTTCTTCTTAAAGATTCAGAATTTATGTAGAAAATGCAGCCTTTAAATAAAATAATTTTCTGAATGGGAACATTATTTTTCTCTGAAAAATAATAAATGTTAATTATATTGCTATACACTATACAATCTGTGCTTTATTAAGGCTAAAAGAAATGCTGTGTAATTGTGTAGTGTGATTTTAGTGAACAGCAAGTGA
The DNA here is from genome assembly GCA_016647715.1 of Pavo muticus. Taxonomy (NCBI): domain Eukaryota; kingdom Metazoa; phylum Chordata; class Aves; order Galliformes; family Phasianidae; genus Pavo; species Pavo muticus. The sequence goes on from JACDJE010000214.1 coordinate 2,072,156, forward strand.
CCATTTATGTTTTGCAAAATGGAAAATTAAGGAAAAGAGGTTAAAGACCTGACTTCTAGAAGTGTGGAGCATTTAGAATTCCACCTGAAGTCACCGTGAACTCAGCAACTCTGAAAGTCAGATTTGTGCAAGTGGTCACTGAAACAGGTTAAACATCAGCTCCCTTTACTCTCTTGTCTACACTTAATACGTTGGACTGTGTGTATGTTCCAGCATATATTAATAAAATAACAAATCCATATGGTAATTTGTTTTACAGATTTACATAGGAAAGGCAAAAGTAGGACTCTTAAGCAGTATGTAGACTCTCAGTATCTGTTCAAACACAAGGAATACAAACAGAATGCTTTTTAATAAAGTTATCATTTCTGTATTGTCCCTGTGTAATTACGGTGGACTAAAACCTACTGGTTAGCAACTGAAAGCTAGAAATAAAGTAATAGCATTGAGTATATTGTTCTGCTATATCCTAATTTTCTTCATGTTTGCTTCTCTGTCCATCCAGTGACTGCTGTAGTGTGGCTGTGCGTCTAGAAAGAAACACAATATTAGAAAATCATTCTGTTTGTGTTTATTATTTGTGTTTTGATTACTGAGCAAGAGGCCAAGTTTTCAAGTGGCCATCTGTGTGTGCTCCAGAGGTCAGCCATGTTCAGAGATGAGCAGGAACTTTTGGACAAAGTATTTATCTTCAAAGACACCAGTTTATTGAAACCCAAGTATTTATGTAATTTTTTAAACTTACAGCCAAACACAAGCATGAGAACCCTTTGGGTTTTCCCATTTTCAGAAAGCTGTGCTATACACAGTATCCCAGAGTCAGTGATTTCAAGACTTCTAGCTTGCTTCATGTGGGCAGGAAAGTTGAGACCTGAGGAGCTCCAGAAAGAACTCCTGTAGACTCATCTCTGGCTTTGAGGGAGGAAGCTCTGAAGTCCCTCTTTCCTGACATGCTCTCAGGAATCCCAGGTTACTGAGTGTGCAGCTCTGGGCTGAGGAGCCTTTGTAGTCTAGCCTGGAGTTCCCACTTATTGATCCAGCGTGCTACAAAATCTAGCAATCTTCCCTGTTATTTAGATGTTATGATTTAATTACAATAAATGGCATTTTTCTCTTTTGCTAGGGAATTTGAAAAAGTCTGGCTTCCATTTTGTGTTAAAGTAGATTGTCAGAGTTCTGCATGCAAACCTGTTGTCCTTTAAGAGAGGTTTCTTCTTCCTTCCCCATTATCTGTTCGGTTGGAAAGAGAATGGAGAAAATGAGGACAGTAACTTCATGTTTGTAAATAGGGAGCTCCCAAATCACAGTGAAATGCACCTCTGAGAAGAAATAAAACAATAAAATAGAGAAGTAGGATAGAAAGCTAGCACTTCCACTGTTTTCTGTCTTTGAATTTGGAGTTTCCCCATGCTGAGGAACAAGTACAAGCCCTAGCTATAATGTCTAGGGAAAAACTGTCACTGCAGAACAGGTGCTGAGCTTTCCATTTATTTATTCAATTCTATGCTAGTTGGTCCACAGTGCTTAATTTTTATTCTTCTAAATCTAAAAAGTAGGCATAATTATTTTTGCTTTGTTTCTTCTGGTTTAGCTTCCACATTTTTATTGTGAGCACAATATCTCTACTAGCCAAGAACTGTTTGAGATGCCCTATTATGACATGCAATTTTAAAGTGCGTTATATTTAGAGATATTTGGGCCAGTGATTATCTGCACATTAAACTCATAAAAGAAGAAAATTGAGAGAAACACTGCAGGAGGTATATAAATGGATACTTAAAGGCTTAACAGTGGCCCTTCTTTCTTTCATATTCATGTTTCTTAGCACTTTGTAACTTGCAGCTGGCAAAATCACTGTCAGTGAATGGTTCACCGATATTTAAATCCATCTAACCTTTTGACCAAGTCTCCAAAGCTGTTAAATATTAGGTCCTTAGAAAGCAAATTTGAAGAAGTAAAGACTTTCTTTCTTTGGGGTTCATCAAGCATGACACTGCTAGCTGGGTGAAGGGAGGGATTATCCCACACTGATGTGGCCTCGCCTTGAGTAAGGTGTGCCATTTTGGACACTACGGTAGAAAAAGGACACAAAAACTATTAGAGAGCATCCAAAGGATAACTATGAAGATGGTGAAGGGTCTGACAGGAAGGCACACGAGGAAGGACTGTGGTCCCTTGGTTTGTTCAGCTCAGGAAAGAGGAGGATGAGGGCCTCATGGCAGCTGCAGCTCCTCACAGGGAGCGGATGGGCAATGCTGAGCTCTGCTCTCTGTGACAGTGACAGGGCCCGAGGGAACTTCATGGAGCTGTGTCAGGTGAGGGGCGGGTGGGGGTTAGGGATAGGGTCTGCACTAGGGAGCGGTTGGGCCCTGGAACAGATTCCCCAGGGCAATGGTCACACCATGAAGCTCTCAGAGTTCAGGGGGTGTTTGGGCAATGCTCTCAGTCATATGTCTGTGTTTTGGTTGGTTCTGTGTGGAACCAGGAGTTGGACTCACTGATCCTTATGGGTCCCTTCTAACTTGGAATATTCTATGATTTTATGATTCTGCTTATGCACACCAAGCTGTTACTTCTGTTTGCTTTTTTGGCTGTCATGTGTTCTCCAAAGTTCAACTGATACACTGCTAATGGTACAGGATTTTTCTCAGTAAAACCTCAGAATACCTCATATAATTGAATGGTTTAATCCTGGATGTACTGTGTCCTCCTTTGAACCAGTGAGTGTGTTGGTTAGAGAGGTTGTTAATGTTGCTCTCATATACTTTGTAGAAAAGCAAACTGTTGGTCTTTGAAATAGCTGCCGTAGATACTTGGCTTTACAAAAGAAAACCAGATGAGTTTGTGAAATTATAAAAAGTAGGACAGTAAGTATTTGAGAAGTTTCATCCACTTGGTCTTTTAGGCATGAAGCAAGACCAAATAGATCTACTTTATTCTTGAAAGATATTTGCTTAGAGTGCTCTGAAAACATCCAAAGGTGGTAATTCTACAGTACTTTCAAGCAATCTGCCTTACTAACTGTCCTTGCCATTAGAAAGTTGTATTTTCCTCTCAATTCTTGTCTGCCTATCCCAGCTGCTTTTTAAAGCCTCTAAACTTATCTTTCCATTCTCAGATTTGTTATGGAGATTAAAACATTGCCTTTGTTTTTACAATTGCCTTCTATATATTTGAAGACTAGTTCTGCCTCCCCTCAGTCTTTTCTGAGCTAAACAGTGATTTTTTTCTCAATCTTTTGGTCAAGTTGTTTAAACCTGATCATTCCTTCTATTTACTTCTAAAATCCCTTTGTTTGTCCACATCTTTCCTGAAGTACAATACCCAAACTGTCCAACGCTCCAGGGTAGTTTCTACTCATGCACAGGTGAGAAGGAAATTGATTGACTTGGTGTATCTCTCAGATGCTATTCCTCTTTTATACATCCAGGTAGTATGAAACTTTTAACAGAGGGAGGGAATGGGAAGAGAAGTTTATAAAGCCCATTTTTCACATTTCTTAAAATGAATGGTCCCTCAGACAGCTTTGGACTAATTACATGAGGAGGACACGGAGGATTCTGACTTCAATAAATGCTATCATTTTATGTCATCTCAACATTTTAAAATGCATTGAGGGAGATTTAATGCATTTTTCTATCTGATCTTAATTTAATATAGTTTCACATCTGCTGAAGTAGAGATAAGCACGCCAGTTATTTCGAAGTTTACAAAGTTGCTAGGTCAGTATTTTGCAACCAAGGTTTCATAATAGTCATCATTACACTAGAACTCTAACAAAGTGCAATATGCCACTGTAATCCATGGAGAATCATATTAGCATTTCTGCATTGCTAATTCTGACAATGGTAACATACTTCAATTTGATAAGAAATTCATTAATGCAGCACAGGCCTGTGTCCTAGTTTCACATTGCTTTAATATTAAAGACAATGTGCCTGAGACTAGATCATGTTTAAATGTCAGTAGAATTGGTGGGTGGACCAAGATGAGAATAAATTATTCACATACAAACAAGCGCATTAATGATTTTCTGTAGGACTTTTAACTTTTGGGAAAGGCACATGTATACCTGACAAGAAGCACTAAATACGTTTGGCAGGAGAAAACTGCAATATGGCTGATTTTTGCCAGTCTACAGGAGTAACGGATGTCTGTTTAGCTTTCTTATGTAAAGGAATAATTTAAATCTAACCTCAGATGGTAAATATCAAAGATATTTTAAACAAAACAGGCTTTTTAAAATCAATTCAGGGAAAGGTCACCTATAAATATTTCATTAGCCAAATTCATTAATTTCAATTGCGCATAGACTGAATCTAATCCAATCCCTCTTTATCTCAATTACAATTAAAATATAATATGGGATGAATCCACTCTGGAATACTCAAAGCCGACACTTAAGTAAAATTTCAAATGAATTTTACTGTGCAGTGTTGCTGTTTATATACACTGAAATTAATAAGGATGAGTCAACTTAATTCCTATTCAACCTTGCTAGTCTTGAAAAATAAAGACTTATTTGCCTGAATATGAAATTTAGCCAGTTTTTTTTTCCACTAGTTTCTTTGATCTAATAATACACAGTATGCAAAAAAGAAAAGGGTGATACAAAGATTTTTTGCACTAGAGAATATAGCACAGAAGATGAAATGTTGAAGACCTGTGAATGAAAGACATGACAGGTTTCTTCCTCGTACATCTCCCAGCCCCATTTTCCCGTTATTTTTTTTGTCTGAATGAGTTATTAGCTTCACCCTGAATTGTCTTCACGTAAGTGACATACTGCATATGTAAAATATCAGAACTCTGAAACAAAATGTAGAGTGAGCTGCTTGAAATTATATGTCTGTGTTCAGTTTTTTTCTAGTTTCATGTTTAGATTTTCCCCTCCTGATTATCACATGTAAGTGTCACTGAACTGTCACTTATCGTTGTCTGGATAAATGTTTTAATTAACTCTCTGTGCCAGAGAAAGTGGAAATTTCAAATATTAGAGTTTTGAGAGAGCCAGCTCTGGAATTTAAATGCTTCCCCAGTGTGCTCAGCTGAAAGCTGAAGTGAGAAGGTGCTAGACAGCATGGAGCTACTTTAAAAGGGAAAGAGGTCATTCATTTTCCAAGATATTAAGTGTAATACATATTTTCTTCATGTATTGTTCAAAACTGCATTGCACAGTCAGTGGGATCATGAAAAGCATGATAGAAAATGCATTGAAGTCGATGGGAGCCTCTCTGTGGGTTTCAGACCTTTAATAAGGATGCTCTGTTCTGTCAGGGAGGAAATCTCAGCCCCACTCTGAACCACCAGCGACTGTGGGACTGTCACTCTCAGGTGAGCAGAGCTGATGTGCTGCTGTATCATAAAGCCAGCCTTCATAAAATCACCTTGCTCCACAAGCGTGGCACTGATTTCTGATGGAATAATGCCTGTTTTATCATTTATACACTCTGTGTGTGTATTATCAGTCTTCCACTGACAAGATGGCATTAGCACTGAATTTCACACAACGTACAGAGTTCATACTCCAGAGACACCCCTCAGTTTTCTGTGCCTACATTGTAATGGATGAAGTAGAAAAAGCTGCTGTGTAAAGCTGCTGGTCTTTCCGAGACCACTGGGGTACTCCACACTGTGCTAAGGGCTGACTGGAACTGGGGTGGATGACAGTCAAGGTAGGCTGTGCACTCAGCCATTTGGATTTGCCTATTTCAGAGTGGAACCAGCTGAAGTTCATACTTATACAGTTTTTACAGAGGTCCCCTATTACTTCGATTTCCATCTTTACTCTGACCTTCTTTCTTTTTTTTTTTAAATGAAGATTTTGTTTGTTCGTAGCTCAAATGCTTCTTGTCAGTAGAAGCAGGTTAAGTTTGACAGCTAAGTGGTCTGTAAAGGCTTCTTGGATAGCACTTTTATTTTTGAGCTCTGAAACATGTTCCTGTACTCAAGAGATTAGTTATGTATGCATAAAAATAGCAAGATGCTCATTAAATGTGTGTTGATTGTGACAATAGTTTGTCTTTAGAATGCTGATATTTTTTCATTCTTTCTGAATAATAGAAAGGAGAAAAAAATCATGGCTTTCTGCTCAGGTGTGTCAATAGCTCAGCACAGTACTAATCTTGGTTTATCTAGCTAAGTGTAAAAAGTAAACATGTAGTATGCTATGAGAAGTAATTACATAAACAAAACCAGTTTTAATATTACAAACTGAGATTAGTGAAAGGAGGAAGACTTAAATATGATTGTAATTTATCTGCTCTGGCTTATTCACTTGATTTGAAGTGTTGAGGAGAGGAGAATGTGATAATCTTCATTATAATTTGAATGTTGTGTAGAGAGTTCAAATAGTTATGGCACTATTGATTATTCTTAAGTGTGTAGAAGAAAAAGCCTTTATCCAGTATGTAAGTCTAGAATCATGTTTAGCATAGGTTCCAACCTACAATTATTTTTATGACATATTTGCATAAAAGGAGACAGAGTTGAAAGATTCTCAGTCATTAGTTTAATGTGCAGTAAGCGATTTCCTCATAAGTTATTTTACCATATCGAAAGATTTCAATGTGTTTTCTCATTGGTTTATAACATCTGTTTTTATTTAAATGTGTACTGATGTAGTAAATAGTGTGATATGATCTTAGATCTAGGAGACTGCTATCCATACAATGTCTTTTTCTACTAACACCAGCTGACATAATGTTTTCCCTTAGTCTAGAAAAATCAACTTTTGAGATAATTGTAATTGTCAGCTGCTTCAGTTAGAAGCATATAGTTAAGGCTAATTACTCTTGGCTTAAATATTACTTCACTGATAACCATAACAAAAAGTTCATATTTCCTTCAATCTATTGATGACTTTGTTACTTGCCTAGTGGAGCACAGGAAAAGGAAGAGCTTGTCTATAGCATATAGTGAAAAATAGGAAAGTATTTGCTGATAACCTCACTATGATTCACAGACCTTCTAAATCTCAAGTGCCAGAAATTATGATCAGGCCTGGGCTGGTCTGTCTCCAATTATGAAACAGATGTATACAGTTCATCTGCAGTCATACATACAGATTTTCTTCTCTACTGTACACAACTTTATCTGCATAGGTTATTTATATATAATGGTCAATTAATTTTTTGAAATCACTTACAGATTAGAAGAAAAAATACAGACAAAATGACAGAAATATTCTTTGAGCTGAGTTCTTTATTGTCCGGGAGGCCACATCCAGCTCAGTAGATTTTAGAATCTTAGTCATTATGAAAATCTAACAGCTTTTAATCTAGGGTACATCTTCGATTGAACATAGAAAACTCTAAGAATTTTACTGATGCTTTGCAAAAATATCGATGTATTAGATATGCTTTCTTTCCCATCCCTTCAGAACTCAGTCACATTTTAATTATCTGAAATATTTCAGCTCAGCGGCGCAATGAGAAGCATCAAGGGGAGAGTGGTGAACGCAGCAGTAAATACTGATTCTGCCAAGTTGCTGACAATAGCCATCTGAGAGAGCCACACATTGTTAAGATGCTTCTTAGTTTCAGAGGAGTTAAGCTGTTGGAAACAATGAGCAGAATCATTCGGTGATTTTGAAACTGCAGTTTAAATACAGTTGCCAAATTAGTGAGTGAAGAACAGTATCTAGGATAAAATCAACAATTTTATCTATTCAGGGATGCTCATTTAATTACATATTGATTGTTCAGCTCTCAGTAATGAACATCGTTTTTACATATAAGGGGCTGCTACTGTTTCACTGTGGCACAGTTTCTAGCCTGCTGATCACGGTACTCTTGGGGAAAGGGTCTTTCTAAAGCCCTATATGCAGAAGGGAAAGTTGACTGTGCTTATTATAAACTGGATAACTTTCCCTGTTCTAGGTGCTGTTTTGAATCAAATCATGATAACTAATATGTCTGAGAGTGGGACCCAATGAAGAGTGTAGAAAGAATGGTAAAGCAGTATCTGCATTAAA